>OX375865.1:4540732-4586597 GCA_947359475.1 Heligmosomoides polygyrus bakeri
CAATTGTTTTTCGAAAGCTAGAGAAAATGCTCTTTCGAATCATATAGAAACTACCTTTCAACAGGGAGGTCTTCATAGGGGGCGGGGGGTTCGAATTGTTGCAGAAATACGTGCCAAAAATCGAACCCCCCCCCCCGCCCCCTATGAAGACCCCCTTTTTTGAAATCTGGTTCTTGTATGGTTAGAAAGCACCTTTCCTCTATTTTTCAAACAGCAATTGGGATTTTTGAATTTCGAAAAAAGAACCGAGTTATGATCAAATTTGTGAAATCACTCCAGCATCGACGGTGCAGAGTCTGCGAGCAGTTCTTCGCAAATTTGATCATAACTCGGTTCTTTTTTCGAAATTCAAAAATCCCAATTGCTTTTTGAAAAATAGAGGAAAGATGCTTTCTAACTATACAAGAACCAGATTTCAAAAAAGGGGTCTTCATACGGGGCGGGGGGGCTCGATTTTTGGCACGTATTTCTGCAACAATGGACCAGAATTCGAACCCCCACCGCCCTCTATGAAGACCTCCCTGTTGAAAACTAATTCCTACATGGTTCGAAAGCGCTCTAGTTTTCAAGACGCTATTAAGTCTTTTAAAATTCGAAAAACTTACCGGGACATAATTGTTTATACAAAATCACTTCAATTTTTTTCGCTCAAAAATCGAAGGCCTCCGCCCCATATGAAGATCTAGTTTTTGAAAACCGATTTTCACACCGTATGAAATACCTTATTTTGTAGTTTCTAAAAAGCCATCGGCTTTTTAAAATTGTGGAAAACTTACCGAGTTATAGTCATTTTTATGAACGTCGAATTTCGTCGCTCCCATGACGTCGGTGCGATATCGACCAGTGGTCGATCCAGTCTGTTCGTTTCAGAAAACCATGATTTTTACAGTGTGCATTAAACAAGAATTAAAACTTTTTGTGGCAAAATTTCAACTGTGTGGGTGATCTGCTTCAGGTAAAAATTAATTAATTTTTCTTGAAAAGCGAAAAATTTAAATGCAATCAGCCCTAATCATATCGGAGATCGCTGCGAAGAAGCTTAGTTTATGATTGTGTATTAATCACATCTTGAACTCTAAGATGGTACAGTTTTCACTCTCTGATGCTCTTCCTCCAGAAGGTAGAAATTTTTTTGCCGCAAGAAGTCCGTCCTTCAGTGGCGATCGGTGATATCGGAGAGCGCAATGGCTCCACGTAACCTACCATACTTCGGAGTTTGTGCGACATCTCTAAAAAATTCACAAGATTTTTAAAACTGTAAGAGGTGTGGGTTCTACGCTTTAAAAAGCAGCTTGTAAGAATAGCGGCTTCCATGTGATTGACGGTGTCGAATTTTTTCGGCAAATGATACAGATCGGAGCGTCTGTTTATACAGAACAGAATGTTTATGTCTCACAAAAACACGTTTTGTTCCCTTGTATCAACCGGTGAATTAAAACCTTTATTGGGTACAACCTTTATTGGTTACAACTTCACTTTCTGATGCTGTTTCCAGCAGAAGAGAGAAAATTAGCTCCGTGACAAGTCCATCCTCGGTTGCCATTCGGTCATCGCTTCGAAGAGTGCTTCCAAAAATCTTGTAGGAAAAGCACTTAATTTTCCTTAGCAATTGACACTTCAAATGTTATAGACGGCAATTTAGGACGTAGATGTTGCTCGTTCAGGTAGAAAACTGTCGCGTCCGTGACTTCCTGAAAAAAAAAACTGAAAAATGGAAACTTCTCATTGACTCTAAATCTGGGTGCAGAAAATCTTTATTTTTAACAAGTAATACAATCTTTATTTGAAACTTGTTATATTAATTTTTACAACTTCGCGGGACGAAGGAGAGACTCCACACCTTCGTAAGCATTCCTGGAAAAAACAACTTATTAAGAATTAAAAAAATCACCATGAAACCTGAAGAATAAGAGAGAATCCTCTGCCAAAACCGGAAGAGCACGACACCCCCCCCCTCCAGACGAGGCCACAGTACGACCCCCCCTTCGATTCCCGAACCTCAAGCTTGACCCTGGTGCTGGCCCGTGACGAAGGAAATTGAAAGCCGCCTCAGTGTAATGGAGACGAAGATGCTAAGGTGGACGGCTGGAGTAACGCGACTGGACCGCGTTCGCAATGACACCATGGTTAGTTTACAGCAGAAATTCCTCCTTCCTTCCATTTCCTTACTGATGACTACAAGGGAGGGATACTCTGTTTGGTTTTCACATTCGATATCTTACTACATGAACTATAAGAGCATACTCCCTAACGGTTTGTGCTCGCGGTGGTCGACAGGAAGGCCGTTTGATGGCTCGTCGTGGAGGTCTATCACTTCATCAATTTCCTCCTTCAGCATAGCTAACCCATTCCCTAAAAACCATTCCCCTCTTCTACAAATCCACCTCCTTCCTCTTGGTGGATCTTCTCGGTGAACCACGTTACGCCCTTCGTGCCACTGCGGCGAGTTGTTGTATGTAGTCTACTTTTTTGCTACCTTTCCCACATCTCCTTAGTGCCTTTCGTTCAACGTTTATTTATTTCTGGTGGTATCTTTATAGCAATAATTCTATAACACCTTAAACTTGCTTCTTTACGTTCAAAGGTTGTTTGCCAGGTCCAACATCAACAGGAGGAGCTGAGGTTAGTTTACAGCAGAAATTCCTCCTTCCTCCCCTTTCCTTACTGATGACTACAGGGAGGGATACTCCGTCTGTTTGGTTTTCACATTCTACATCTTACTACATGAACTATAAGAGCTTACTCCCTAACTGTTTGTGCTCGTGGTAGCTAACCCCTTCCCTAACAACTATTCCCCTTTTCTACTAATTCACTCCCTTCCAATTCAAATCAGTTTCTTTAAGCCTCAATTAACTGGTATTGAGGTTGTAAGCTGTCACAAAGATGTTTTGTTGCGATCAAAACTTCTAGCGCCAGGCGGGACTTGAACCCGCACCTCCCTCTGACCGGGCGGGAATGCTCTACGCCATTATACCACCGGCGCCGTTTGATCGAACACAACATCCACACCTCGTGGAACCGGTCAGCACCCACTCGTATCCGGGACTCCCTTCTCCTTGGGGAATCTTCTCGTTAAACCACGTTGCGTTCTCCGTGCCACTGCTGCGAGTTGTTGTATCTATTCTACTTTTCTGCTACCTTTCCTACCTCTCCTTAATGCCTTTCATCAAAGGTTTATTCTTTTCTGATGGTATCTTTATAGCATTAATTCTCTATAACATCTTAAACTTGCTTTTTTACGTTTAATTGTTGCTCGCCAAGTCCAACTTCAACAGGAGGAGCTCAGGTCAGTTTACAGCAGCATCCTTCTTCCTTCCCCTCCCTTACTGCTGAGCACAAGGGGAAGGATGCCTCGCAGGTTTGGTTTTCGTCTAAGGGCCCGCGAAACGAAAACCAAAATAGTTTTTTGTTTTCCATACTTTTATATTTAAACTGTCATAATTATGTGGCTTTAGTCATCATTTTATCTGTAAAATAATTTGAGCTTATAGCATTTTCAGATATAGATGTCGCCGTTTAGGTGAAAAAATGTCATACCTTGCATGGCCTTCTGCAAAAACCGTCAAAATTCAAAGACCTCTTCAGGAAAATCCTCACTTTCACTTTGTAGGACAATAACAATCAACATGACTCTAAAATGTAATTTCTAAACTAATAACATTAGTTTTTCAGCAAAGGGAGCTGCTCGCGTACCTTCCGCTTTATCGTTGACATATCTTGAAAGAATAATTTACTAAGAGACACATAATCACACAAAAAGCTTTAAAAAATGCGGGACAATCTCTTTGCTAAGTCAAAACGCAGTACAACCACAAACATCTTCCCTTCCTCCCCCCCCCCCCAAAAAAAAAAGAAAAGAAAAAAGGACGAAGTCACATCAGGACCCCCTTCGATTCTCGAACCTCAATGTTGACCCTGTGCGCAAGGTTCAGGGAAGAAAGTGGTCGGATGAACAGGCTTGTTCTCGATCCCGTTCACGCTTAGCGGAACGAACACTTCCGGACTGCACCAATTACGTCTGCTCGCTTTGAGAGGAGAAGGCGAACAGCCATGTGATTCTCCACTCTAATCTCTTCGCAACTGACCGCACTATTCTGTCATGCATTTACTCACAACTGTGAAGGGCTGCCCGCAATAACGTGGAAGAGACGGAGGCCGTTGTTCTGCTCCAATGTCGTTATCCGCTTTTTGCCGACACAGTTTTTCCACCGCGCTCTTTGTCGTAGACAATGTCTCGCAGGCGGCGCGAGAAACGGCTTTTTAGCTGATTGATTATCCTATCGCTCCGCTGTCTCCCTAATTCATATCGCACTTCAAGCTTTTCGTTACACAAAATTAAATGAAAGTGATATCCTGACTATTTCTAGAATCTTACATTTCAAGAGATTCATTGGAAACAAGAGCGGTGTATGTCGCGAAGATGGTCAGCATTGGGAGATGGTAATGCCCCATCCAATCAGACCACATTAATGGGCGAGGCCAGTAATGTGCGAGAGGGCACGTACAGTCGGTACTCTGATTGGCTTGCACGCGTTCGGTCTGTGCTCTGTTTGGTGATTATTGGCTGGTGTCCTCCCACCTACCAATGCTGTTCTCTTTTGCGACATGTACCAAAAGTCATGAAGTTTCAAATTTTTATAAGGCGTATGACAGTTCACCCCTCAAAACTAAAGAATTAAACCCGCTTTTCGTGACGGTAGCTAGAAGGCGCTCCTTCACCCGGACTGCAGCGATATTCGTGGTTTGAGTTCCTACCTGAAGTCGTATCTATATGTAGTCTTTTAGAAAAAGCAGTGCCATTACAGGAGGTGAATCGAATGTGTATTTGAGAATGCAACCGTATCCCTTCTAGTAGCAGTTACTAATAGGTTGATACAATCCTACTATATATAAAGCAGCAAGCGTGTGTCACTGTGTGTGTGTGTCACTGTGTGTGTCACACCGTCCGTCCGTCCCACTGAGTTGGGGCGCGGCAGCCGAACACGTCGAGAACCGTGCATGGCGAGCCGGAGAGGTACCGAGCACGTCGGCAACCCTGCATGGCGAGCCGTAGACGTGCCAAACACGTCGGCAACCGTGCATGGCGAGCCGTAGACGTGCCGAACACGTCGGCAACCCTGCATGGCGAGCCGTAGACGTGCCAAACACGTCGGCAACCGTGCATGGCGAGCCGTAGACGTGCCGAACACGTCGGCAACCGTGCATGGCGAGCCGTAGACGTGCCAAACACGTCGGCGACCATGCATGGCGAGCCGGAGACGTGCCGAACACGTCGGCAACCGTGCATGGCGAGCCGTAGACGTGCCGAACACGTCGGCAACCGTGCATGGCGAGCCGTAGACGTGCCGAGCACGTCGGCAACCGTGCATGGCGAGCCGTAGACGTGCCAAACACGTCGGCAACCATGCATGGCGAGCCGTAGACGTGCCAAACACGTCGGCAACCGTGCATGGCGAGCCGCAGACGTGCCGAACACGTCGGCGGCACGAAACTTCGGCCCTGGGGGTAATCGAGGTCGCTGAACACGAATCTGAAGTCGACCAATCGATATCGATCGATATTATCGATTTTTTGAGGATGGCGCTCAAGTGGCGCAAAACTTCGGTCCTGGGGGTAATCGAGGTCGCTGAACACGAATCTGAAGTCGACCAATCGATATCGATCGATATTATCGATTTTTTGAGGATGGCGTTTAAGCGGCGCGAAACTTCGGCCCTGGGGGTAATCGAGGTCGCTGAACACGAATCTGAAGTCGACCAATCGATATCGATCGATATTATCGATTTTTTGAGGATTTTGTTCAGGCGGCACGAAACTTCAGCCCTGGGGGTAATCGAGGTCGCTGAACTCGAATTTGAAGTCGACCAATCGATATCGATCAATATTATCGATTTTTTGAGGATGGCGTTCAAGCGGCGCTAAACTTTGACCGTGGGGGTAATCGATGTCGCTGAACACGAATCTGAAGCCGACCAATCGATATCGATCGATATTATCGATTTTTTGAGGATGGCGCTCAAGTGGCGCGAAACTTTGGCCCTGGGGGTAATCGAGGTCGCTGAACACGAATCTGAAGTCGACCAATCGATATCGATCGATATTATCGATTTTTTGAGGATGGCGCTCAAGTGGCGCAAAACTTCGGTCCTGGGGGTAATCGAGGTCGCTGAACACGAATCTGAAGTCGACCAATCGATATCGATCGATATTATCGATTTTTTGAGGATGGCGTTTAAGCGGCGCGAAACTTCGGCCCTGGGGGTAATCGAGGTCGCTGAACACGAATCTGAAGTCGACCAATCGATATCGATCGATATTATCGATTTTTTGAGGATTTTGTTCAGGCGGCACGAAACTTCAGCCCTGGGGGTAATCGAGGTCGCTGAACTCGAATTTGAAGTCGACCAATCGATATCGATCAATATTATCGATTTTTTGAGGATGGCGTTCAAGCGGCGCTAAACTTTGACCGTGGGGGTAATCGATGTCGCTGAACACGAATCTGAAGCCGACCAATCGATATCGATCGATATTATCGATTTTTTGAGGATGGCGCTCAAGTGGCGCGAAACTTTGGCCCTGGGGGTAATCGAGGTCGCTGAACACGAATCTGAAGTCGACCAATCGATATCGATCGATATTATCGATTTTTTGAGGATGGCGCTCAAGTGGCGCAAAACTTCGGTCCTGGGGGTAATCGAGGTCGCTGAACACGAATCTGAAGTCGACCAATCGATATCGATCGATATTATCGATTTTTTGAGGATGGCGTTTAAGCGGCGCGAAACTTCGGCCCTGGGGGTAATCGAGGTCGCTGAACACGAATCTGAAGTCGACCAATCGATATCGATCGATATTATCGATTTTTTGAGGATTTTGTTCAGGCGGCACGAAACTTCAGCCCTGGGGGTAATCGAGGTCGCTGAACTCGAATTTGAAGTCGACCAATCGATATCGATCAATATTATCGATTTTTTGAGGATGGCGTTCAAGCGGCGCTAAACTTTGACCGTGGGGGTAATCGATGTCGCTGAACACGAATCTGAAGCCGACCAATCGATATCGATCGATATTATCGATTTTTTGAGGATGGCGCTCAAGTGGCGCGAAACTTTGGCCCTGGGGGTAATCGAGGTCGCTGAACACGAATCTGAAGTCGACCAATCGATATCTATCGATATTATCGATTTTTTGAGGATGGCGTTTAAGCGGCGCGAAACTTCGGCCCTGGGGGTAATCGAGGTCGCTGAACTCGAATTTGAAGTCGACCAATCGATATCGATCAATATTATCGATTTTTTGAGGATGGCGTTCAAGCGGCGCTAAACTTTGACCGTGGGGGTAATCGATGTCGCTGAACACGAATCTGAAGTTTGTTTTTGAGGTATGAAGGTCTAAAAGTTGGGAAAAGAAGATGGTCGGAGTGTTCTCTTCTCGGGGTTTGGGGGCGAAGCCCCCAACCAGTCGGAGGCGGCCGCTAGGCCGCTGAACGACTGGTACAATATACAAAAACTCAGTCCACGATATATTCCCTATTCAAGTCTAAGATCCTGCCCCATCTTTCAGGTAGCCTTTCAGTTCCTCTCCGCCAGCATTCCGAGGGCTGTGAGGAAAAGAATTCAGAAACCTCCATTTCCAGTTGGCGTCGATCATCGAACTCTCCACCTCGAAGATGCTGCTTCAGAGCTCTGAACAGGTGGTAGTGAGAAGGAGCGAGGTGTGGAGAATACGGGGGATGGGGCAGAACTTCCCAGCCTAACTCCTGGATTTTCTCGTGACTCACTTTTGCGACATGAGGACGAGCGTTGTTGCGCAGCAGGTAGACATTTTCCCGTTCCAGACGTTTTTCGCGCATGGGGTCGACCATGCTCTGGAGCTGGGTAGCATAGACATTCTGCGACTGTGGTCTCACTATCCAGCAACTCCCAGTAAAGCATGCCTTCTGAGTCCCAGCAACCCAGAAGAACCTTCTTTCGCGGTGTCGCTTCGGTTGTCTTGGAGCCGGTCTCCGCATGACTCTTGCTGGTGTGGTTAACATAAGGAACCTAGCTTTATCACCAGCAACAATGTTTTTCAGAAAGTCCTTTCTGTGCGGGCTAAGAAGCAGCGACTCAGCAACACTGATTCGGCATGCCTTGTCAGAGCTCATGTGGTACCCAAGACGACAAAACTTTGCGGTACCCAAGGATCTCCAGCTGCCTCACGACGGTGCTTTGCGTACATCCAATTCGCGAGTTGTTGAATTTGGCTTCACCTTGAAGGCTTCGCACAAGCTGTCTTCTTCCACAGCAGAGGGGCGTCTGGAACGAGGTCGACCTCTGAGAGAGATATTTCCAGCCTTGAAGCGCTGATACCAACCGGCCACTGTGGAATCGTGGATGACTTCCTCCTTGTCCTCTTTGAATGCAGCGAAGACGTTGGAGGCTGCAGTCCTTGCGGAATGGCCTTGCAGAAATTCGTACTAGACGATAGGTCGTAGGATGCTGCTGCTTATCGTTGACATTGTCGCTGTATTCGTACTCGACGAGGCCATATATAGTATGCCTGAGGAAGCTTCGAGAATGTACTGTTGCGTCACCACACAAGATCAATATTGCAGGAGCTTCAACAAATTTAATAGGCAGTAGCGTAAAATGTTGCAAGACTTCTCGATCAATCCAATACATCACTCCGCAGCAGCTCATTCGAAAGGTCAGAAAATCTGAAAGCGACCTTGTAGAGATTGAAGAGTGGACTTTACAGCGTGAAAAAATAGAATCTAGCGTCGCAAAGTGACGAGCGTAAAGTGGGTGAATGAACTTGGAGCTCGGCCCTTGAGATAGCGAGCCATAGAAGATAGGCTAAGCTAGTGGAGCTCAGCGCCAACAGATGCCGACCTTGACTCAGATTCTGCACCGGAACCACAACACACTTTTTCGATGAGTGAGTCGTAGTGTATTCTTCACTGCCTTTTCTATAGAAGACAGACATTCAAGATGGTTCATCGAAGAAAAGCCCAGACAGTAAATTTCCACCTACCTCTATTTTACTAACAAGGAAACTGCTGTCTCAACGGTACGCCGGAACGGCAAGAACAAATTTCACAAAGAAAATCTCTACCCTCCAAATAAAGGATAAAAGGATAAAGAACGGCGTTACTCAATCCCTTTTGGGAAGCGCCAGTCGTCGTGGAGGCGTTTTGAAGGCGTATTTGGCCATACAATGACTTGCGGTGGCCAGCCGATAAACAAGTCAGCGCTCTATCCCTCCCAGACAAGTCTGGCACCAATTCACCGATCCCGGAGGGATGGGGGCTTGGTTGGCCTGGGCGGGAAATCCGAACCAGGAACATGGTATCGGGTGCACGCGACAGCCGGCGCCTCATTCGACTGCGCTACACGCGCCCTCACCCTCCAAATTGTAACATAATATCTCTTGTTTTGCCGATTCCATAACGCAGACGAGTTTGAGGCACCGGAATTTGAAACCGGCTAAGGTTCTCACGATATCGCGCCTAACACATGGAAGACACCGCTGCTTCCGCCGGTCATAACTCGCTCAGGAGATCCACTTAGTAAATTTGGTCTACATATCTGTGATGAGCATCTCGAGCTCTTCACGCGATATAGGTCTCAATCCGAAGTTCCACGGCAAGCTGACGGCATTCCCTGGTCAGAGTCGAGCTTACTCCAAAGATCTAGCGTCGAGGCGTAAGTGTAGAGGTGCTGCTCCATATTTATTTATTTATTTATTCATTCATTCATAGCACCAGTACATGGCACACACGCGTGGAACAGAATAAGGAAAATAATTAAGGCAGTACTGGGAAACAGTAGAACACAGAACATAAAACAAGTACTATGAGATACAGAAGGTCTACCTGGGAAAGCAACTACTACAATAACTTAGTTAACAGAAACTTTTGGAATTTATGCAAAGGTAAGGATAGAAGGTGCTCGTTGTCCGCAAGCAGCAAGTTGAGCTCGCGTAAGCTTCTGTATGTTAAAAATGTAGATCTTGAATGATATCATGATATTGAGGATCCGATTCACGAATTATGTCCCGTTTTTTGAACTTTTCCCTTCCCAAGATTCCATGGAGAAACGCCCTCTGAAGATTTTATTTAGTATTCCGCAGTATGATGTTCTTTAAATCTCCTTCCACTTTCTTTAAATTTCTGCCTTCACGTACTAGAGGGGGTCCTCTGAAACTTAAGAGTTCTCTTGCTAAATCAGGTGTTAGGTCAAGGTTTTTTGCTGAAGAGTTATTTCTCTGCTTAGCCATTTTTTCGCCAGAGGCGGACTATCCCTTCAACTAAAAGCCGCCAAAAAACTTGTTTCCCGGGCGTTGGATAATAAGGTATGGTATTCTATTAGGTTGTCCCATAAGTCTTCGCCGTTCTTTCAACGATTCACTGCAGATTTCGCCGGTGGTCTGTTGCATAGCGCTGCATAGCTTTCGAAAGAAAATGATTTGCTCTATCAGAGAATGTGTTGGATTTCTTTTTTCATCTTGAATTTTGTCAATTTTTAGGTCGTTAAAGTGAAAAGAGAAAAAGTGAAAAGGTAGCCATTTGCGCACTTGTTCTCTCCGCTTAGGTTTGTAATTTTTTGAGCAGTTTTTTTAGCGTTTGGAAGACAATGTGAGTTGGTCCTATTTTCTCACTTGTCCTTTATTGATTTTTAGGTCATCAAATTGGGACGTCCGAAGGAGGGTGGTTATTTTTGCCGACAGCTCCTGCTCTCTGTTTTGACTTTTTGGGTTGGTGTTATATATCATTCGAAAGAAAATGTCTTGCTCTATAAGAATATATGTCGCATTTATTGATTTCTATTGAATGTCAACAAAATGCCAAAAAGAGAAAAATCGTCTTCACCAACAACTCCTTCTCCTTCTTCAGTTGTTGATATTCGACAGAATCAGCGTGAGCCAATAAACGCGACACAAATTCTTACTGAGCAAGACATCCTCTTCCGAATGACATATAACACCAAGCAAAAAAGTCCAACCACAGAACCGGAGTTTTGGTAAAAATTCGGACGGAAAAGTCGGAATTCCCAATTTGATGGCCTAAAAATCAATAAAGGGCAAGTGAGGAAATAGGACCAACACATATTCTTCATAATTCCTCATCGACGTTCGTCTTGTGAGCGGCCGCATTTCTAGGCGATCTCAGCTAAGTTTTTTTTTATTCCGTTATTCCTCTTTATTTTCCTGTTGTTTTCTGTGTTGCAATTCTTTTTCTAGGTTTACTTACACGAACTTTGTTCTAGCTCGTTTCCACGCTAACCCTTTCCAGGACATCTCCTTTACGAAGTGTTTTTTTGCGGCTGATCATTGATTTTTCTGTCGTTCTATTTTCGACAATAGGTCAGTATGTCTCAGCGATCTAAGAACAACAAGAGAGCCTCTGAGCCATCGGTGAAGATGTGCAATAAGAGCCAGGAGCTCACTGAGAAAAGCGGGCACTCCTCCAATCATAAGGATTTTGCCAGCTTATCAGTGAGTGCGCTCATTAATGAAGTGCTCATGAGAAATAAGGACCCCGTTATAGAAAAGATCATGTACGCGTTAATATCGAAATTACCTCAGGAGATGTCAGAACGGATCGAGGTGGAGAAAAAAGAAAGAAGTGTTGTTATCGAATGGCTCCCTGAAGCCGATGCAGATTTATCCCCCTCGGCGAAGCAGCGTGACCTTGAGGAAAAGGTGAGCGAAGTCTTTGATGTTCTAAATCTCGAATGCCGCCCCTTGGAAGTGTATCGCATGGGCAAGCAGGAACGCGGCCGTACCCGTAAGGTGAAGGTAGTTTTACCTTCGAAGTCTCACTGGGCAGCAGCCCTTTCTAATTCTTGGAGACTTCGTGGGTCAGCTACTTTCGAAAAGGTCCGCGTTCGCCGTAGCATGTCAGCCGAGGAGCGGCAACGAGAATATGAGTTGAGGCAGGAGTGTAGGGAAAGAAACAAGCAGTCAAATGACCGTGTCTGGGTGGTATACCGTGGAGAGTTAAGACGGATCGACGAACTCCCTAAACGGAGAGTTTCGGGAAACGTCTGACTGGACACGGTGTACCTACTACAGCCTTGAAATGCTTTTTGTTGAATGCCCGTAGCCTAGTAAATAAACTTCACTATCTCCATCTATTTTTGTCGAATTACGAACCAGATCTGCTGTTTGTAACAGAAACTTGGCTTTCCAACAAAATATCAGATTCTGAAGTTTTTGCTGATTCCCCTTACAAACTATTTCGAAATGATCGTAAAGATCGCAAAGGTGGCGGTATATGTTGCTTAGCCAAAAACACGCTTAGTTTGATTGCTGTTAATACCCCTACCTGCCTCAAGTCTGATATCCTTTGTCTCGATGTCTTTGATTTTAAATATTTGGTATCTTTCAGAGTAGTTTTGGTTTATCGCCCTCCAAACTCAAGCCCATGTGAAGATGATGGTCTTATAGACTCACTGTTAGAACTGTGCCTTTCAGACAATCATTTGATAGTTTTGGGCGACTTCAACCTTGACATTGATTGGGCTCATTGCCTCAGCACTTCCAGCAAGAACATGACAAAGTTTAAGGAGTTTTTTGAATGTTGCAGTTTAGCGCAGAGAGTAAAGAAACCTACACGTGGTGACGCAATTCTTGACATAGTTTTGTCTTCAACACCAATTATAAAAAACATTTCTGTTTTACCCCCTTTTGCATCATCTGATCACAATATAGTCAGTTTTAATATTCACATGTCTCTGCAGAATCAAAGAGATTTACCTCTCCCGAACTTTATCCGCGCCGACTATTCCGCTCTAGCGCTATACTTCAATTCCATTGATTGGTGGACAGTTTTCCAATGTTATCAAAACACTGATGACCTGTACAAAAGATTCTGCCGTGTTGTTTATTCTGGATTATCCAAGTTTGTGCCTTTTGATACTAAGAAAACTCCAACAAGGCGCTATCCAAAACAGATTTCCAATCTTATAGCCCAAAAGGCACGTCTGTTTAGCTCTTTACAAAATTCTCTTTTACACCCAAGATATAAAAAAGTATGTCAAGAATTGGATCATCATTTGAAAAAATTCTTAGCCTACAAGGAAAAGCTTGCTTCCAGAACATACAACAAAAAGGCGTTGTTTTCTCTTATGCGGTATAAGCTGAAAGCACATTCAGAATTACCTGTTCTTAAAGATGACTCTGGAGTTCTTTATGCAGGTGATGTTCAAAAAGCTGAAGCACTTGCCAGCTATTTTGCTTCAGTTTTTACTTCAAATTCGGAAGAAGGGGCAAATTCTAATAGGTTATTTGAGCAATCAGAAATGGCTGATGAATTGTTGGAGTATAGCATAGACGAGATAACCATCCAGACAGAAGACGTGCTAAGAGTAATGAAAGGACTAAAATGCTCCACATCAGTACCATTCGATGGCATTCCTCAAATTGTTTTCAAGAAATGCGCGCAGTCCCTTTATAAGCCTCTGTCAATCATTTTCAACATTTCTCTAATCTATGGCGAAGTTCCTGAAATGTGGAAGGAGTCCATTATAACTGCAATTCCAAAAAGTCCGAAGTCCGTTTTACTTTCTTCCTTCCGGCCGATAAGTATAACTCCTACCCCAATAAAGATCCTGGAAAAAATTCTGCGGGAGAAACTAATCTCACGTCTATACGAAAACAGATCTATTCCTGCCCAACAACACGGCTTTATTGCTGGTGCTTCCACGTCTACTCAACTGTCGGACTGCATTTTTGACTGGAATCTTGCAACAAATAATGGAGACTCTGTGGATATCATTTACTTCGATTTGTCAAAAGCTTTTGACAAAGTTTGCCATAGCAAACTGCTAGCAAAGCTTTATCAAATGGGCATTAGGGGATCCCTTCTAGCTTGGATCAACTCTTATTTGAGTGGGAGGCGCATGCGTGTCAAAGTAAGGCATTCCTTCTCAAGGTGCTATGATTGTACAAGCGGAGTGCCCCAGGGGGGTGTATTATCCCCGATTTTGTTCCTAGTGTACACCTGCGATCTTCCTTGTTATCTAGTTACTGACCCTCTTGTCAAGGTACAAATGTATGCTGACGAGATAAAGATTTACGGAACTTACAATGATAAAAATAAGTCGCAAGTCTGCCAGGCTTTATCACAATCCATCAACAATATGATGGAGTGGGCTAACACTTGGCAGTTACCTGTAAATCTTTCGAAGACATCAGTTTTCCATATTGGGAACTCAGATAATAACGAATACAGTTTCAATAGCTGCGTTATTACCTCCGTATCCGAGGTTCGAGATCTTGGAGTCTTTCTAGATCGTAAGTTAACCTTTGAGTATCACATCGATACCATTGTACGGAAAGCTTTTAGCACTCTTTTCATGATTTGCAGAAACATCAAGTGTGATGATAGCACTATACTTATTAGTTTATATAAGACATATGTCATCCCACTACTAGAGTACTGTTCTCATGTTTGGAGTCCTTTCACAAAAAAATCACAATCCAAAATTGAAAAGGTGCAGAAAACTTTTACAAAAATTCTATTCTACAGGTGTAATCGTACTCCAAGTGAAACAAGAGTAACTCCTAGTTACGAAGAAAGGCTTAGACTTTTCAACCTCAAAAGCCTTTTCTATAGACGTGTATTCTCTGACCTAGTTTTTTGTTTTAAAATCCTAAAAGGCGAATCAAAACTTACAGCTAGCAAATATTGGGTTTTCTTGCCAACGACAGGTCACCGTAATCATTTCCGTTTCCATTATCCTAAAGTGAAGAAGAAAAATCGCGAGAGAGTTTTCAATTCCTTATTTTGTCGTGGAGCTCGCTGGTTGCAAATGCTACCTGCAAGTTTACTAGAAGCTCCAAACGCCAATGTTTTTCGTAGAAGGTTGAGGAAAATAGACTTACTCTCAATGCTGCACTTAGAGGACATCACATAGGTTCATGCAGCATTGGTTTACCTTTTTTTGGCATGCTTTACGTCGTCGTTTCCTTCTTGTTTAGCTTAGTATTATGCTCTTTGTTAATGTTCCATACTCAACATTGTTGTTCGCTTGTTCGCCTAACATTCCAGCATTTTACCCTTGTTTTCTTAATTCTTTTGTTGTTATTTGTTCGACTTGCTGCCACTTGTAAACTTTCCTTTCGCCCCTTTCCTACCACATCCCAGCTGCTGTAGTGTGGATTTAATGGGAGCGGCGGACCTACTAAGATGGTATCCGGAGCCGTTACCTCTCGCGACTTGCAGTGTTGGCGGGCCACTGCTCGTTTCCCATTAAATTATCCACTTCATCAATCCCCATAAACCCTCAGGCTTCTATTTCTTCCTTCGTTTTTTTAAATCGTTCCTCTTGTTGTTAATTTAATTTTGCTCACACCAACTATTATCACGAATCGCTATGTTGTGTTGTTGAGGAGTTTAGCTTTTTAGCTTTTTTTTTTCTTTTTTTAGTCATCTCCACTGTTTGTTAACGCCGTGTCCATGTTGCTTATCTACTGCTCATTGCGCACAGTATTGTGCAAATAAAAATAAAAATAAAAAAATAAAAATATTCTTGTAGTAGAAAACATTGTCTTCCAAGTGCTATAAAAAACTGCGCAAAAAATTACAAACCTAAGCGGAGAGAACAAGTGCGCAAATGGCTACTTTTTCACTTTTCACTTCAACGACCTAAAAATTGACAAATTTCATGATGAAAAAAGAAATGCAATACACGCTCTGATAGAGCAATTCATTCTCTTTCGAAAGATATGCAGCGCTATGCAAGAGACCGTCGGCGAAATCTGCAGTGAATCGTTGAAAAAACGGAGGGGACTTATGGGACAACCTAATATATGCACCTCACCTGTTGATGATGAAAGTAAAGCACTTGAAAATATTGCGAGGGCGACGCTTACAGGAAGCTGAAACTGAAGCAGCCCTATTCCAGCTCTACATAAGTTGCATCTCGGACTGATCCAGGGTAGGCTAGGCGTGAAGTTACCATTGCCAACAACCTAGACAGGTTGTGTTTTGGACATAAGTCGTGAGGAAGACGAAGAACGTACGACTTCGTGCCCACAGATTCGACTCCACTGTTGTTGCTGCACTAACATACGCAGAGACCTCGACCATACGAAAGCAGAATGAACTCGCACTGCGAGGAATCGAGAAGCTGATGGAGGGACACGATTCACACAAGTGAAAGAGGCTCTCCGGGGTTCCGAGCTTCATCCACGTTCCAGGATCAGGAATGCTGTCAAATTCACCAAGTCGTCGAAGACTATGTAGGCCGGATAAGTAATGCCTTCCGCAGACACCCACCGGAGGATAGCAGGAAGACAAAATATCACCCAGGAGATCAACAAATCGTCAGTAGGACATCCCTAGATAGCAGATGTAGCCCTCTCTGTGTTATTCGAATGACGATGGTCACTGGGATAATCTGACACGCAGCAGGGACAGAGTGGAAGGACCCGAAGCCGTTTCGTAGACTCTACATACGTAGGCGTAGAAGCACAAGCACGTTTAAGGTACAGGGTTATGACACACATCACGACATAGCATCGATGTAGAATTATGGCGGGACAACGCGATTTTGAGAGTACTACCTCTAGCATCCCAGAACGACCATCAACTGGGGCCTTTACACCTCTCTTGCCGGCCTTTGGGAAGATGCCGTCATGGACAACATCGACGAGGAATACGACCGCTTCGTGCACCATCTCCACGATAGTGCTAAGGGAGCCGAGAGCTTGAAGACCACCAAGAGACGCCTGTCTCCGGAAACTCTCGAGCTTATACGCCAGCGTGGAGCAGCACGAGAGTCAGGCAACTGCCAGCTGACGTCCGAGCTTGCGAAGCTATGCAGAGCGGCGATAAAGGAAGATCTCAAGGAGAGAAGGGCGGAAGTGTTGGCTGAAGCAGCAGAGGCAGGGTTGAGCCTCCGCAATGCCCGCCAAAACTTCGCCAACTTCAAGACCAAGATGACCGCTCTCTGACGTCCTGACGGAACTGTCACCTCTTCCAGAAGGACCATGGAGAAGATCATCCACGACTTCTACTCCGATCTCTTCGATAGCCACGTCCACCTGCCCCCATGCCATCTTCCGCAGGATGGATACGTCGATCCCTCTGTTCTCCCTTCCGAGATCCGACACGCCATCTCGTCGGTGAAGAAACGTACAGCACCCGGCCCTGGCAGGATCAGACCCGAACACCTGAAGAACCTCCCGCCAGCGCTCATCAACACCCTGGCGCGGCTCTTCACACGATACCTGTCGGAGTGCAAGGTTCCATCTCAGTGGAAGACCAGCAAGACCGTCTTGCTGTACAAAAAGGGAGACGTGCACGACATTGGCAACTATCGCCCGATCTGCCTGCTGTCCGTAGTCTACAAGCTGTTCACTCGAGTCATCCTGAATAGGATCAGCAGAACGCTGGATGAAGGACAGCCACGCGAACAAGCAGGATTTCGGAGAGGATTCAGCACGATCGACCACATACACACCATTACGAAGCTATCGAAGTGTCGCGAGAGTACAAGCTGCCGCTGTGCCTTACGTTCATCGACCTGAAGAAGGCATTCGACTCCGTCGAGACTGAAGCGGTCTACGAAGCCCTGCTCACTCAGGGCGTTCCTACTCAGTACATCAGAGTCCTTCGAGAGCTGTACAGTGGATTCACGACCAAGATCTCTCCATTCTACAACGACGTCGTCATCGACGTAAGGAGAGGGGTTCGGCAAGGGGATACCATATCCCCGAAGCTCTTCAGCGCCACCCTCGAAAACGTCATGCGCGAACTAGAATGGGAAGACATGGGAGTGAAGGTCGACGGCCAGCAGCTGCACCATCTTCGTTTCGCAGACGACATCGTGCTCATAACACCGAGCATCATCCAGGCGGAGCGAATGCTGGCCGACTTCGATCGTGTATGTGGGAATGTTGGACTGCAGCTGAATCTTACGAAGACGATGTTCATGAGGAACGGACGAGTTTCTGATGCCCCATTCTCGCTCAACGGAACGAACACCTCCGAATGCTCCAGCTACGTCTATCTGGGTCGCGAAGTCAACATGGCCAACGACCTAGCGCCGGAGCTGAGCATGAGGAAACGAGCGGCTTGGGGAGCTTTTAAGAGCGTCGAAGAAGTCGCGAAGAAGACGAAGAACGTCCGACTCCGTGCCCACCTATTCGACTCTACCGTTCTTCCTGCCCTAACATACGCCTCAGAGACCTGGCTATACGAAACCTGGATGAACATGCGATCAGCGTCGAGCAGCGCGGAATCGAGAGGTCGATGCTCGGAGTGACACGACTCACGCAAGTGAGAGAAGGCCTCCGGAGTTCCGAGCTTCGCCGACGTTCGAAGATCAGAGACGCTGTCGCGTGGGCCAAGTTGTCGAAAATTAGGTGGGCCGGCCACGTAATGCGCTTCGCAGACACCCGCTGGACGAGAGCCGTTACCGACTGGATTCCGCGGGATGTCAAGAGAACAACGGGACGCCCACCAACGCGTTGGTCGGACTTCTTCGTGAAAGCCCTGAACGACCGATATGACGCTCTTCGTGTCCCTCGAGCGAGGAGGATCCATTGGACCACTCTGGCACGCGATAGGGACGAATGGAGACGCTGCTGGCGCCCGCTCGAGCAAGTCGATGATCAACGGGACGACGGTGATACAGGTGATACCTCTAGCATGTGACTCGAAGCACGTCTTCCATAAATCTCTTCCTATCGGTGTTTAAATCCTAGCATAAGTCGATAAGCTTTGAAGTAAGTTAAAGGCCAAGATTTTTTGAGAATTCGAAGTGCAGAGCATTTTTTGAGACATCTTGTTCTTCTACATAAAATAGTAACGGTCGCTCCTGAATAGAGCGCAGTTCAATTTTTTCAGCAATTTCTTCAGCAATAGAGTTTCTAGGTACTCGTTCCTCAGAGGAATTGAAACGATTTCTACGATTTCAAAAAAAAGGTAATTTATTGGGCCCGTGATAACATTCGTGTTGTGTAATTTTTCGTTTGCTGCCTTTAGTACTCCTTTTCTTGTATTCCCTTCTTTGTTTTTTGTTCTTTAACGATTTTTTGGTTTTTCTGTACGATAGTTAAAAAATAAACAAATATATATACCTTTTACACGTCATGTTGAACGGTTTTCAAAACGAACTGGACACTTTTCTATGCAAGCTGCACGCTATTAAAGTCAAGCTGAACATCTTCCAAATCAAAACGAGTGTTTTCAGACTAAGCCAGGTGCTTTCTAACAGAATTACAACAATGTTTGTTTAGAAAACAATTTAGCATGACTTGAGATTTTTTTCACCTGTCCCAATGCGTAAGTACAATTGTTGCAAATTTATAAAAAAAAATTCGAGAAGAAATAATTAGTTAAACTTTGGGCTTGAAGGCAGGAAGGCTGCAATCATTTCGGGCATTAAAGGAAGAGATCGTGCCATGTTCTCCATTTGACCGTCGCGATTTTACTTAATTAATAATGTAGATGCTGCTAACTCGAAACAGAAGTGTGAGGATATTCGTTTTTTTATAGCTGCTCTTGTCGTACCGCTTACTCCTCTGTTACTCCATTTAAACAAAATTTTTTACAATCAATTGAATAAAAATCAGAACGATTTAGTCTTGTGCAGAGTGCGATCTTTTCTTTCAATACAATAAATGGTTGCTGCTTTAACGCGCTTCAATATTTATTTATTATTATTTATCACACTGCGCACATTATAAATGCAGTATCGTCGTTAAAATCAATGTTAATATTCATTAGTTGAACAATATGCTTGCAACTTGCAACTACAGCTTGCAACTTTTTTTCAAGCAGGTTTAATTTGCGTATGCAGTTGATCTCTTCAGTACTTTTTCCTATCCAGTATGCCTCGTCTCACTTGTTGAACGTTTTGTGTCTCCGGGCCGCCACTGGGTGTAATGAGACTCCTGAGATACGGAGTCCGCCCGGTGGTGCGTGTCCTGGGAGACCGGGATCACAAACTACACCACGAGATACATTGTCCGTTTACAGCTACTCCCGCTGATGTCCTCCTTCCTATAGATAGCGGTTTGGCTCATATTACTGCTACGTGTTTTCCGTGATGTAATAGGATACTCCAAAACTTTTTCCCTTTGCAACTCCCGTCGCATCTAAGCGTACTCTGGTTGGAATGGTTTTTTTCTGTAGAATCCACATATAGATATAGTTTTCCTACCGTTGGATCGACTGAGAGTAATACTTAACACTCAGAACGCGCATTTCGTTGGCCCTTTGCTTTTATTTCAAATGTTGCATTGCCATTAACCAGTACTTGGTATTGTTGACTCTTCTTGCAAAGTTTTTTTTTCGCCCACTACTCTGTCCTTACTAACCTTGTCTTTTATTGTTAAAATCCTCAGCACGCCCCTCAGTGGCGTAGCACATAAATAAATAAATAAATAAAATAAATAAATATCAATATAAATATCGGAGCCCACATGCATAATAGAGCAATGTGGGAAACGTCTAAAATAGTGTCATAATAATATAAAGTTTAATCCGTTGCTCCTTCTCGAAAAAATAAAGTTTAAAAAATTCAGATAATGTGTTTACTTACTGGGCAGGAGAATGAAAATTTTCGGATAAATTTTTAGTACTCATCTTCCCCTTGAGCAGAAAATTATTCTAACCGTTTCGGAGAGTTTCTAGTTTAATCTGGAAGAGGCTCGTTTTGATTTCGATGATATACAGTTGGCATTCAAAATGTCGTGCTTCCTTAGAAGAGTGTTCAGTATACACTGGATCCGATCGAAAATCTTCGGAAAGTTGGATGATTCGGGTAACGGTGATTTTGCGGACCCCGGATTTTAAGATGATTCGAATGACTACAATTTCGCGGACCCCGGATTTTTGGTTGATTCGGATTCCGAAAATGATTCCTTCGGGTCAAATGTATAGTGTCCATTTTGGGTAAAAAGTGTCGAATTTGGTTCGAGAATTGTTCCAGTTGACCAAAAAAGATTCAGTTTGGTTTGAATAGTTTTCCTTATGGTTTTGAAGATCTCAAGGAAGCCTCACAATCTAGGCAGGTGAATGAAATCCTTCCTTCTGGTGCCAGGGAAATCTAAATGTTGCTGGAGTTGACGAAAAAGAGTTCTGGCTGGAAATGGAATCCCAAAGATACTATGGGCTTCTGAGAGGCTGTTAACTGACCGCGCTACCGGTCGGAAGCCGCAATATCAGCCGCAGGCAGGGGCACCATCACTGCCCGGAACCAGTTAGGGTGCGGCCGAGCTAGTGCGTCGGCGGGGGCCGCGACGGTGGCTATCTCCAAGCCGACGACCATAGGACAGGTTCAGTGCGAAGAAGACGCCGGTACGTGTGCGTCTTCGCACCGCTCCTTTTCGTCACCGTCGTCGGCGTCGCCATCGCCGTCTTCGGGCTTCAGTCCCCTGTCAGATCCCCGCACGTTTAGGTTTTTTTGTGACCGAAGTCGCCGTTTCACCGTCGCGATTTCCCGCTTCACTACGCCTTCTTCTTCATCAGAGACATTCGAGTCTTAGTACATATCGAAAGCCTATACTATTGCTCCCATTCCACTATGAAGGTAATCTTCGCATAAACCTCTCTTAAACGAGAACTCATGTGCGCCCCGCGTCGTTTTCTGAGTGGGAGGGAATCCCTATTATGAACTCTTAGAGGCTGAACTTGTTGGAAGTGACCAACCATGGATCAATTAAGAACTTAGTTCTCACTGTTCTACCGAATTATACGCCAAAAGCCTATAAATGATCACGTGTCTTTCTGCGTGGAACCTTTGCTTCGCTCTCCTGGTTGGGCTCTCTACTCCTTTTTAAATTTCCAAAATGGCGCATAAAGTAACTGACCAATCTCCTCTCTAGCTTTACAATTCTGCGAAACTTTAAACCTGTCTATTTCGAAGACCTGTTGCGCTGAACAACATTTAAATTTAACAGAGAATAAGGACAATTGACGACGTTGTTCAATATTTTTGGGGATGCGCCACGCATTCTACTTCTGTAGGAAATTGCTGAGGTGGTTTGAATGCGCATTTGGCCTATATAATGGCTTGCGATATCAGGCCGATGGAAACGTCAGTCTTTTGCCTTCCCAGACGAGCTTGATACCGATTCCTCGACCTCAGAGAGAAAAAAAGGCTTGGTTGGCCTGGGCTGGAAATCCGAACAAGAAGTCTGGTATCGGGCACACCCGGCATCTCCTCCAACTGCACTACACGCGCCAATTCTGCTGATATTGACGATTAGCTTATTTCTTCTCGTAAAAAGCCAAGGGTACATTGATACGATTTCACTTTGACCAACTTTAACACTCTAAATTCGCAATTCAAAACTTCAGTCGGATTTCTCGCCTAGGTCAACCATGCCTTTGTTCGCTCCGGGGTCTGTGAATTGGTGCAGGTATTGTCCAGGAGTGATAAAAGACTGACGTGTCTATCAACCAGCCATCCGAAGACACTACAGGCCAAACATCATTGAAGTTGCCTCCAGGACATCCCTTAGAAGTGGAATACGTGGCGCATCCTAAAGGGATTGATTAATGCCGTTCTTCATCCTTTATCCTTATCCTTTATTTCTATTCGAGTGTTCAAGAAAAAGGTTTGCCGAATTTGCTGGATCTCGAACATTCGGAAAAAATCACGCTTTTCAAACATATTCCAATCAAATGCTCGAAAGTTTTCCGCATTCTAAAATAGTCGAATACTCGAAAATTTACTGAGGATATAAATTCAGTGTAAACGCTAAAAATGAACGATAACCGATGGAAAGTGACCTTATTAACTCTTCACTGGCTATTCTCGTGCCGAGTATTCTCGTTTTACGGGAGAATGTGATGGCAGTTTGAAGCGTATATAGCCTGCGAAATGAGTTGCAGCAGCAATTAGATAGTTCGCACTGTCTGATCCTTCTGATACAACGCTAAGTTCGCGTTTTAACTCTCACGTAATGGAAACATTGGTAAGCCTTGAGTCCCGTCCTGTTTGAACAAAAAAAAATAGCAAAGCAAAAGGTAGATGATCCGATTTGAGGTAGGGATAAGGGCTTCAAATAGAAGTTATGTGGGGTGTTTTCATAAAATTTTGTACTCTCGGCTGCAGAATCGTTGAACATGGTTTGTCTTCCGGCTTTGGACTATTAATCGAGTTACCGTGCTCCTTACGAAAGCTATGACAACTGAAGCTTATTATGCTTCGGTATTCATTCAGAGGGGCGGGTGTTCCCAACCCCTCATTCTCATTTCCCAGTTTTATAGAAGGGAGGCGCGTGTAGCGCAGTCGAAGGAGGCGCCGACTGTCGCCTTCACCCGATACCAGGTTCCTGGTTCGGATCTCACGCCGAGGCCAACCAAGCCTTCCATCCCTCCGGGGTCGATGAATTGGTACCAGACTTGTCTGGGAAGGAAAAAGCGCTGACTTGTTCATCGGCTGGCCACCCCAAGTCATTGTATGGCCAAATACGCATTCAAATCGCCTCCACGACATCCCGTAGAAGTAGAATACGTGGCGCATCCCAAAAAGGGATTGAATAACGCCGTCCTTTATCCTTTATCCTTCATTTATTCAAAGGAGCTCATGCTTAAATCAGCTTATTTTGTCGCAACCCTGGCGACAAAATGAGAATGGCTGAATGTACGTCCTTAGTAGGATTCTCATATCCTTCCTTCTTCCCCTCTTGAAATTTTCCTTCGGTTTATTCTTGTATCATGGTTTGACTCTTCGCGCGAATGAAGTTTAAACCCGTGTTAGATTCGAGTTTTGAGACTACATTTATGTAAAAAATTATTAAAAAATTCCAACCTTCCTGAAGAATTTTGAAAAAATGTGGTGCTCACGCAGGTTTCCGCTTTCCGCTTCAGCGTCACTTCCACGCTTGTCTTGTATTAGGCCAAATAAGCTTTTAAACTGCCCGAAAATAGTCCATAGGAGCAGAATGCGTTATTGCGCGAAGAAAACAATTACGGCCCTTATCTTTTCTTCGAATTCTAAAGGCGCTTGGCTATCTCCGCATACCCTCGAGGCCTTCTTTATTATCCTTACACGAGATTGATGAATCCGGTCCTCATCGCTTGGCACTCATTTTGGCTATTCATCGCAGGATTTCTTTGCTTTTCGTTGTTGTAGATGATCTGTCTCGAACACCAGAAGTGTCAGAGCTATGTGAAGTGTCATTCGTCCTCACCAAACTTACTAACGTTGGGTAGCATCAGCACTCTTGGTGGATCGAATCGCCTCTGAAGACGACGATGACGTCGAAACGTTGGGTCACGAATAAAAAAGAAAATTCACTATAAGCACCTCGTTTGGCCCACTACTAACACTTGAAGAGCTTGAGGCTTTACGAAGGGAGAAACTTTGGTTTAATACAATGTGAAGTGTACAGTTTACCACGAGAAAGAAGTCTTCAGAAGTATTTTCACGAGAAATCTAGCAGTGAGTAATGCGACATGAGCATCCATTGATCACTGTGACTTTTTACTACAGTTGTGCTCTCGAAATTTTTTCGAATACTCGAACGGTTTCGATTACTCACAAACTTCGAATATTCGAATTCGAATATACATATTTGAAAAAACGTCTTTATTCGAATTCGATTACAATCAAAAAATCTGTTTTTCTGAATAATCGAATTCGAAAACATTCGAAAAACATGATTCGAACATTCAAATTCGAATGCTAATCATTCGAGTACCTATTTGTGTAGGTCATTCGAGCACAACTACTCTCATCGCGGTAGCACGGTTGAGTGCTGATAGCCTTGGTTTATGGTTGCGCGACACCACAGTCGGAATAGATATCGATCAGGCGGCGCGAAAAATCGATACCTATTGCGAACGCGGTGCCGCGCCTCGTGGCGGCGCAAGTATAAACTAGTGCAAACGCCAGCAGGGTATCGCGTGCGTTATGTGCGGACAACCAACGCCAGTGGTGTAAGGCGTAGCATCGCTGTCCGAAAAGCAGAAGGTGCGGGTTCGAGTCCTGCCTAGTGCAAGAGTTTAGATCGCAAACAACGTTCTGTAACAATATCTAGCCTCTACAGGGTGGTCCTACGGGCTACAGAAAGTCCATTTTCAGAAACTTATCGCTTCTTTGTGCTTCACTGTGATGTTATTCGCTTTCTCCGTTCCTTTTAGTCCACCTATGATCAGTCTTATTCTTCGTTTCTAGGTGAACATGGTTTCGCGTGAGGATCTTTCAGCAGTAGTCGCTATGTTCTAACGCGGGTCGTCCATTTCTAGGATTTCAAAGATGCTCAATCTGCATCGGATGCAAGTACACCGTGTCATTTCGTTTCGAAGAAACAGATGGGATCGAAAATCGTCCGAAAAGAAGACCACGACAAACTGCAAGGACTTCTGCCCTTAGAAAGGCCGTCAAAGACAAACTTCACCGAAATCCTGCAAGAAGCATCAAAAAACTAGCTATGGAGCACAATGTAACTCGTTCAACTATGCAAGCAAGGGCCAGGAATGATCTGGTATTCTACTCCTACAAATTCGCTAAAGGACAGCACCTGACTGAGGAAATGAAGACCTCAAGATTGAAGAAATTCAGAAAGATGAAGGCCCCTACGATCGAATCTGCTTCACAGACGAGAAGATACGTATTTACTGTCGAACCACTACAACATACGCAGAATCAACGGAAATTGCTGCCAAAAAGATCTCCAAGAACTGTCAACGTTCAAGAGCTTATTTTCTATAACGCTTGATGGAATGGGCCGGAAGAATCGGGCTTGGGCAAGACCAAGCTTGTTTTTATTCGAAAGGAAATTGAGATCAATGCCGAGATCTACCAGAAGCAAACCTTGGAGGACGTGTTGATACCTTGTGCACAAAAAATGCTAAAGAAATTGACTGGACTTCCCAGCCTTACGCCAGGATTAAGCCAGCTAACGGTGCCAAGAAGAGTCTGGAATAGTGTGAGACTAATCTTCCGGTTTTGTGGACGAAGCATGTTCGGCCCTAGATCTCGCGTGATCAGAACCCCTTGGATTTCGATTTTTTTCTGGTCAGTGCTGAGTCGAAAAGCCTGCTCTGTCAGAAATAATTCACCGAATTCGCTGAAAAGAGCTACGGAAAAGGCACGGGACGAAATGCTACCGGAAATGATCGCGCGCGTTCTCAAGAATTTCCGAAAGAGATTGGACGCTTACATTGAAGCAAAAGGAGCTCATTTTGAAAGTGATGTACGATATGTTATGTAGAACTTTCTTGTCTTTCAAATGATTGTGCATAATTCTTAGTTGCGTTGGTATATGAAAAGTTGTATATAGTTTTCTGCGTAACACTTCATGTGGACCACCCTGTATATCAGCCGCACACAGCTTAAACAAACTATTCTTTTTGCTGTTCGTTCCAAACAATGAGCTAGCTCAGTGCTCGCCCAGTATCGTAGCTGTAGCGACGTCGCTCCACGTCAACAGTGGATCAACAAGTGCTTCTTTCCTTGACGTATTGGGCTTCTCTGCTCCCCACTTAGGACGAATCGTAACTGCGTACTGGCTTCAGACCGCTATCAAATCGAATTTCAGTGGATCTTTTTGTGATAGAGATGCGCGTCACTGTTGCTTCCGTGTGTCGCGTCTGACTTCTTTGAGACTCATTAATGGCCTGTACCGCGTATTTCCGACTACGAGAACTTTGGAGCGTGATTAGCGGCTGACAAGAAAAACCCCAAAGACCTGTTGCCTTTTTAGAATGCAGGACAGAGCGACGTGGGCCATTTTCTTATCCATTTCGATAAGCGTCGGAATGATCGCCGTATGTGGAATCGTCGCCAGTCTCATCTGCGACGACATCAATCACTTCTACAATGACAGCATGAAGGAGATGATAGCATTCAAGGTAAGGCTTTCGGTGCCGAGTCCTGCTCGTTTCTTAGCACCAGATACGTGCGATTGTTTCTTTGAGCAGAATGAATTGTGAATGGCTCACGTTACAGTGCGCGTGGGGAGACCTTACATTTTAGGGTTACCGGTATGACTCATCACTATCGCGCCAGGTGTGCCGCTCAGCCAGCCCCGATTTCGGCGGGCCATAACTCGCTCAGGAATTTCGTTTTGCAATTTTGACACCCATATTCGTGATCAGCATTCAGAGCTCTTTCTAACGATCTTGGTCTCATCTTGAAGTTCCACGGGAGGTCGAAACCTTTCCCTGATTAGTATTTTGCATGTGAACCGAGTGAAAATAAAGAAAAAAGATGGAGTGCGGTCAGTGTAATGGTCGGGCTAAAAAGTCACTTAGATCAGTTATTTTATAAATCCCTTCCATAACCTATGCCCATATTTCGCTTCTGTCAGCTATCTATGGAAATGTTTCGCATAAAGGACCAGTCTATGTTTACCGGCACGATCATATGTCTGAAACGCTAACAACAAGCTGACCAGCTTTCTCAGTAGTCAGGTGGTGTTACGCAGATGCAAAAACGCCATTGGCGATTCAAGCAGCATAGCCACGGCCTATTAAACAGCGTCCGATCCCATTTCTAGAGCCGCCTTTGAACTATTTGCAGTGTGACTCACACTGTTCCTTGTAAACGATGCGTACCGTGTTCTTATTTCCACAGCCTGGTGACTTCTAGGCTTCCTTCGCAGTACGATACCTTGACAGAGAATGAGCTGCTATTGCACAGTTAGCCGTCGTTCAGCGCTATCATTGCGATCTTGTCGAGCCTAGGATTTTAATAATTGATGGTAACTGCTAGGTGATAGGGTTCGCTGCCAGTTCTATGAGGTCAGGAGACAAACCAATCACTTTTTTACCGTGAACAAACGTTTGCGTTCTACGTCAACAGTCATAATGCTATTATAATTGTTAGGTTGGCAACTAATTTCGTGGACTCTCAAGCGCCTTCAACAAAAGTGTTCATAAACAAATAACAAATAACGGTTTTCAACCAAAGTAAGATCTGTTGGAACGAGGGGCTGCTTCCCATCTATCAGCTACCTGGCCCATCCCACAGCTGTAGATTTCTTGTGCTTTTGAAGCCAAGAATCATTTGGAGGTACATTTTGACATGGTCCACATTAATAAGTCGTTCTCCAACCTAGAAGTGCTGCAGCGAGCTATGAAGGTGCTGGTCATTTGGCGCACAGTCTGTGCTGTAAGGAAGGTGAGTTAGACGCTCCCAGCTAAGGTCTTCGATTTTTTGAAGCTCCCGATTCGTGACGTGTGATCTGGCGTTATCTTGCTGATAGATAATTCCGCTCCTGAAAATCTGTCTGAACCGATTCCAGCGGAGTTCAGCCTGCGCTCGGCCACGTTCAGAAGAGTAGATTACAGCATTAATGCTGGAGCCGTTCTTGACGAGCTCCCAGAAGTTAATACCTTCTTGACACCACCAAACGGAGAGAACGTAGCTAACCGGACTCAAAAATAGAAGACCTTGACTGGGAGCGTCAAACTTATCCACCTTACAGCCCAGACCTTGCGCCGAGTGACTACCACATTTTTAG
Organism: Heligmosomoides polygyrus bakeri; assembly: GCA_947359475.1. Classification (NCBI taxonomy): domain Eukaryota; kingdom Metazoa; phylum Nematoda; class Chromadorea; order Rhabditida; family Heligmosomidae; genus Heligmosomoides; species Heligmosomoides polygyrus. Next base: position 4,569,155 of record OX375865.1, read on the forward strand.
CTCGGTACAGTACTTCTTGGTTGGATGCCGATTTAATAATGTGGACCGGGTCAAAATGCACCTCCACAGATTCTTGGCCTTAAAAGCCCAATAATTCTATGGCCGTGGGATAGACCAGCAACCTGATATATGGGAAGCACTTCTGCGTTCCGAGGGATCTTATTTTGATTAAAGATTGTCATTAGTTATTTGTTAATAAATACTTTTGCTGAAGATTCTTGAGAGTCCACGAAATTAGTTGCCAACCTAATATTATTGACCTAGCTCCATCTTAATTTTGATTTTTTACAATTTTTATTCAAGCTTTTCTTTCTTCATAGATCAAATTCTTGGCCTGTGTTGCTCAGTATGAATCGCGCAGATGGCTAGAACAAGTTGATTGTAGTCTAGAAAATATATTTATGCTGAATTTCAAGAAATCTCTGAGGTAAGAACTATGTTGTCATGTCCTTTTTCACCTGATTTTCTAGGATTTCATCACACTGGGTTAGAAGGATAAGGATAAAGGACAGCATCAGTTATTCTTCATGTGAAACGCGCCATGCTTTCTACTTTTTCTGCATATCGTGGAGACATATTGAAGGTTTACATCACGAATTGAGGAGAACAGTCGACAATTAAAAATCTGCGCTTTATGCTGTTTATGCGAACCCGGTACCACGTCCAGACTCCAAGGGGATGGAAAGCAGACCTGCCCTTCACAATCATAGAACTGTATGAGGTTAAAATAGAAAAACAACAATTTTCTCTGTCTGCGCTACACACCCAAGAGTAGTGGTTAGAAGTAAATCACCTGTGTCCCCGCCACCTCACTGAAAAAGGCAGGGTATCCCTGTGCTATGTGCCAGAATGACCCAACGCATTATCATTGCTTGAATGACACCAACGGTAGCGTACCTTCGCTTTTTGGAGCTTCTCACTATTTAGCCCGAGCAATGGGCTTTTCTGAACGCCTGGTGTTTTTTATCGCTCGCAGGACGTCAGGGAAAAACAATAGAATAAAAATAAAAATAGAATAAAAAAAGACAGAAAGGGAAAAACAAAAGGTAAGAATGGCGTCAGTCAAACCTTACCTGGAATGCGCCAAGCATTTCACTCCTACTGACTGGGGACATGTTGACATCTTATCCGGTATATGTCGCATAGGTGAGCAGCATTGGTAAGTGGGAACGCCTAAACCAATCAGATCGCATTGAGTGGGCATGCGGTTCAGAGAGGGCGTATTCAGTCGGTACCCTGATGGGCTGGCATATGTTTGGGCTGTGCTCTGTTTTGTTATCATTGGCAGGCGAATCCCCACCTACTAATGCTGCTCACCTACGCGACATGTACCTTTTATCCGTCACAAAAGTGACAGTTTTATCCTTCCCAGACAAGCCTTCTACCCCTATACCAAACCAAAGGGCTGGCGGATAATTGATTCCTTGATCTGGGCTGTACCCGAGCCAACGGGTACGCGACAGCCGCCGCCTTCTCCGGCTGCGCTACTACCGATGTCCAACCGATTTTTGCTGCTCACTGAACCTTCCCTCTGTCTTTATAGCGAGCAGATGATGGCCAAAGTACTACCGCAAGTGACAATCTGATGTCATTTTTAAATACAGTGGATTCGATATAGCTTAATGAGAAGCTATACTGCCACCTAGAACTAAACATCACCGGTGTAGACCTGCACTAAAATCTGAACGTTTATGTTTCGTAAGCACATGGAGCGCAGTCGGTGGAGGTGCCGGCAATCGCGTGCTCTTGATACTAGGTTCTTAGTTCGGATTCCCCGCCAAAGCCAACTAGCCAACTAAGCCTTCTATCCATCCGAGGTCGGAAATTTGATTCCTTGCTCTTCTGGAAATGATAAAGCACACACTGGCCACGACGTTGTAAAAGGCTAAATACTCTGCCAAATTGCCTCCACGACATCCCGGGAAATAGAATGCTTCTTAAACGGCATTGATTAACGCCTTCCTTAATTCTTTCACCCCTTATTATGGAATTCCAATTCACTTTCTACGCAACATACATAGAGTATGTATGCCTTGCCGACAACTGGGCAAGCCTGAGCTATTCCTTGTCGAAGCCTGATTTTTTCCAAAATTTAACGGCTAGTGATATCGATTTTATTTCGAAAGGACGCCAATGTTTTGCGATGCGATGCTTAAAGTCTCAAACAGAATGCTTCCCCTCACGGGATTTCCGTGCCGCCTCATTTCTCCACTAAATTATTCCGGTAAAAGGAGGATGATCGAAGACGGCGTTGCTCAATCGCTTTTGGAATGCTTTGGAATCGCATTCTACTTCTAGGGGGATATCATGGAGGCGATCTGAATGCGGATTTGACCATACAATGACTTGCGGTGGCAAAGCGATGAATGAATCAACGCTCTATCCTTCCCAGGCAAATCTGGTACCAATTCACCCACCTCGAATGGATGAAAGACTTGGCTGGTCGGGCGGGAAATCCGAACCAGGAACCTTGTATCGGGTGCACGCGACAGCCGGCACCTTCTCCGACTGCGCTACACGCGCCCAGTCCAGTAAAAACTTTCAGTGTTCTAGTGGAGAGACACCATCAGCCTTTAGCAGCCATCGAAGAAGAGCACGTTAACCGTTCTGATTGATTCGTAGAGAAGACATTTGGTAGCAGATAACGAGCTGGCGTAACCGGTCCTATAAGCACATCACGTCCAGGTGCGGATGTGATGATCACCGCTAGCCACGAAGCGCTCCTGCTGGTGGTCAGAAGAATATACAGTTTGCACGAAATAACGGTATAGACGTCGTAACAAGTTGTATTGGTGGCCTATAAACAAAGCTGAGTACTACTCTTTTTCGGTAAAATTTCTGACCTTCAAAGACTTTGGTGTCAGCTGTTTGACATAAAAATAAGGATAAAGGACACGAGCAAAGGACGGCGTCACTCAGTTCCTTTTGGGATGCGCCACGCATTCTACTTCTACGGGATATCGTGGAGGCGATTTGAATGCGTATCTGGCCATACAATGACCTACGGTGGCCAGCCGATGAACAAGTCAGCACTCTATCCTTCCCAGACAAGTCTAGTACCAATTCACCGACCCCGGTGGGGTGGAAAGTTTGGTTGGCCTAGGCGGGAAATCCGAACCAAGAACCTGGTATCGGGTGCACGCAACAGTCGGCGCCTCCTCCAACTGTGCTACACGCGCCCAGAAACAAAATATAAAGTAAAAAATCAGCTTTTAAGGCGCTCACCGACGACGCATGGACGGAAGTGATTGCGATGGACACAGCGCCGTCCGCGAGACCAACGCTTGACACCGTATTCGGAAAGACGAAACGACAAGCTGACCTGCCATCGCGCTGCAGTGAGTTTCACCGTCCTACAGTTTCACTTTCAATTTTTTCTTCTCCCATGACTTAAACAAGTTTTAAATCAGTTTTTTCCTTTTCGGGAACATGAAAAGTTCATAACAGCTGCTTCAACTCTTCAGAAACGCTTTTTGGATTGAAATAAATGAAAGATTGCCTGGAACTTAAATGACGTTTTCAACGATAATGTGGTACAGCTCGTAAAGAATGCATTTAAAAAGCTGAAAAAATCTCTCTAAGCAATTTAGATGTGGTCACATTTGGCAACGTACACACAACACCGCTCCTGTCTTTTCGTTTTTGGGCGGAATAAATGCGAAAAACCGCTTTTTCCCTGTTTTTTCATAACTCTCTTCGAAATGGCATTTTCAAAAAATAAATGTTACCATCCGAATCCAATCTGAGCGATCTATTCAATTGGGTGGGCAGCATCCAGTGGCTTAAAAAAACTAGATTCGTGACCCACAAAACCTGAACGGCGGTGACCTTCACCTGTCGCTCGAGATAATAGCACCGTCAGGATCCAGGCTTTATAGGTCTCAAATCTATTTTTTTCTAAAACTTTTGCACGACATCATGACACATCACTGAATAGACCGCTCACATTGGATTCTGAAGGTAACATTTATTTTTTGAATAGCCTTAACTAAGCATAGCTATGGAAAAGCAAAAGGGCGCGTGTAGCACAGTTGGAGGAGGCGCCGACTGTTGCGTGCACCCGATACCAGGTTCTTGGTTCGGATTTCCCGCCCAGGCCAAGCAAGCCTTCCATCCTTCTGGGGTCGGTGAATTGGTACCAGACTTGTCTGGGAAGGATAAAGCGCTGACTTGTTCATCGGCTGGCCACCGCAAGTCATTGTATGGCCAAATACGCATTCAAATCGCCTCCACGATATCCCGTAGAAGTAGAATGCGTGGCGCATCCCAAAAGGAACTGAGTGACGCCGTCCTTTATCCTTTATCCTCTTTATCCTTAATAAGAAAATAGAAAGCGACAGTTTTTGCGCTTATTTCGCTCAAATACCAAAATACAGGAGCGGTGTTGTAGTTATAGTTCCTTGTTTATGATTTGTTTTGAATAGCCTGTGCATTTCGCGAAAGCCAGCAGATAGAGAAAAACGTGCAGCGGGGGGGGGGGGGTGCGGGAACGGTGCTCTTACCGTAATCGCGACAGATAATGACAGACCGATCGAACACGCCTCCATGCGCCTGTGCGCATGAGCCCTGGATGTGACGCCACCGTGCGCGATTAAAGTCGGTGCTCTGACCGTTCCCGCACCCCTACTGGACACCTTCGCGACATGTACCGAAATAACCTTCCTGTACATATTATGAGCCAAATTTTAGAAAATTTTTGTTCTTACTCATTTCTGCCAATATGAAAAGAGTTTTTAAAAAGGATTGTTTTTTCTTCTTCAGATTGTATGATGCAGTCAATGTGTCCACCAGGACCGCCAGGCCCACCTGGGCTCGACGGAGACGACGGATGTGGGTTCAAATACTTGACACATTTATTCCAAAACGTCAATTATTTCCTCTTCATTTTCGTTTTTTCTGAATTGTATTTCTTCTACATAGGTAAGTTTCACGTGTCCTTAAACCCTTATTCTAATAAAGGACGTTTAGTACCTGGCGAGCCAGGCTATCGAGGACCCGATGGAGTAGATGCAAGCCCTGCATTCGACATCGCTTCCGGCTGTATTCAGTGCCCCGCTGGACGTGGGTTTTAGCAGCTTTTCTTCGACACTTGGCAGTTGTCTACAGAATTCATTTTGATGGCTGCAAATTTCAGCACCTGGCCCTCGTGGACAGCCTGGGCGCATCGGATTTCCTGGAAAACCGGGCTTGAATGGAGCACGTGGAGAGCAAAACTATCAAAGTGGCAGACCTGGTCCTCCTGGCCCACCGGGTGATCCTGGCCAGCCTGGTTCGTGAAACAAGACAAGCCCCCGTTATGGCATGAAATCAAAGTACTCGCTTCAGGAGGGGACGGTCCCGTTGGGACTCCAGGCAATCCAGGCCGCGATGGAGTGCGGTACTTGCCAGGACCGCGAGGACTACCTGGAATGCCCGGCCCTCGAGGACCACCTGGACCGTCTGGAGCGCCAGGCGTTGCCGAGGAAGGACCGGACGGCTTGCCAGGACCTGCAGGAAATCCTGGTCGTCCTGGAATGCCGGGACCAATGGGCAAACCGGGGCCGGTAAGTCTTCTAGAGAACGCCACTAAGACTGTAGTTGAACGCTAGCGCCGACATTTAAGCCCGGCTCGTTGGGTGCACCTGGATACGATGCTGAGTACTGCCCTTGCCCACCAAGAGGTGTTGCTGGAGATGAACATCGTGAACTCTACGAAGAATCGCAGGTGCTCAGCGACGGTAAGCTGTTAATGTTACTGGTCATGTGTTTATCTATTAAAAATCACTTTCTAGAACCGATTGTGCACCCTTCTTCGACTCAAACCTTCGAGCACCGCAAGAGAGTCGGCTTTCCTGACAGTGAGGTCTACGAGACACCTCCTTCAGTCTTGAGAAGACGCTAGTGGTGCACTTTGTTCGTAGCCATTTTTAGGCGCGGTTCTCTAGTGCAAACCTTCCGTGACCTCAGTGCAGCCTTTTTAGGAGAACACAATTTTTTTAGTAGTCTTATAGTAAATTATTGCTTCAGTATTTATAATGCAAATAAACTCGAACATTTAGTGCATTATATGTGTGACATGTTTAGTGTATTGTATTTATAGGACAATGAATAGCTGGTTTGATTTCGTGTCTCATTTCGGGTCCTTGAATATGTGTTGAGTCTGTTCATTCCTCTGCAGGAAGAGTTAATTTATTTATTTGTTTATTTATTTATTTATTTATTCATTTACTACAAGGCACGAATCATAATCAAATGTGTAAGATAACAATAACACATGCAGTAAGCTAACAATAACACATTAAAATTAGACACAAGGGGCAGGGTGACTGAGCAACGAAAAAAAACGAAACGAGCTTAGCGAAACCTTCGTGTAATTAGGCATTTAAAAGAAGACAGAGACATGCTAACCATGCTTTCATTCTCAGAAAGTAGGGTGTTCAACTCCCTGATGCTCCTATAAATGAGGAAACTTGGCCTCACTTTCGACCTTGGGATATGCAGATGGAGTCTGAGATGCCCTCTTCTGTCTGTTGTCAAAGGGGCACCAAAAAACCCGACTAGGTCAATGGAAAGCCTCCCTGTCAGAACTTTTAACAACATAATTAAGTCTGAAGGCTAGACAAACCAAGCATCGCAGCCCTGTCAGACCCACTCGGAATATTGTCATAACTCAGACCACGACATTTCAGAAAAAGCTTACGGGTGAAGTTATTCTGAGCACTTTCAAGAAGTTTTATGTCCTTCTTTTGACACGGACTGAAGATTGAAACACCACATTCTACAATGGGCCTTACGTAAAATCTGTAGGCTCTCACGAGAGAAGGTTGGTCTTTGGTTTTCAAAACCTCACACAAATTGTAAATTCGGTAGTTAGCCTTCTTCACAAATGCTTTATGATGTTGTTCAAAGTTTAGGCTCCTGGAAAAATCGAACCCTAAATCTTGTAAATCTAAACTTGTTTTAAAACTGATCCATTGAGCGTGTAGGTTGGAAGATGAGCTTTAGATTTTGACTGTACCACAAGGCAATGCGATTTTTCAGCAGAAAGAGGTAGTTCCCAGGTATTTGTTCATTTTTCTACAAAATTTATGGTTGCTTGGACATCACAGGAAGCTTCATGGTTGTTCTCGATTCCTTTATAGACCTTTGTATCGTCCGCGTACAATTTACAAGAAACTCCAAACCTTTGAATAGAGTAAGGAATCTCAAACGTACACAAAAAAGTAATGGTGAGAGAACTCCATACTATGGAACTCCACTGGGGGCAGAATAAACCAATGAATACTCTCCTCTTACTCTCACATGATAGGTCCTGCATGAAAGAAAACTCTTTATCCAGTCTACTATCATAATATGTATACCTACCCTTCCCATCTTATACAATAATTTTTCCGTAGGGACCTTGTCGAAAGCTTTTGGAAAGTCGAAAAACACAATGTAGGTGCGTTTTCTCCGATCTATGGATATAGTCCACTGGTTCAGAGCAGAAAGAACAGCTGTTTCCACGGAGCATTGCTTCAAAAAGGCAAACTGGTCTTTGGAGCAGATGTTATGCTCCTCAATATGATCTAGCATGTCTTTCTTAACAATCTTTTCAAAAGCTTTGACGAACACAGAAGTTATACTGACAGGTGTAATTACACGGATGATTGAGGTGGCTTTCTGCAAATTGGTGTAATCAAGGCATGCTTCCACCTCGTGGGAACCGCAGCTCTCATACAGCTCGAATTGAAAATTAATTCCAAAGGATAAGCAATACAGTCCGCGGCTTGTTTGATAAACTTTAATGGCAGAAGATCCGAGACGTTGAAAAAGACGTTGGCCATTTAATTAAAACATCGAAAATCTCAGTTCATCTCCATCGTATGATCATTCTGTATCTGAGATTCTTGCTCGACTTTATCGAGTAGGCGTGGTGCAACCATTGTCGTTGCTGTCTTTTCGGCAAGTTATTTCTTTGCGAAGTTATCGGTTCTTGAACTAGCATACGCGGCCCATCTTAGGTCCATGTCGCGAAAGTGGGTAACAGTGGGAGCACGACAGCCAATCATAACCAAGATGAATGCTGACCGAATACACACTAGGCAATGAGGGTAGCGGCGGTATATATAAAGACACTACGTAGAGGAACGGAACGGGACAACTGAAAATGCACTGGAACCGAATTCCAACCACAGAAACTCAAAGTCCGCACATCTCTCGTCTCCAACCAGGGAATGTCGTCAGATCCCCATGGAACTTGGATTGAGACCTACATCACGTGAAAGAGCTCGAGACGCAGATCACAGATATTTAGACCAAATTTGCTAAATGGAACATTTAAGCAACGAGTACTACCGGTGAATGTTCGCGTTGTTGCGTAACGAGGTGCGGCTGGCAGCGACGACAGCAGCGGCAGTTACGCAGTGGTAGAGGGTTCGCTTCACAGGATTGGAGTCATGGGTGTTGCCCGACCTTGCTGTCATCAAATCCGAAGGCTTAGTGCTGGTCATTTGATGCATAACCTTATGGTAAAGAATAGCATCATTGCTCTTTCTCCTATACTCCAAAGCTTGCAAACAAAAACTGAGATTTCGTTCGGCACTATTAGGTATCTGATCATAGGAGAAGCCTAACCTTTTGTGCTCGTAGAGCAGATCCAAAATGCTGGGGTAGTGAAGGCACTTGATGGAGTAGAGCGCATATAAACTAATGCACTACGTTCAGGCCTCTGAAGACGACGAGAAGTCGAAACGTCAGGCCCTGCTAAATAAAGGTCCACCTATAAACCTCGTGTTGGCGCATAAAACTTAACTGACTAACAACCTACAATGCCGAGGTTTGAAGAAGAGAGAAGTTGGAGATTACTATCGAATAAATTTTGCTCACAGCTGGCTTCGGAGATAAGAATACCTCTCATCCACGCTTGGTTACTGCTTTGTGACTTTTTAGAAGAAGTTCCAGTTTCATTTCAATCTTAGAAGAATAGAGTTCCTTTTTCCTTTTTTACGCGTGATTATCATGTCCAGGATGTAAATAACTACAATACTGCCCGCGTCGCGCGGTCAAAAAGACGGTTTGCGACGGAAAAATCCGTCGCAAACCGTCGCATGCTCATAACTCCTTTAATTTTGAGTTATTTCGGAAAATATTGGCACCACTCGATCCGTCTCCTCGAGATCTACAAAAACTTGTATTGTTTAAAACTTTGTATAAAAGTGTATAACACTTTACCATGCCACCGTTTTCGCCGTGGGTGGCATAAAAAAATAACTGCAGCAGACTTTTGCGATTGGAGCACCTTATTTTCCAGGACGTGCATGTGACGTGCAGTGTTTTCGGAGTATCTCAAGCATGGCGTGCGTTGTCAGTGCTCTGTCATGCCTGGAATGTTCCGAGAGTGCGCCGTGCAATGCACATAGGATCGAACCTATCAATCGAATGGGCGGAAGCATGCCCACTGGGTTTCTATCTTCACTTAATGGAAAATGTAAAGCCTTCAAGACTATCTCGCACCGTTTGGAAAATTCTATAAGAAATTTCCGGCCGTCCTAGGATTAGGATTTGTTCCTCTCAGTCCGACGAGCCTTTGGAGTGTGCCGTGAACAATGTACATAGAGTCGAACCTTTCAATTGAGGGGGGGGGGGTGGGGCGACCGCTTGCAAATTGCACGCGCGGTGTTGGTGTTCGTAGCGTAAAGTCCGCCGCCCTAAAATGGCAGATGGGGCTAAGGCAGTTTAGGCAGCTGGGGAGTGCGAGCACATCGTCTTGAAGCATGGTGTTCTGCTCGCCTATGCATTTGCATGCCCTTGGCTCGCCGTGTCTTCGCCCAGTGGTCGACCGAAATCGGAAAAAATTGGGTCGCACAAGCCTCACCTGCATTTTCGGAGCGCTGCAATTTAGTCCATTCATGAGCCACACCGCTGTGCTTTGAAGCACTTCAAGAAACTTGTGCTCCCAACGAAGTCCTCGAGTTGCAGCCGGAAAGATTCGAACTTGATAGAGTCATTGCGCTACGTGCACGCCCGCGCGTGCAATTTGCAAGCGGTCGCCCCCCCCCCCCTCAATTGAAAGGTTCGACTCTATGTACATTGTTCACGGCGCACTCCAAAAGCTCGTCGGACTGAGAGGAGCAAATACTAAGTAGGACGGCCGGTTTGCGACGGATTTTTCCGTCGCAAACCGTCTTTTTGACCGCGCGACGCGGGCAGTATTGTATGTGAAAAATACTAGCAGTCTAGTCAAGCTGTCTTGTCAATGGAGCAAAAAGCTGTTTTAAAAAGAGCTTCTGAAGCTATTTTTGGCCAGATTTCGACAAGCCTACCAAACAAGATGAAATGGTTCTCTGCAGAATTCCGAAAACTAGACGCCGTTGTACAAACCTTTGTTGTGGTAAACACCATACGCTACGCGCATATTTTAACTCCAATGTGTTTACTGTTGGTCCATTGGAAAGGGTGTATGTTAAGCCCTGAAAGGCTTACGCGAGAGCGACGAGTTCGCAGTCTTATCAGCCTGTAATCAGGTGCGCTGACAAACCTGAAGCTGTTTCGCGCTGCTGACGTTCTATGGCTGCGGAGGAGACACCACTCATTCGACAACATGGAATCGGGTAACTTCCTTCATTCCTTCTTTGAATACAACTGATAAAAGAGCAGCTCATGCTTTAGAATTGCAGTTCCAGCGCGACCTACAACCTGATTAACTTTCTGAATGGCATGATTGGACCGGGCTGTTTTTCGGTGGCGATGGCGTTCAAGCAAGGCGGATTGTGGGTTGGTTGGAGTATTTAGACATAGTGTTTTGCCTATTCTTAAACGACTATATAACGGTTTTATTCACTTACCCTGCCAATTCTATTTGAAAGATGGCCACAATTAAAATATCATAATAGCGTATGTATGATGGAAATCACTCGTTCGACAACATGGTGAGTGCTGATCGGTCCCACGAGGTGTGGATATTGCGTTCGATCAAACGGCGCCGGTGGTGTAAAGGCGTAGAGCATTCCCGCCCGGTCAGAGGGAGGTGCGGGTTCGAGTCCCGCTTGGCGCTAGAAGTTTTCATCGCAACAAAACCAAAACATCGTTATGACAGCTCACAACCTCGATACCAGCCACTTGAGGATGAAAGAAACTGATTTGAATTCTGACTGAAATGCTCAAATAGGTGAATTAACAAGTACTCCATATAAAGCCATGATTTTCAGATGGCTTTCTTCCTGGTTTTCTTCCTTGGATCGATCAGCACCATTTCGATGCATAAAATAGTAAAGTGTTCCCAGTATCTTTCACGATTGTGAGTTAAACCTCGTTCTTCTAATATTCTGTAGGGAATACGTAACAGCTAGCGATCTTAGCTTTTCCGAAACAATATGGTGATCATGCCTTCTTTAGAGAAGGAAACTCCTATTTGGACTATGGAGACATGGCGGAGGCAGCATTTAGAAACAGCGTCTACCCGTTCCTAGTTCAGCATAAACACAAGGCGAAGTTGGTTTCCGAAATAATTATCTGAACTGAAAGGTTTCCTGTCTAAAACTTTTCATATTTAAAGAGCTAGTTTCACGGGAAAGTTTTTAGTATTTCTATTATTTCTGGGCGCGTGTAGCACAGTCGGAGGAGGTGCGACTGTCGCGTACACCCGACACCAGGTTCCTGGTTCGGAATTCCCGCCTAGGACAACCAAGCCTTCTAGCCCTCCGGGGTCGGTGAATTGGTACCAGACTTGTCTGGGAAGGATAGTGCACTGACTTGTACATTCGCTGGCCACCGCAAGTATGGCCAAGTACGCATTCAACTCGCCTCCACGACATCCCGTAGAAGTAGAATGCGTGGCGCATCCCAAAGAGGATTGAATAACACCGTTCTTTATCCTTTATCCTTTATTCACTTTTTGTGGGAGCTGAATTTGAGTATAATTTCTCGAAGAAAGTCATAGTGAATTTTCAGAGAACAGAACAAATATTATATATAAATACAAATATCAAATATTCAGAGAGCGAACAGAACAAATAACAATGTAGAACAAATATTTAGTTATCAATTTTAGAGAGTGTCTAATTGAATCTGCAAGAGATGCATTTTGGTTTCGAAGATGTTCGGTTTGATTTCTGATTGACATTGAGAGGTGTCCTATTTGCTTTGAAATGCGTTCATTTCATTATGAAAAGTGTCGAATTTCACGCGAAGATGGTTCGCTATGTAGTTGTGCTCGAATGGCCTATTCAATTACGTATTCGAGTGACGTTCGTTCGAATTCGAATTTTTTAATCCAGCATTCTAATCCGAATATCTTAATCAATTTTCACATTTGAATAAAGATGAATAAAGGATAAATGACGACGTTGCTCAATCCCTTTTGGTATGCGCCACGCACTCTTCTTCTCAGGGATGTCGTGGAGTTGATTTGAATGTGTATTTGGCCATACCATGACTTGCGGTGGCCCACCGATGAACAAGTCAGCGCTTTGTTCTTCCCTTACGGTCTGGCACCAATTCACCGAACCCGAAGGTATGGATGGTTTGGTTGGACTGGGCGGGAAATCCGAGCCAGGAATCAGGTATCAGGTGCACGCAACAGCCTGCACCTCTCCCGACTGCGCTGCACACGACCTTCGAATTCGAATATTCGAATTAATCAGCAATACTTTCAAATATCAAATTGCCTTTTTCGAATGTATTAGAATTCGAATATTCAAGAGGTCACGTTTTTCGAATGTATTAAAATTCGAGCATTCAAAAACCTACAGTTCTTGAATATATTCGAATTTGAATATTCGGAAGTAGTGAGGATTCGAAACAGTTCGATATTGAAAAAAAACTTTCAAGGCACAACTATAGTTTATAATAGGGAACAGAAAGAATTTTATATCAGGAGCAGATTAGATTTAATCGCAAGCTAAAAACGGAAATACAAAACGCTATGAAAGTCAAAATCATGAAAGCCATGTTTATAAATCCTTTCCCGGCAAAAAATGTTTATTTGAAAAAAAAGTTAAAAGTGTTAACGAAACCTTCAGAATCGCCAGTAAAAAGGGTACGGTTTTTAGAACGTTCTTGAATTTTTTTTTGTGACAAATCAACTGCTTTAAGTACATAAACTGTTTCCCTTATCAACAAGTAAAGTATTGCAGCGAAGGATCGAGCTAGTACCAGAATACTCTACGTTATGGTAGCCTCATTCTGACGTTTGGCATTTGAACGTAGATTTTGAAAACCCTTTTTAACTGTTGTGATCTTCACAGTTCCGCGAATAGTTTTTTCTTTTTTTTATGCTTCTCGCTTCAGATACTTCGTGAATGGCTGTCTAATTGCATTTCAAGTTGGCGTTGCTAGCGTAGCGTACGTGTTTGTGGTCGAGCATATCCAAGAAGTAAGTGAGAACTTCCTCGCACAGTATTCGTCCAACATCAAAGAATTTGAACTGAAATTTACCCCTTATAGCAGGCCTTCAATAAAATGATACAATTCAGATTCTTCACTATTTCAAAGTTGGCTCTGGTCTCTCCACCACAGAGCTTTTGCTTATGTATACTGTACCTACTATTCTCATTAACTTTGTGCGTTCGATCCGAGCTGTGACGTTTGTTTGCATGATCGGCAACGTCTTCATATTCGCCTCCATTGCACTCATACTTGAGGTAGCGCTACTGAGATTCATTTGGAAGATTCCACTTGGTACAGTAGAAAAGCTTAAAATGAACTTGAAGGAACTCTTCGTTGCCGAGCATAATTGGAGGAGTCTTCCATGGGTCACAAGCTTTGATGGCGTAGTCGCCTCCGCCGGGTCACTGCTGTATTCATTCGAAGGGCAGGCTATGGTTTGTACGTCACACTGATGACTCTTTCTGAGATCGCCACAACATCTTCTGAAGAATAAGAACATGGTAACAACGTCATTCAGGTCCTGCCACTTGAGAACAAAATGAAACATCCTGAAGACATGCAAGGATGGACCGGTGTTTTGACTACAGGTAAATTTTGCACACGTCTCAAGCAAAAATAAAACAGTTCAACAAATGGTTCATAATTTATTGTGGAAAGTGGTCTAATTTTTAGAAAAAAGAAACATTTTAAAGCGAACGCTATTAGTTTTGCCTTTCTGCCTTGGTTCATTGCCAATAACGTTACGCGAGAAACGTGGAGCAAACTAGCGACCTCTCACTACACCCTACCGCGGTTCTAAGCACGGACAGACGTAAAATTCTGGACCATAAATTTTTATCGACTTCTTACACGAAATTGGTTTGTTAAGTTCTCGTTAAATCTTTAAAAATCGTTAAAAAGTATAGACGACCGTACTATGGTTTCAAACGAGAAAAAAAATCAGTGGACTCCTTTCACATATATGCCACCCACATGTCAAGCAGTATACTTTTTAAATCCAATTGAATACCCTTAAAATTAAAACGAATGTTATCAAATTAAACTAGGTCCTTTCTAGAAAAGTGAAGATTGATTTTTAAACTTGAAAATGAGTTTGATTTTATTTTAAAAGGCAGAATCCAGCAATTTTTCGATGTGGATGAAGAAGAGATCACGCCACGCACTCGTGTAGCCCGCTGTGATTTTCACTTCAGATGGAAAATTTTGTTCGCGGTCAATGCAGAAAAAATTGTAAAACACAGACATATTTTTATTTTGCATCCTCATGTAAGCTGCGCTCATAAGATCAATTAAAAATCGCATATGGCGCTATCTTCTCTCATAAATCACTAAAAAATGCTGCCCTCTCCCACCTGCAATGGGCTTAAAACTATTCGTTTTCTTAAAAGCAATAAGTAAATAAATAGCTCACAATAATTCGGACTGTTCTTAATTTTTGAAACTGGTGAACCTTAAATTTTCAACGATGTTTTGTTGCGATCAAAACTTCTAGCTCCAGGCGCGACTGGAACCCGCACCTCCCTCTGACCGGGCGGGAATGCTCTACGCCATTATACCACCGGTGCTGTTTGATCGAACGCAACATCCACACCTCGTGGGACCCATCAGCACTCACCCGTATATCGGTGTGGATGTCGCGTTCGATCAAACAGCGCCGGTGGTGTAATGGCGCAGAGCATTCCCGACCGGTCAGAGGGAGGTGCGGGTTCGAGTCCCGCCTGGCGCTAGAAGTTTTGATCGCAACAAAACATCGTTATAACAGCTTACATCCTTGGTACCAGCCAATTGAGGCTTAAACAAACTGGTTTGAATCATCTAAATTTTCAATTAAAGTGACACCAAATTCTTGAAATCGACTACATAATTGTTTTAACATTCTAAGAATGTTTCTTGTAGTTCAATCTGGAAGTCATCAGTTTCAATTTGATCAGTTTGATTTCCAAACTGCTCAGTTTAACGTGAAATTTTGAAATTTCGATTTCGGACTCATAGTGCCTCATTATGATATAAGGATTCTCGGATAAACTCGAGGAAGAGACATCGAACAGGGAACAAATCACCACATGGATTGCCTCCTCTCCAATTTGAGAGCACTCTATTTTAGCCCGACATCAATTTTTTAACCAACCTTTGCTACTTCACAATGATTTTTTTTCAAAAATTACCCTTAAAATAGTATTAGACCAGGAGCAGCGAACTTGTTGACGGATATAGGTCAAATGAAAGCTTCAAAGAAATCTGTTAAAATTTTTTTTTTGAAATTTCTGAATAGTAAATTCAGTCTACGTCCTTTCGTTGAGTCAAACTTTAAAGGAAATGCCGTAAAGTCTTCTAAGTCTTTAAATCGCTAGTCATTAAACGTGCATCCCCGGTTCTGACGTCGGTAGTGACTTCAGTCGCTTTTGTTAAGGAATGAGCCTTGTCACGATCATCTACACCTACTGCGGCTTCTTTGGCTACATCACTTACGGAGAATCAGTGGAAGGAAGCATTACATTGAACCTACCGGAAACAAGGTGGGTGAGGTTTGGCTCAAGTTTGGTTTGTATTATGTATAATATTTATGTATATTATTTATTTATTTGTTTATTTTTATTTATTTGTACGAGTACATATGGCAACACGCGACACAAGAAACACATTTAGCGATAAAACACGCTGACAATTATCAAAAAAGTTGAAGAAACGACAAATTATCGAGTCATGAAATAACTATCAAGGAGCCTTCTACATTGGTTTAATGGTTATGGTCAAGCCTGTTTTTTTTGGAGAGCATCAAGAATTCAAAGCCGGCACTTTAAGTAAACAAGAAAGCGCGTATATTATATGAGTTATAGTAGTTTACATTTCCCTTTTCATTATAATATTTAATCTGCCATCAGAGTGGCAACTCGGCCGCAGTGACGTCTTCTTAACGGCTTCGCCGTAGTAATAACTTCTCATCAACAATTTTTGCTATGTCAAACCTATGTCATGCCTTCCGCAGAAAGAACACCTTAACTACGTCGATTGCGGCAAGTTAGAAAGAAACAGAAAAAGTGAACTACATCCACAAAAAATGGATGATTTGATCAATATCGATTGGTGGCGATTGATACTTCAAAAATGAACTTCAGATTCGTGTTCAGCGACCTCGATTACCCCAGGGCTAATGTTTCGAATCGCTTGAACGACATCCATAGAATCGATGATTTTATCAATATCGATTGATGACGATCGATACTTCAAAAGGGTTGGCAGCAAAGCACGACCATCCCGATTTGGAAAGAAGAAGGGCAGTCCTGCAGACTACGCCAGTTACCGTCCAATTCGTCTTCTTTCGCACACCATGAAAATCTTTGAGCGAATTGTCGACGGACGTATCCGGGATGTCGTACAGCTTTCCACGAATCAGTGTGGTTTCGTATCTGGCTGTGGCACCGTTGATGCCATTCACGCTGTTCGTCTTCTGCTAGAGAAGCACCGCGAGAAACAGAAATCGGTGCATTTTGCCTTCCTGGACTTGGAGAAGGCCTTCGACCGCGTTCCGCGAGATGTTATATGGTACGCGTTGCGACAACATGGTATCCCTGAAGAGCTTATTGAGTGGGTGCGCATTCTATACTCTTGCCCAAGGAGTCGAGTGCGAGCGCCAGCGGGCACCTCGATGGTGTTTCCCATCTCTGTGGGGGTGCATCAGGGATCTGCGCTATCCCCACTGCTCTTCGTGGTCGTGATGGATGCAATCTCACGAGATCTCCAAATGGCGGCACCTTGGACGCTGCTGTATGCTGACGACGTCATGCTTGCATGTGAAGACAAAACCGAACTCGAGCGACAGGCACAGGCGTGGTGCGATCGTTTGGCATTTTTCGGTCTCAAGCTAAACGTCAAAAAGACGGAATACTTGACGACGGATGTGAATGAGCACGGATCTATTAAGATCGATGGCACTGAGCTCTCACGAGTTACATCTTTCAAGTATCTTGGGTCAACAGTCACGTCCGATGGCAGCTTAAAGATGGAGGTGAATGCGCGTGTGAGTGCAGCCTGGTCCAAATGGTGCTCGCTGACTGGGGTGCTTTGCGACAGGACAATACCTGAGCACCTCAAATCG
>OX375865.1:4586797-4870675 GCA_947359475.1 Heligmosomoides polygyrus bakeri
AGAAAAATCATCTTCACCAACAACTCCTTCTCCTTCTTCAGTTGTTGATATTCGACAGAAATCAGCGTGAGCCAATAAACGCGACACAAATTCTTACTGAGCAGGACATCCTCTTCCAAACGACATATGACACCAAGCAAAAAAGTCCAACCACAGAACCGGAGTTTTGATAAAAATTCGGACGGAAAAGTCGGAATCCCCAATTTGATGGCCTAAAAATCAACAGAGGAATCAATAAAGTGAGAAAATAGGACCAACACATATTCTTGTAGTACAGAACATTGTCTTCCAAGTGCTATAAAAAACTGCGCAAAAAACTACAAACCTAAGCGGAGAGAACAAGTGCGCAAATGGCTACTTTTTCACTTTTCACTTTCCACTTCAACGACCTAAAAATTGACAAAATTCATGACAAAAAAGAAATGCAATACATGCTCTGATAGAGCAAATCATTCTCTTTCGAAAGCTATGCAGCGCTATGCAGGAGACCGCCGGCGAAATCTGCAGTGAATCGTTGAAAAAAACGGCGAAGACTTATGGGACAACCTAATAGTAGGATTAGTAGGATAAGTTATTCGAATTTTTAATATCCCACCATATATATTACATATTCTGTAGTTTATATTTGGTTTAAATGCACTTTCATTCATAACAATTTTTATTTAATAAATCAATCTCTAGCCGCCTGGGACCTAATATTTTTTGAAATGATGAAAATACTTGGAGGTGAATAAAGAGAGTAAACGACCTTCAAAAAAAGCCAAGCCTAGTTCAAAATTTTTGAGAACCTAAATATTATCAAACTCTTTATCTAATTTTTATTCGTATTCTTGCAGGATTAATATGGTTGTGAAAATTCTGCTGGTATTCGTGGTCTTCTTCGGCAACGTCTTACAGCTTTACGTCATCATTGAGATGTTGTGGCCTAAACTGAAGGAGAAGCTGGAAACGAAAAAGTGGCAGGCGACTAAGATATTAGTTTTGGAATATCTATTCAGAGCCTGTGTTGTTTGCTTTGCAAGTGAGTTTAAAATGTTCTAACAGCAAACGCAGAGTTATTTTTTCTGCATGTTTACGTCGTCAATGTCTGCGCAAATTCGTGCGTATTTTTCTAATAAACAACTTTTTTCTTCAAAAACGTGCACTAAATACAATGATAGTATGATAGGCTGCAAAAGCGCACCAATGTATTGAAATAGTTTATCTTAAACGTAGGATAATTTTTATTTATAAGGAAAACTTCTATTACATTACCTGACATAAGCTTTAAACAATTCCAGTGATGTGGGCCATTGCGATTCCGAATCTCAACGAGATCATTCCGTTTGTCGGTATTACTGCCGGCATGCTGCTGTCGCTCATCATTCCTTCTGTGATAGACCTCGTAGTGTTCTATCCTACTTGCTCAGAACACGGTACTGTTCTACAGCGCGTATGGCTAGTTGTACATAATTTGGTACTCTTCTTAATCGGTTGTTTCTTCTTGGTTTCTGGCCTGCAGGCAAACATTGTTACACTTGTTAATAAATCACAGTAAAAAAGATTTCAGCGGAATCGTTGTCAAATACAAACTAAAGAAACACTTCACGGATTGACAAATTTGTAATCGTTGCCAAGTGGTATGTGTACAACTCCACCAATTATTTAATCGCCCTAAAACTCGGGTAACTAAACCCAAATGCTGATATTCTACGCGACATGCAATCGAGCAGATTACTCTATGACACGACACATGCAATCGAAACGAAAGAATCAACAAGAATAAGACAAAAACTCGCCCTAGAACGGAAAGCGCGGACGCAAAATAACTGATCATCTGCTCGACCGAAGGAGTTTTTATAAAGAGAGTCGAGGCGCTCCCAGCCTATCAGCTGTCATCGCAAAGCAAACAGGGCACAGTTCTCTTCATCTGCGCAAGCGTTAAATTCTTTTCCAATCGGAAGCTAGATCTCCTCGCGAATAACTTTGTTGTGAGCAAACGCTTCTGCGTACATTACAGTATGAAGTTGTAAATTAGTTCTTTTCGGTTGTTATTAGCAGTCGCATCAAAAAGGTAAAAAAGATAAGGAATGAAGATCTGCATTACTTGCATTACTTATTTGTTTATTAATTTATTAATGACTGCACCTAAAGTGCGCCACAAACACCAACCAATCAAGGGAAACCTATTGACAATAAAATACAATGCTTAGCTTAAAAGAAACAACATCACGAAGTCGTGAGCCACATTGGATGATACTATGTACTGCAAAAGAATGAAAGAAATGTCTTTGCATGTTTTTGCACATTTGCTTAACCTGGAGCGACTGGTAGAGAGCTATATGTTGTTACAGGATGTTTTGTTTCTGGGCAGCGATGTTCGCCTTACACCACCGGATATCGCGGATGTTACATGCGGTCAAACAGCGCCAGTGGTGTAAGGCGAACATCGCTGCCCGGAAAGCAGAAGATGCGGGTTAGAGTCCCGCCCAGCGCAAGCGTTCTGATCGCAACAAAACATACTGTAGCAACATATGTCTTTGCAGATTATTCAGAACACTCGGAGCAAAGGACTAGAAAAATATTTCCTAACAAAACGAAAGCATAACAAAACATAATGTTATGTCGAGTTATTTCAAAGAGGAAGTTGGATAAAATGAACGAAAATTTATATCGGCATCAAAAGTGAAGGCGTTGGCATTCAATATAACTACGGTGAATGGAGAAGTCACTTTCGAGCATCCTTGACAAAGAGGAAACACCGAGGAGTCCGGTCCTACATCAGGTCGTATCAAGGCGAGCAGTTGCTACATTAAGTTACCTCAAAGCGATGCTTCCATAGGAACTAAAGAGGATCCCTGTAAGAGATTCGCCATGCATTATACTTCGCCGGTAAGCCGCTGAAGCAGAATGTATGCGTGTCTAGTCTATGCAATGAAATGATGGGACCAGTCGACGATCAGGTCGGTGCTTGTTCTTCCCGAATGTTCGATGCCATTTCACCGACCCCGCACAAAAGGCTAAGATGGTGTAGGTGAGGAACCCTAACCAGAGACTTAGATTTTGGACTTCTTCCAACTGCGTCACCGCCCCATCACCAAGTTAAAGCAAATTGCAAGAAAGATTCAACACAAAACAGGGCCAAAGCGACCGGAAAAAATGTGTGTTGAAGATTTAGTATGCATGCCATCTATGTCGGTGAGTTCAATTGATAACCCAGCTTCAGTAATTTTAACGACCACCGTTCTACTGAGGACCGAAAACGTTTTACTTATTTATTTATATCAAGCTGATCATATTCAACGTAGCAATGGATTGTAAAATTTTATTAAACGTTGTCTTCAGCTTAGACACCAGGCTCGATTAATGGGCGTCATAGCCTGAGCTGTCGAAACGTTCATTGTTCGCCACCGTCCGTCAACGTCACACGTGAGAAAGGCAGTCGGGACACCTGCGACAGATTCTGTTGTCGCATTGATACCAAGATTGAACTAAAATAGAAGACCGTTAGAGCTAACTTCTACTAATCACTATCTTTAGATTCAATTCAACAGCTACGATTCTGTCAGACAGAAGTGTGAAATATGTGACGTGCATTTCTGCCTTATTTCCCTATATGCCTGGAGTAAACTTAACCCGTGTTCAATAGAGATAAAGAATGACATATTATACAAAAATCGCACATACCTGCATAAAGCTTGCTGGCCTTACTGGGCAGGTGATCCTTAATTCAGTACAGTTTGAGACATCTGGCGGACTTGGGCTGGAATGCAGTGCTGTTACCAAAGTCAATAAATAATTCAGCAACTTAAGACAAGGTGTGTTGCGACTTGCAAACTCATACACTTCTCGGTCCTCCGCGGGCGTCCAGGCTCGCGGTGAACCGCGATGAGGCGCCTAATCGCGCGGCCTGCCCCCGCCTCCCCGGCATTGATCCTGGGGCGGAAAGCGCGCATTTGAACGGTCATTACCTCTCTCCCCGCACAGTCGGCAGTTTAGTCTACGCCTGCACCCACCGCGACCGGGGGCGCGCCTTCGCCCCCGTTTAGGCCTATGTTATACTTCGGCGACTCTGTCGGCGACGTCGGCGACAGTGTTGCGTGGGCTGCTACGCACTGAACAGCAACACCGTCGCAGAAGTATAACATAGGCCTTACTTCGCGTCGCTCGATCAATGTGGCCACAATACATGGTGTCTCGTCGCTCGGCATCGAAGTGTAAACAGTGTAACCTTTGTGGCGTCGCCCGTCCGCCAGTCTTCTTCACTCAGATAAGCCGGAACTCTCCCGTGAGGCCTGACCACAGTCTCGTCTACTCCGTTCACATCGAATGCCTGACGGATGGATATCGACCCGGCCAAGAAGTGTCGCTAGGGCTTGGAGCGCCATGTCAATCAATACCGTGGAGCTCCCGTCTATGCCTCCTTCTCTACCCTATCGCGTTACTACACTCTGCCCGGCTATACTCCGTCTACTATGTCGGCTTAGTGGTGTGCAATAAATCTATACTGGACCTTAGTGTGCGAGTCGAAGGAGTGCGGTGAGTCCCTTCATACATCGCAGTTGCCTAGTGGTACTTTGGCAGTGTGTTGGTACTGCTGTTGTATGCTATTGTCGGGTTGTCGGGACATGCCTGTAAAGCCCCACACAAGGTCCGCGCGGAAGGGCAAAGTCTGGCCCTCCGCGTAGGCAATGTCATCGTGGGTCAGGCAACCATTTCATGCATAGGTCGTAGTCTCCCCCTTCCCCTTGGTACCATGCTGGCTGCAGCCCAGAGCTGAGTGGGGGCAATACAATTGGGAGTGAAGGGACGGACCCGGGGAGTCCCACTTCGAAAGGGAAGTTTTAGGGCATGGAACCAATTCAGCTCTCCAGGGCTCTAGCCTTGGCAGCTTCGTGTACCCCGTGGGGCGTGTCCCACGTGTTGATGGCACAGCCGCTCTGCTGGGGCCGTCGACTTGCAACACAGAGCATACTTATTAGACTTACGTGATAGTTGCTTCCAGAGCAGTCAGTCCTGCTGGAGGGATTACTGAACCTGCCGGTACAGCTTCAACCAGAGTTTCATTGCAAATCGAACATGCTGGAATTATAGCGAATGATCAATAAGTCCACAAAATTAACGAGAAAGTTGTCTTTAGTTGACCAATTAGATGGACTAGTATTTGCCTTGCCAAAGAATAGCCCAGCATTTGTTTTTACCATATTCCCGTCGAATTAGACGCTTTTTAAATCAAGTTGGACACTTTTCAAGGCAGCCATTGTTTAGTGTCAAAAAGGAGAGTGCGCCATGTTCGCGTCCAAGATGTCGTGATTTTTTATTCGATTGATAGCACAATTTATGTTTGCATGTATGTTGGCGCCTGTTAACGATACAAAAGAACAGCTGTAATGAACACATATTCCTAACTTTGATGGTTTATGTAAGTGGCTGCTACACTATCAATCAAACAAAAGTTGCGACAACATTTCGAGTGCATGACGCGATCTTATCTTTTAATGCGCTATATTCTTGCTTTTTGCCATGCTTTAGGACAAATTACAATTTGATACTTTTAAATAAAAATTTTAATGATTTGATACACTGATTGTGGAGCAGGTAAACTGTAAAAGTTCAAAGAAAGTTATACAAAAATTTCTTTGAACAAAAAATTGTTCTATCCATCTTATTGAGCATGCTTAGCCTGCCTGAAGATCGTTTCAATTTGGCAGAGTTCGCCAAAATGTTTTAATAAGTCGTTAAGCTTGCTTAGAAGAAATTCCCATTTGATTTGAAAAGTGCCCCATTCTACGTGAAAATGGTATATTATAATAAGGGGAAAATTTTTGGGAAGGGAAAAAAAGGGAAATAAAAGCCTTCAAGAGCCACAAAGAGAATTCAAGCTTGCATTAAATAAGGACAAACATATAGGTGAAGAGAATTTACGAAATAAAAACTATAAATGATGACTAAAAGCAGAATTTTATTATTCTAAGGATTAAGTGTGTTTCGAGGAAGTAGTTCGACTTACAGCAGTTGCTCACTGCGCATATCCTCCTCACCACATATATGACCTGCTTTTCGGTCGTAGCTGAAAGTTGTGGAATTTAGATAATTACATAGCTCTTTTGTCTATAATAATTTTGTGTACTTTACTTAACTCATAGAAATTATCCATTACACAGAGATCTTACAAAAACTTTTGAAAAATAAGCAAACTGACGTTCGGTTGTAGGCTGCTGCGTAGTACTCGGAATAGGCGCTCTCCTCCTGAAATAACTGCTAGAAAGTGGTCGTGAATAGAAAATGTAGCAGCGCGGCGTTAATTTTTTTTTTGAAAAATTAAAGATCATCATTGATCGAAAAGGTACGCGGTAGCACGGTCAGAGGGGGCGCCGACTGTCGCTTATACCCGATCCTAGGGTCATGGTTCAGATTTTCCGCCCAAGACCAAACAGGCTTCCCGTCTCTGGTGCCAGACTTGTCTGGGAGGATAAAACATTGACTTGTCCATCGGCTGCCCCTCCCCCTCCAATTCCATCCAAGGATGCGCCACGTACTCTGCCTCTACATGAAATCATGGAGCCTGAATTCATTTTAAGAAACAACACAAGTGTAGGGTCAACCCAAACTAGTAAGTACTGTAAGTAGTTTGATCGCAATCAAGTTGGCAACAATCGGATAAGAAACTGAAGCAAATGGCCGAGCGAGAGGTAGCGCACTGTGAGAAGAGGGCACTTGTTGTGTGCATTCCGAATCTGGGTTCTTGGTCCGGATCCAGGCCAGCCATATCTACCGTCTCTTCCTGATCGGTGAACTGGTGCCAAATTTTTCTGACAAGAAAAAACACTGAAGTGGGAAACTTGTTCGCTATCGCTATTCTAAGTCATTCGATAAAATATACATGAATATGAACATAGAAAAGCATATTTTTGTTATCTCCACGACGTTTCGTTTAAGTAATTAGAATGCATGGTATACTCCAAGTAGGGATTGTGTAAAGCTGTCCTTTGTCTTCCCGTCCTGTCTCAGGCTTTGCTATTACTGTCCTTGAAATATATTCGTGTGGTTAATTTTAAAAAAATATGAAAGAAAAAAGCTAACTGATTTTAGGGGTGAGTTTGGCGAACAAAGCCTTTTTCCCATCAGAAAAGCTCATTAATATCTTATGCTAATCGTGTCCGAATAGGAAAAAATACTAACCTATATAGCACTGGAAGTCCCTGTAAGGGCTAAAAGCATTAGCTACCCACTTTTCTTTTCTTTTTCTTTTCTTTCAATTGAAAAACGAGTTACGCAATTAACTAGTAGCGTTTTGCTAGTCTTGCGGCTTCTGAGAACTACCTCGATTCATAGGAAAATTTCATCGTCAGAAAGCTAACGACAGCGAAAATAAGCTGTTTCTTACCTTGGCAGAGGCATCTCGTTCTCGTCATTGTAGGTGGCAATGCACGCGTCCGCAAGCCAGAATAATTGGAGTGGCCACAAAAGAAGCACGATTACATCCATTCTTAGTGGAAAGTGAATTATGGATGTATACAGGGAATGAGTGGATAATGAAATCTTAAAATCTGGACAACGGATAACGGTTAATCCGCTCATGCCTGGAGTATACGGAGCCAGAACAAGTCATTCATTAAAGCAAGATCATTAGCGAATTAGCACAAAACAAACCAGTCAATATTTCTCATTGCCTTTATCTTGTGAGATTTTAGAGTAGTTAGTGTTGAAAAGGGCGCGTGTAGCGCAGTCGGAGGAGGCGCGACTGCCGCGTGCACCCGATACCAGGTTCCTGGTTCGGATTTCCCGCTCAGGCCAACCAAACCTTCCATCCCTCCGGGGTCGGTGAATTGGTACCAGACTTGTATGGGAAGGATAGAGCGCTGACTTGTTCATCGGCTGGCCACCGCAAGTCATTGTATGGCCAAATACGCATTCATATCGCCTCCACGACATCCCGTAGAAGTAGAATGCGCTGGCGCATCCCAGAAGGGATTGGCTAACGCCGTCCTTTATCCTTTATCCTTTAGTGTTGAAAAGTGTTAGAAAAAGGTAATGTCAAAGATCTCAAGGAAGAAGCTATAGCTTCACATTATTCGAGCCTAGGCAGTTCTTTCAATTCGAGAAAGCACAGGCTAATTTGGCTTGCACGACCACCAGCCAGTAGCTTTTATTTTTGGAAAAGAGAACTCGAACTGCAGGAAAGTAATCGAGTAAGGATGCAGCAGTTTTATCAAAGGAGAGCTAATCGAATCAGATATCCTTGCCAAGGCCAACATTTATGCGATAAAATGCGAAGTGAAGCACGATCCAAAGTGGGGCTCAAGGCTGACAATAGAGGTGAAGATTCTGAGATTTTTTGGAGGACGCAGACACTTTGCTGAGTTGATTGACGTAGGCGAGAGCAAACAAAATCGAATCAGTGCTTTCCAAATAAAAACTATTTTAATTTTAAAAAACACAAATTCAACAAAAGTGTACAACGGTATAAAAATCATAAAAGAAGAAGAACTTATTTCAAAGCACCAAGTTAGCACCCCAAAGCTTCAGAGGAAGGTGCAGCGGGTGAAACACCATCACGGAAGCCGATGTGCAGCAGTGGAGAGGTTTGGAGGAAAGGGCATGCGAAATTTCTGTCGAATCTTTGTGTCGTTAATGACAACGCGCTCTCGAACACAGCCGATCAAGCAGGGGTGAGGCTTTTTCGAGAAGCAGCAGAAAACAGAAGAAGAGATTATATTGTGATCAAAACGATGGAACAGTTCATGATGAGCGACTTTTCTGCAAGGTTAGTGGATTTACAGGGTTCTTATCTCGCTGAGACTGCCTAGGCTGCGTCCGATCCAAGAAGAAGAGCAGCCTTCAAACTTGTGGTGAGCTTTAGCGATCCAAAATTTTGCAGGATGTAGGGTTCCGTGTGGGAGTCCAAAACCATAGTTAAAATTCTCGGAATGCTTTTCTGTGGTCGAAAAAAGGCGTGTGAAAATGTGAGCGCGAGGCTCTTCACGCCCTGCTGCAACCCCACCGAATGTGGTCGGTTGGCGCAGTTGGTAACGATGTCTCCTTTCGTGGGCACCGAAAGGGTTTTATGGTTCCGTCCCCGGTGTCGCCAAAGTTTTTGCACGATCACAGGGGTCAATTTGTACGCGATTAATGCTTTTAGTAAGTAAATATAGCCGATTTGTGCTTTAATTTGAGCTACCACTGAATGGATCGTATTTGCACTGTATCATATCAGCAACGATACCGCTGAAACCGTAAATGCACACAAACACACATACAGTTCACGGGATCTTCTTCTTTTCCTGCTCCTCCTCAGTGTTTAGTTCAGAGCAGTCGCAGGGTCGGCTGTTCCATGTCCGTCGCCACCGCACCCCAGCACTTCACGGAATAGGGGATGAAACTGGTTTGATGAAACAAATTCTTAACACTAAAATCTCTTTTCCACCCGAATTAACTACACAAATGACAGCACAAAAGGGCTATATTTACTTACTAAAAGCATTAGTTGTGTACAAATTGACTTCTGTGATCGCGCAAGCACATAATAATAATGATCCAATGTGTGCAAAAACTTTGGCGACACCGAAGACCGTACCGTAAAACCTACTTGGTGCGGCCGAGAGGCGACATCACTATCCACTGCGCTAACCCACCACATTGGGTTGTATGGCAGCAGGGCGTGATGAACTTCGCACCCTCGTTTTCACGGGCTATTTTTTGACCACAGAAGAGCATTTGGAAAAAATTAACTACGGTTGTGGACACCCACGCGGAAACCTA
Organism: Heligmosomoides polygyrus bakeri; assembly: GCA_947359475.1. Classification (NCBI taxonomy): domain Eukaryota; kingdom Metazoa; phylum Nematoda; class Chromadorea; order Rhabditida; family Heligmosomidae; genus Heligmosomoides; species Heligmosomoides polygyrus. The sequence continues at coordinate 4,596,539 of OX375865.1, forward strand.
GACCCTGTACAAATTGCATTGCAAAAGCTCACCGCTAGTTTGGAGGTTCTCCTTGTTCGGCTCAGGGTGGATGATAATCGGCGCTTCCTCCGATTGCGTTATAACGTCACGCTTGCATGATATCTAACAAGGAAAGTCCATGAACTTTCCCCAAAGATTCTTAATGAGGCCCACATGGTCTGGTAGGGCATCGGACGAGGATCGCAGGGCTGCGTTTCTTTTTTTTTTGCTACGAGCCACTGGGTGGTCCGAAAATGGCAAAAATAGTACCACTTTAGAGTAGTGTTTGTAGCAGTGCCTGCAGACAGAAAAGTGCTACAGAGAGAATGAGGATAAACATGAGCATAAAAAGTGAACAGAAACAAAACTATGGAAGAACCGAGAAGTATGTAGGTTTGCTGTGCTAAGAGGCGGTTGACGCCGCAAATGAGCTATTAAACAGCTGTAACTTGACTGTATGACCCCGAGTGACGTATCCTTTCTCGAGAGTAAAAGAGTGCTAGGACAGGAAATTCCTGATGCTTGGAGTTCTGTCTGGTCTTCACTGCTGTTCGGAATATTACTGAGACAAATTCGACAAACAACTGAGTGCAGCGACCCAGCTATATTCACCTGAAACTGTGGCTCTTCTATGTTAAGCAGTTGTCTTCAAAACATAGGTCCTGCAGATATACACAACGTTGCGCCACTTCGTGCCTGACAACCATGGTAGGAGCTGCTCAAGGATTTTAAGAGGTCCATTCACCTACATTTCTGTTTGAAAGTCTATTCCCTTTTAAAATGACGTGTCCAACCCTCTGAAGTGTTCTCTTTTTTAAGAAAAACTTCGGCTGTTATGCGTGTGTGGAAAGAGGAAACAAATGTAATCAACGATTTTATTTATTCACCAGCTCTGTTATTATACAAGGTGTCTCTAAAATATATACACTGTTTAAAGGCAATAACTTTCCTCAGAGTAAAGGTAGCGAAGAAGATGAAAACTCATGTGAAAGCTTAAGAAAATGGAAATTTTCTGAGATATGAGCGGTGTTGAATGCGCCATGCGCTCGTCTGATATTTTGCATTTTATACTCGATTGATTGCGTTTCGTTGGAATGCTTGCCATAATTTCTTCACAAAATAAAAAATATTTTAAAAAATATTTTCACAAAATAAAAATAATTAATCTAATTCCATAGAGAGGGTGTCTCAAAAAAATTTATACACTGTTTGAAAGATGATAACTTTGCTTACAGTCAAGGTACCAAATAAGTTAAAGGCTCGTATGATGGAATGCGCCGTGCACTCTTCTGAGATTTTGCATTTTACACTCGATTGATTGTGTTTGGCTTGGATACTTGCTACAATTTCTTCAAAAGTAGCCGTTTCGAATGATTTGCGCTTTTTTGAGGACTATAACTTAAAAATGCACTATAGTTTGTCAAAAATACGGGGTATCTTAAAAATGCAGGTATTATTTGAGAAGCTTTAACATTGCTGATAGTGTTGATTTTGAAAAAATGTTGAGGCTCATATAAGAACATAGTGCAACAAGATTTTTGTTGAGTGTAAATAGTCGAGATCGCTCCATGCCTCTGCCTAAACCCTTGCATTTCAGACTCGACTGATTGTGCATGGGCTGAATGCTTGCAACGATCTTGTTACTCCTTGGCTTATTAACCTGTTCTGTGCTTTTTTTAACCCACGTTGCTCAGTAGCTGCAGTTATACCGATTGACGTCTCCATTCACCTTGAACGTTGCTTGATCAATCCACAGAATCCGCCTTGGAAAATGGTGCTCCCGCTCACATTTAAATCGTGCAATCAATGAACTCACATGTCACGTATCTTTCGGGTGATTGTTAACGTTGAAAGAAGCACAGCACAGGTTAATATGACCAAGTATTAACAAGGTTGTGACAAGGGGGCCACTCAGCCCATGCACAATCAATCGAGTCCGAAATACAACGTTTTATGCGGTGGCATGGCGCATTCTTAACTATTTACACGCCTCAAAAATCTTGTAACCCTGCGCTTTTATATGATTCTCAAAAATCTTCAAAAGCTTCTTTAGCAGCAATGTTTGAACCTTTCAAATCGTACCCGCTTTTTTTTTAGAACCCCTCCATTTTTTGCTATCCGTAGTGTGTTTTTTAGTTACAAACCTTAAAAGAAGCTCAAGTCAATCGAATTTCTTTTTGAAGAAATTGTAGCAAGTGTTCAGGCGAAACACAATCAATCGAGTGTAAAATGGAAAATCTCAGAAGAGTGCACAGCGCATTCCATGCCGTTCACACGTCAGAGAATTTTTATTTTCTTAAGCTTTTATACGAGTTTTTATCTTCTTCGGTATCCTGACTGTGAGCAAAGTCATCACCTTTCAAACAATGCATAAATTTTTTTTGAGACACCCTGTATATGGAATTAGATTAATTATTTAGACTAACGCTTATTCCTGTAGATTTCAATGTTTCTCACACCGCACCAAATGTTCTCACACCAAATGTTTATTATACTGTGAGATTTAACGGTCTGAACATAAAGCCCAAAAACACGTAATATTTTCCGGACAACTTAACAAATGGCTATCGATGACAAGTTGTTAAAGGTTTTACATATTTAGGAGTCGAATAAGAGTTAACCTTAGCACAAAGCCCGAGTTCTCTTATCTCTGATATCTCTTTTTGGCAATTATCGGATTTTAGCCTCGCAGGTCAGATTCACAAGATACACAGGCTGTCTCAAAAAATTTATACACTGTTCGAAAGTTTATAAGTTTGCTGCCAATAATCGAACTGAGAGGGTTAAAAGCTTACATGAAAGCGCAGGAAAACAGAAATTTTCCGAAATATGAGCGGTAGGATTTGCCCAACGCATGCTTCTGAATCCCTGTATACAAGGTGTTAAAAAATAAGGTGGTGAAACATTCTCCCAAGCGAACGTATTGATCATCGGCATGACGGCAGTGGCGCTATTTTTTTTTTGTGCTTATCTTTCTGTCCATCTTGTAACCTTTTAAGTTCTATTTTGTCCAAGTTACAGATTTCTTAAGATCTGATACCATCGCTCTGCGATTTTGGAGCTTCATCGTCAAGGAGAGCACCAATTTGACATCATTAACCTGTTCGGTCCACTGTCTCCGCAGAAGCTCTTCTGTAAGGAGCTAGGCTATGAAAGTGGTCGTCCGGGAGAAGAAAGAAATCGCACTATCAATACGCTGCAGATCCGGAAAACCGGTGAAAAACGAAAAACCCCAAATCTGAGGGTCTCCTGAAAACAATCGCCGATGATGACTGTGCATCGAACAGCCAGAAAAAATGAGGACTCAAGCCCTACAAGCTCCATAACGTCCAGCTCCTGATGTACAAGAACAAGCGCGAACAACTCCATTGATGCCGACAGCTCAAGCTGCGGGCCGCTGGTCACAGGTGGGAGCGAACCCTTCTCACGGACGAGAAGCATTTCACGCTGGAGTAGGCTCACAACCGCCAAAACGGCAGAATCTGTTCTGTAGAGGGTTCTGCTTTGAGCTTATTTGTTTTTTTATATCGTCTTAATATGCTCAATCTGCCATGTATTGATATGTATGTAATGTATGCTTTGGATAAATAAATAAATAAAAGGATAAAGGATAATGGACGGCGTTATTCAATCCTTTTTGGGATGCGCCACGCATTCTGCTTCTACGAGATGTCGTGGAGGCGATTTGAATGCGCATTTGGCCATACAATGACTTGCGGTGGCCAACCGATGTACACGTCAGTGCTTTATCCTTCCCAGACAAGTCCGCTACCAATTCACCGACCCCGGAGGGATGGAAGACGTGTTGGCCTAGGTGGGAAATCCGGACCAGGAACCTGGTATCGAGTGCAGAATTTGAAATATGAGGGCATTTTCTCAGTTGTGAAAAATTTGAAACTTAAACTGAACAGCAACTTGTATATATAGTTTAAGTTTCAAGTAGTGATATTGTCAATGATGGTTCATTCTGTGTACAAATGTCTGACATCATTGTTAATGGCTAACCGATAGACATGAAAGTAACCGTAAACATAACGTATCAGTTTCCTGATGTTGTTCTGGTATAAAATACAAAGCTATGTCTAAATGTATTTTATTTTTTGACAGTACTAAATTTAGTTGGTAATCTAATGACAACAAAGTGATGGTCCTTCGATCTCTGCTCCTATTTTGACAGTAACCTCTTCGGAACACGTACTATACGTAGTTATTCACATTTAGAAAACGTCGCGTAGGACTGCAATATGGTGGTTCTTTTAAAACTCTTTTACAGCAAGCGATCAGCTTATATATAACCAATTAGATCTAAAGGGTAGATCCATGGCGCAATCACCACCATTACATGTCGGCACAAAAGCTGTATATTCCATTCGCACGAGCTACATTCTCTCTAACAGTTTTGTCTGCAGCAAAGATATTGCTTTTCAGAAGGAGCTTAAGTTTACGGATTTCTTTTTGTCAAAGAGCAAAAGTGAAAAAAATTGATTGCTCACTATTTCGTCGTCGAAAAGCGAAAACACGCAGACCATCCACTGACAGTGCTGATCGCGCACGGCTTGACCTAGAATTGGTGGCAGAAACTTTGAAAAGACTCAACTTAAGAAAAAGTTGCAAGAAAGGTACATTTATCGATTGACGTTAAAAAACTCATGAAATCTACCTTGATATGACCTCGTTCTCATCATTATGAGCGGGAATACAAGCGAGTGCTATAGTGCACTGCAGAGCCAGAAGATTTATGATGGACATCGATGCGCGAAGTGCATAAGGAAGCGAATCTGGTACTGATTTGCTGGACGATGAAAGTCTAAGTCATAAAAGCGCTGTGATATGGAAGGGAAAGAGAAATAATGGAGGGACAATAGAAAGAGTTTTCTTAAGGAAGCAATGAAGACTGCTCTTCTAATGATAAGGTCAACTGGCCAATTGGAATCTTAATAGTTCAAATTGTTAGATTCTTTCGTATGTTTCTAAATGCGAAAAATCTTTCTAAGCGTCTACATAGCCCTGAATTATTAGATTGTGGGAAAGTTTTTAGACTAATTGCATAGTAAGATTCAAAACAAGGTATCTTTTCCAGCTGAAATTGTGAGCGGGCCGGACTTCGAAGATCTGCGTTTTATGTTCCGTATATGTAGCTATCGGCAGCACGTGCGATATATCGTCTCCTGTTCCCCGTGGTGCCTTTGCAATGGACGACAAGAAGATGCTTTACCGACCAGCTCTCCTTCTACAGTACCGCTTCGGCCGATCCGCAAACGAGGCCCATCGCTTTTGACGGGAGAGAATGAAGGAGCAAGCTCCCTCTCGGGCTATTGCTAGCTATGCTTCTATTGGTACCGTGAGTCTAAAACGGTGACGAATCTCTCGAGGGTTCCCGACGCACAGATCGACCACATGCGCAGAAGAGACAGCTCGTACTCGCTCGACCTCGTCTTTCTGTACGCGAACGTCCAGACCTTAGGCCAGGGGCATACTTCCATCGCCGCGATGCCATCGCGACGCTCAGTCCGTGGCCATTCCGCCGCACGCGCTCGAATAGTCAAAGGAAACTTCGCCGCGGCCGCCGCAACAGTGGCAGTCGGTATGCGCGATGGCTTCCCGCGCCCATCGCGGGCATGGCATACTTTTTCGCGCCGCGCGCGGTGTTTAGCGTTGGGCCAGGACGGATCGCGGTCGCGCTCCTTTGCAGAGCGATGGGAGATGCGACGAGCACAAAAAATTCAAATTCCTTCGCGTCGCCCTGCAAAACTCATCGCCGCGATTCCATCGCGGCGACGGGAAGTATGCACGAGGCCTTACAAATACTCCCAAGTCCACAATACACAATGCCTTTCGGTCTTTAGGCAAAGTCGCGAAATTGCCTCGAGTCGTACCACATGCTTCGACGCCTCAGAACAAACGGAAGCGTGTTGATACCTGCACTTGTTGATACCTCCTCAACCGTCGCCGCACATTTGCTTGGATCGACTCGATCGTTACGATGGATAAAAAGTATTGCGTCTACGACAATTTGGTGCGTCGCAAGCACTGAGTGGACTTCGATGAGTTGCCTCAACCACAGCCGATACGTCCTGATCACGACAAGAAGGAGTTGCTTTCCTTCTGGAGGAAGATCAGTGGCCCAGTATTCTGGGAATTGGTTCCTACCAGTTCCATGGTAGACCCGAACATGTTCTGCGCTCAGCTGGAGAAAATGCGCGAAATCCTACATATTCTTCTCATGGATAACGCCAGACCGCACACAGCAAAGAATATGCAGAAGAAATTGGAGGAACTCGGGATTGAACTGGCACCCCACCCGCTGTGTTTATCTGATCTTGCACCCAGTGACTACCACGTTTTCCGGTCGCTGCACTCTTTCCTAGCTGGAAAAGAGTTCGCAAATTGGAAGTCAAAAGAGATGTCAACAACTTCTTGCTGTCCAAGTCTCCGGAGTTCTTTCGTCGTAGTGTTCGCTCTCTACCGGAAAGACGGCAATATGTGATAGATCATAATGGTGAATATTTTGTTGAATGACAACAGTGGCTGTTAATAAAGTTATTAACTATACAATGTTCTCCGATAATAGTCTAGAAATTTTCCGGACAGCGTAATATCTATTATACGTGCTAGAACCACACCAGCGGACGTGCCGCTCCAGCCAACAAGAACAAGCGAAAATAAAAGCAGCGTTTTTAATAACTGCTTTAGAATTTCTTATTTCGAAATGAAATACATGTATTTGACTTTATCAGCCTAAGCTCGATCATTTGACCCAAAAAATCCAGCAGAGTTGAATAGTGCGCGGCAGAACCTATCGAGTTAGCGCGACCGAGAGTGAAGTTAGGCTGATGGAGGTAGCTAATCCATGCGTTTAGAAGAGCATGGTCTACATTATGGAACTGACCGCTGCCATGACGCGCTCTGTGAGCGATGCATATATAGGCCCGACAGAATCAATCGAGTGGGCGCGACAACTTGTAGAGCGAGCGTGGCTTGACGAAAGCAGCTTATCTAAATGCGTAAAACGTATAGAATACCAATGAGCTCCTTTATGCTTAGCATACAATGGGTCTTGCAATCCTACAGGTTATCGCGGATTTTCCAATCACCGTCAAATTGGTTGATGATGTAGATTGCGACACTGTTACTGTATCCACCCTTCTTGTGGTAGGTGATGGAGACAAACATTTTCGTCGTCGGGTGGATTGGATTAGATAAACCTTGCTATAAGCTAAGCTGGAGACGTGTAGCGCAGTTGGAGGAGGTGTCGCGTGCACCCGATGCCAGGTTCCTGGTTTGAATTTTGCGCCCCGGCCAACCAAGTTTTCCATCCCTCCGAGGTCGATGAATTGGTACCATACTTGTCTGCGAAAGATAAAGCACTGACTTGTTCATCGGCTGGCCACCGCAAATCATTGTGTGGCCAAATATGCACTCGAAACCCCCTCCACGACATCTGTGAAAGTAGAATGCATGGCCCATTCCAAAAGGGATTGAGTAACACCGACCTTTATCCTTTAAGAAAAAGAGCACTTGCCCGTAAGGTAAATATAAGGCGCATCGGAATGGACTATATCATATCCCCGGCGGAAAGGATAGATCTAAAACTATTTTCTCCCATCATCCTACAAAAGAAGGAAACTAGCTGACCTTTTAATCTTTAGAAAATTTTCACTCGAAACTGACTGTAGACTAAGAAGTACTCTTTGATCAACTAGAATGAAGTAGATAGGAGAACTCGTGGTTTATCAAATCAGTCTCCTTAAGCCTCAAGAAAAAATTCATCTTAAAATTGGGAAAGAAAAATTGGAACCTTGGCTCTGCTTTGAGCTTATTTGTTTTTATTTCGACTTAATATGCTCAATCTGCCATGTATTGATGTGTATGTAATGTATGCTTTGAATAAACAAATAAATAAATAAATAAATAAATAAATGGAAACCGAATACGACAGAAAGTTGGCCTCATTCTTGGTTGACAGCTGGACAGAATATCCCTATAGTCTACATTCTTCATACCAAGATTCACTGAAAGCCGCACATGGACAATAAATAAATAAAAATAATACATAGAATAATACAAAATAAAATGTAATTATGAAAATATTAATATAAAGGTAATATATAAATATTTACATGGACGTGCCAGACGGAAGAGGTGCCGGCTGTCGCGTGCACCTGATACCAGGTTCCTGGTTTGGATTTCCCGCCCAGGCCCACCAAGCCTTCGATCCCTCCGGGGTCGGTAAATTGGTACTAGACTTGTCTGGGAAGGATAAAGCGCTGACTTGTTCATCTGCTGACCTCCGGTGTCATTGTATGGCGAAATACGCAACGCCTCCACGATATCCCGTAGAAGTAGAATGCGTGGCGCATCCCAAAATGGATTGCATTACGCCGTTCTTTTCCTTCTATCCTTTATATAAATATATAAAAAGATAAATAAATAAATAAACCTAAGTAATGCGGCAGGTTTCGAGAGGTAATAATGTAATTTTTAGTATATATCTTTTAATATCTAGTGATAATATTTACTAATACTCTTCCGTTAATATCCTGGAAAGGAAAGAAATCTGAGGTGTACAAGAAGTTGCGGCAAATGACTGTCCGAATACTACTTGCCAAGGTCCTGGCCGATATTCGCTTGTGTGTCACGAGCTAATCGGAAAATGCGCACCCGATTCGGCGAGATAAAGCGGCGAGGTTGACGCATTGTAACGTCTTCGGCACTGCTGGGGCACAGGTGACGATTCATGACACAATCTGAGTAAACACGATGAGGACGACGTTGACCAGCTCGTCCTCATTCACCTCACTTCACACTAGCTCTATACACCGTACCTAGCTGTCCAACGCTCTACCAAGTGGAAGTTTTTCGCGTTCAGAAACCATGTAGTCGATTTTACCAGCTCTATGCAGATTCGTGTGAGTTAATCAGAAATCTTTATTCAAATAATCAGAATTAATCAGAAACCTTTTTAGCAAAAATCTTTGCTTGTAAGAAACTATGCAAGTGTAAAGCTTTGTTTGTTAACAAAATTTCGCCAAGTTGTCACTAGTTAATCTTCACATGATATTCTGAAACTCTAAGCATGCCTATTAACACGTTGACGACGAGAGCGATATTCGCGTGTCTGGTCCGTAGGACGAACCATGCTGCACAAAAGTGACACGACATATTGTGACGCCAACTTCGTCTAAGGACAAATTTGGGCCGCCAAACATGGTGCTAATGTTCGTCTCAAGAGTTACCGTCGGTTCCCCCATAATTCTACAATTTTCTTGTTATATTTATTTTTTCATTTATTAATGTTGTTTAGTTTTTGTTTTAAGGAAAAAATAAAAATGAAATATACCTTAAAGCACAGCAAACAAACAAGCACAAGCTCATTAAAAGATCAGCTCGCGCCATGCAAAAATTTTGCCGCAACTTTTATTTGATTCATAGTGTGAATGCCACTTACATTAACCATCTAAGTGAAGATATTACGTTCTTTACAGTCTTCTTGTTTTATCGTTAACAGGTGTCAAACTTTATGCTAACAGAAATTCTACTATCAATCGAATCAAGATTCCGAGCTCTTGGAAGCGGGGATGGCGCGATCTCGTTTTTTGGCACTAGAAAATGGCCGCCTTCCTACTCTTTAACACAGATTTTAATCCATTATTTTTCTTCGAAAAATAAAATTTTCATAAAATTTCGAACAGTGTGTCTAGGTAGTTGAATTAAAAAGTCGGTGGTCCTGACACGACTATCGACCGAGAAGGAAACCGACCGTAATCATCCAAAAGGTCATCGGCATCGTATTCAGAATCCTGAATAACCTCTCTGGGCGAAGTTTGGATGAACCGGATGTCACTCTTGTTCGAATAATAAACCGTTACGCGCCACTGAGCGACATCGTCCCACGAGACAGATCGGCTGTGGCGCTCCTTTGAGTGACATTGTTGTCAATGCGTTAAGAGTTCGACAACGGTGTCACTTAGAATTTTCGTTATTTTCTAAATATTAAACATTAAATCTAAAGTGGCGCATGGTACATGCAGTACCGGACATGTCTCTTGGTCAATGGACGAAAAAGCCGCGCAGGTCAACATAGGCCGCTTTGGAGCGTTCCAAAGCGGCCTTTTTGAATAATTTCTTCAGAAATCAAGTACTTGTAAAAATAAGCACATATTTGAACTCAGCATCTCAAACTTTATCTTTTGGCATATGAATCTTTGTAGAGTTGAACAATGCATATAGGCCCGACAGAATCAATCGAGTAGGCGCGACAACCTGTAGAGCGAGCGCTTGTGGAGTTTTATCGGAAACTCCCAGCCGTCCTAATCAGAAATTGCTCTAAGAATTTACAGCTTGCATTTGGAGTGCGCCGTGAATAATGCATACAGATTAGGACCTATCAACCGAGTGAGCGCGACAGCTCTTAAACTGTACGCGCGTGCGTGTTCGGAGCGCAATAACTCTGTGAAGATCGAATCGTTCCTGCTGCGGCTCGTGGATTTTGTAGGCAGTAGAGAGCTTTAGTAGACTTCAAAAGTGTGGCTTCTAAACTGGCGAAATTATAGCGATGCGGAAATGCAGTTAGCTTTGCGTGACACGATTTTTCCAAATTTAGTCATCCACTGTAAGAAGACGCGCTGAGCTGACGGCCGACAAATGCATAGGGAAGCAGACAACTTGAGGTACTTTACGACGAAGTGCTCACAACTTCCCAGCTGCCTAACCTGCCTTAGTCGCTGTAGTGCAAACGGAAGAGGTGGCACACCTCGCGAGCCCCCGATTCCAGATTCTTGATTCGAATTTCCCACACAGGCCAGCAATGTTATTATATAAAGTCCTTTTATATCCGAATTTTATAAGACTTGTCTGGAAAGGATTAACACTGACTAGTTCAATGTCAATTTTCTCCCTGGCTTTTTTCAGCGCTCATTGAAGCGAAGCAGTGTCCTTGTGAAATGTTGCGCAGGGCTTACTCTTTAACATAGACCAGATTGAGTGATCCATCGAATTGAGGTCCGGTCTGTGCGGGGGCCACCTTCGGCTGAGTTGAAATCAGGAAAATTGTCGGCGCGCAACTTTAGCCTTGTGATCGGATACAGAGTCCTGCTGAAAAGTCCAGTCGCCATTTTTAAAGTTCAAAGAGTCCAGGAAGAATTTATTTTTAGGATGTCTTCCAGGTAGTTTCGACCGTTGATTTTAGCTCCAATTTGCGCAAAATCAGCGGTGCATGCCCATCCGCTGCTATTCTTGCTAAAACCATAACAGACTTCTGATATCCTTATGTTGGTGCTACTCTTCTATTCCGATTGGCCTTTTCTATGTACTTGGCAACAACCCTGTCGTTTTTATGATTGAAAAGTTGATCGATAGTGAAGACGGACTCGTCACTGAACAGAATCCGTCTGTAGCGTGCCGCACCAAAACGTTTAAGGAGCGTTTTGGTCTTTTTAGCCTTGCAATCTTCATAGAGTCCATCAAAAAGTGAGCCTTTTTAATTTTATAAGCACATATGCCAAGCCTCTTTTTCACCATTCGTTGGAGGGAACGCTTGAAAAATGCTTCATCACGAGCAAGCCCTTTTGATTTACGTTGAATATTATCACGAATTTTCTTGACGACCACGGAAGTAAAAGCGGTCTTCGACCTGCATGATCTCGGTCTGTCCTCCATCGCTCCGTTCTCCTTTTGTCGATTCAGGTTGCTGTAGACCGTGCTTTTCACAATACCATCCTTCTAGAGATGTCAGCAGAACGCACTACCTAGATGTACAGTTTCTCTATAGCTGTGCGCAAAATTTTTGCATTAGTTCTCTTAGATATGAAACTTTCAGTCCCGAAAAATTGGAATATAAGAATGCAGGAATAAGGCAACAACACCACATGAAAGTTTGGTTTAGTGATGTGGATCCTATATAATGATCCTGGCTCAGGAGAGTCGAAAAACATTTGCCGCACCCGTATAGTTTCTGAAAGCGCAGAATCTTCGCTCTCTTACCATTTACAGCTTTTATGACATAGCTACCTCTTGCGGAGTTTTTGACGTTGTTCTGCATAATGGCTAGGCAAGAATGGAAGTCCAAATAAAAGGATAAAGAAAGGCGTTATTCAATCCTTTTTGGGATGCGCCATGCATTCTACTTCTACGAGATATCGTGGAGGCGATTTGAATGCGTATTTGGCCAGGCAATGACTTGCGGTGGACAGCCGATGAACAAGTCAGCGTTTCATCCTTCCCAGACAATTCTGGTACCAATTCACCGACCCCGGAGGGATGGAAGGCTTGGTTGGCCTAGGCGGGAAGTCTGAACCAGGCACCTGGTATCGGGTGCAGACGATAGTCGGCCCCTCCTCCTACTGCGCTACACGCGCCCAAAGTCCCAATAACATGCCGAAACCAAGTCTCCATCCAAAGAAGACCACGTTGACCGTATTGTGGGCATGGCTAGTCCATTACAAGTTCTTGAAGACTGGAGAAGATATCACAGCGGTGAAGTACTGCGCCGAAGTTGAACTGATGCACCAGAAGATGATTAAAAAACAGCCGACTTTGGTCAATCGAAGAGGCTCTTCCTACTGACAACACGCGTTCGAACGTTCCAAAAATTGTTGTCCAGAAACTGAATGAATTGGGATAGGAACCACTGACACATCCGACGTATTCACCAGAGGCCGATCTCTCGCCTCTCTCTCCTGCCTCGCTCTCTCGCCTCTATCGCTTTCTGTGGGAAGCCGGGAAGATCACGGAAACGTTCCTGAATACGGCTGCAGATGTGTTGCTTTCCGATTATTATTTTTTCAAGCATTTATATCGTCATGTGAAGGATAATAAACTCAGCAACAAAGATGATGTCGAAAATGGCCTCGTATGTTCTACTAAATCTCATTGTTCTAATTTTGCAAAGGTGGAGAGGAAAAAGTTAGTTGTATTGGTGCTTATTTCGGTTTATAAAATTGCTTTCAAGCAGAGTTATGATCTGTCAAAATTTTCTGTCAAAATCGGCCATTTCATATACAACGACCTAACACCACCCATTGTCAGTTTACCGCACTGAATCTTCTGATATAAGGACAGTGCTGCTGTAGTTAATTACAGATCTTTATTAATGCATCAATTTGATCAATTGTTCGTGGTCCTTCACTCCTTCACTGCATGGATCCTGTCATGGATACGTCTCCGGCTGCCACTGCCGCTAGGTCCTGCAACGACTAGGATCCTACTATATATAAAGCAGCAAGCGTGTGTGTGTGCGTGCGTGTGTGCGTGCGTGTGTGCGTGTGTCTGTCCGTCCGTCACACCTGAGTTGGGGCGCGGCAGCCTAACACGTCGGCGACCGTGCATGGCGAGCTGCAGACGTACCGAACACGTCGGCGACCGTTCATGGCGAGCCGTAGACGTGCCGAACACGTCGGCAACCGTGCATGGCGAGCCGTAGACGTGCCGAACACGTCGGCGGCACGAAATTTCGGCCCTGCGGGTAATCGAGATCGCTGAACAAGAATCTGAAGTCGACCAATCGATATCGATCGATATTATCGATTTTTTGAGGATGGCGCTCAAGTGGCGCGAAACTTCGGCTCTGGGGGTAATCGAGGTCGTTGAAGACGAATCTGAAGTCGGATCAACCGATATCGATCGATATTATCGATTTTTTGAGGATGGCGCTCAAGTGGCGCGAAGCTTCGGCCCTGGGGGGTAATCGAGGTCGCTGAACACGAATCTGAAGTCGACCAATCGGTATCGATCGATATTATCGATTTTTTGAGGATGGCGCTCAAGTGGCGCGAAACTTCGGCCCTGGACTAATCGAGGTCGCTGAACACGAATCTGACGTCGGGTCAATCGATCCATCTCGATTAACATAAAGGTTAGAAGGCCTAGGGAAGAATAGGAAACCCGTAGCGGCCATGGCGTCCTATTCTCGGAGTTTGGGGGCGAAGCCCCCAACCAGCCGTAGGCGGCCGCTAGGCCGACGTACGACTGGTGTACTAATAAAGCATTTCCCTAAACAGCATTCATGTGAATGAATATTTTAGCCTTTTTAAAATTTTAGCCGTATGATGTGCAGGCATCGTATTTAACCGCCAATAGAATCCATATGACGCCAAACACATTTTTTCTGCTTGAAGCGCATGACTAACAAGGGAAGGGTCTGAAGCGTATGCCTGAACGGGTGGAGTGATACGGAAAATCCTCATCCCTCAATTAGTTTAAAATTGTATTCATTTTTTGCGAAGTCGTTAAACCCAAGGAATAGGGGGTCCTTGAAGTCACAATGGAGTACGGCGCATCACCAGTTTGGTGGTCTTGTACGCCCGCGATGCCTCTGCCGTCAAGTGGCTCGGAGCGCAGTGGAAGTGGAGTTGATCCATGGAGGGAGGTCGGGGGTTTGGTTTATCCGTGCTTCTGTACTCTTGCATTTCAACCGAGTGGTTGAGCTTTGGGGTTCTGACGTCTATACCATTTCAGACGTTTTTTTCTCAATTTTCCAGCTGAATGCTGTGGTATTCAACCTGGTGATGGATTCCAATGACCTCGGGAAAAACCCTCCTGCTCGGATTTTCGAAAAAGACCAGGATGAGACGTCGGAGGCGGCTCAAATGAGAAACGAAGTTTGTGGATCCCGCAATTTATCCTAAACGGCTTTTTCCCTCATCTGTACCTGTCACCTGGAAATCAGAGGTCTGCTGAAGGTTTTCTAGAACCTAACAGCAACAATGTCCGCCGATGCTCGAGCGGTCCAGCTGAAGTGTGGCCCATCTTTAGACAAGGAACCTTCGAGGGAGGTCAAGCTGGCCCAACGAATGGCCAGCATACTGTAGGACTTCGAAGCTTGAAGTTGACGATGACGTTGTGGTTGAAAATCCGGTCAGTAATAAACAAGTCGCAAGAAAGGTACTCTTCACAACTAGAGAATGCGCAGAAAACGTCTGAAAATGGTATAGACGTCAGAATCACCAAATCTCAACGAGTCAGTTGAAATGCAAAAACGCAGCAGCGCACAAGAATCAATCCCCCCCCCCCCCCCCGATCTTCCTCGCATGAAGCAACCCAACTTCCACTGCGCTCCGAGCCACTTGCAGGCAGAGGCATCGCGGGCGTACAAGACCACCAAACGCGTGCTGCGCCGTATCCCATTGTGACCCCTACTCCTTGGGTTTAATGACTTGGCAAAAAATAAACACATTTTCAAACCAACTGAGGGGTGAGGATTCTCCCTATATGACTCACTCCCCGTTCAGACATACGCGTCAGACCCTTCCCTTGTAAGTAGATGTGTCTACAAAGGACGACGCATAAAGGTGCAAGTTCCTAGATATTAATACGTGGTAGATAGCCCGTAGGGTTTCCTGCTAGTTACACCACACATTCTGTTTCTAAACTGCGTCATAATCGCACTGTATTCACATCTTATTTCCGCAACCATCTACTCCTGTCGATACAGTGTACAGAAATTATCAACACTTACGCAACCTTGTAACTTCTTAACATCTGGGACCGGATTCATGAACGACTTACAACAATTTAACGGAGAAAATACAGCTGAAATTCCTGATAGCATTTTCTGATAGTGTAAAACATTTCAAATATAGCTTGTTGCTAAGCCGCGCTGTTAGGAATTTTGGCTGTATTTTCTCCGTTAAATTGATGTAAGTCGTTGATGAATCTGGTCCTTAGACAGCAAGGCAGAATTAACACAAACATACAGCACTGCTTAGACAGCTAATTGGCCTGCCACATGGACGTCGAGCACTTTTGTCAAAGATGTCTTTGAAGAACGGATTATTCAGCAACTCCTGTCCATGTAGACGATGTGATGGTGCATAAACTAGCATTTGTACGAGGATTGCTATCGCTTCAGCGGGACAATCCTTCGAGATGTAGAACATCTGAAACCTAGCGTTTGCGGCGAATCTAGTAATAATATCACTGGTGGCAATAATCAACAGGATAAATTCGATGTTCATTACTTCAGAAGACTCATGAATCAAAAGAGCGATCCATGACCCAGAGGCCTTAGTAGTGGAGAGTACAAATTTTAAAATTCTTACCTTGCTGAAATTTCCTGCGGAACCTTTCCCACCAAAACGCTGAAAAATGTGCCATGTTTTTTGTTATCTTCCATTTTTAATAAACCGCTTTAAAGATGTTTATTTTGTAATTTTTCTAAAGGGCAGATTTGTTTATGTTACGCTCGAGATAAAAGTCAAATCTTTATGAGAGGTCACACATCACTAAGTTTCTGACAGCGGTGGTAAAATTGAATTTTTACGACTATTTCAGAAGGCGCCTCTCTGGCCTAAAAGGACCCCTCTTTGCAATTCTCTAACCAAGGAGGGTTGGAAGTCACCAGGCATTCCTTCTTGCTTCTAGAAGCGACCTTTTCCCCCGACTAGGATAGACCCTGAAAGTCTATCGTATGGCTTATATGATAGCCTCGCCCATAAGCAATCGAGCGAAAGGTAGTTGTGAAAACGGGAAAATTATACAAATCTAGGAAGAGGGGATATCTTCGACACGTAGTTGATTGGGATTCAGCTCATAAGGGAAGGATACTACGTGACCATAAGACTTTGAGATGAGACGTATATCACTGGATGCGGCCTCGAACGCCTGTGAACGGAGTTATGGACCATTTTCAGCGTGGCTTCCAGCTCAGGTAGCCCGAAAACTACGCAGCTGGCCGAGCAGTGGTGGCGCAGGGGTAGAGGAGTGACGTGGTGAGACGGGGTGGTTTATGGTTCGACTCCCTGTGGTACAGAAACTTTACCTTCCTAAAAAAGATCTGCCACGATCAACCAAAGCTCCCTATGTCAAATCGCAACGGAAAAAGTCACCAGAAAGGACTCGTCTTCATACTGACAAACTTTCAGGGATTACGCACAACCTTCTCCTAGCGTACCCTCAGACTGATACCTTCTTCTTCCTCTACCTCGATGCTCCCGCATTGCTCATCTCGCAAGATGGATGCGAAACTGCTGGCCATCTTCTTCTCTTGCCTTATAGGAACGTGTGAAGTATCGGAAGGAAAGAACTCCTCCAAAAGGCACGCCAACACAACAGCTAGCGAGAGCATAGTTTGGAAGATAAGTCGGCAGTATTGTTCTTACCAATCCCGTGTGTCGACAAAATTCGCCCAAGGGGGTTATCTAAGGCACTGATCATCCACTTGTAGGGTGGTGGGATCATGGTAATCGATCTCGCCCATACTCCGCCATTTGACATAGAAAGGTCTGGTTGATCGTGGCAGATCATTTTTAGGAAGTGGAAGAACCCTGCACCACAGGGGAGTCGAACCATGAATCACCCCGTCTAACCACGCTTCTTCTACCTTCTGCGCCACCACTGCTCGGCCGGTAGTGCAGTTTCAACTCTACTTGAGCTGGGAGCCATGCTGAAAATGGTCATTAACTCCGTTCACAGATGTGCACAGCAGAAACGGGACACATGCTTGGAATCAGCGTTCGAAACCGCATCCAGTGGTACACGTGTCATTTCAAATTCCCGTGGTCACCTACTATCCTTTCCTTGTCAGTTGCGACCAATAGAATGCATTGAGAAGAACTTAGAATTGAAAAAAAACACTTGCGAACCGCTTTAACTTCCTTCCATTTGTTTTTAGAGGCATTCATTAACGCAACGTCATTGTCAGTTGGTAAGCCGAAATTCTCGATGTAAAGCTAGAAAATCAAACGATATGAAAATTTTAGGCCAAATAAATTTTCCAGCTGCTTACTTCGATTTGATTCATTGTGCTCTTCCCCGGGAAGAGCACGGAGCCGCGAAGCATTTCGCCAAACACACATGCGGTTGACCATATATCTGTAACGAAGTTCATCTCGATATAAAAGGAGGTTGGTCGCTACTGTTAACCTTAGTAGTGCCTTTGGTGATAACTAGCCCTTTCTATAATTTTTGTCTCATGTCACGAAATTCCAATCCGAGGTACTTGTCGCGGCAGGCACCATCTGCCGCTATTTTTCATGAGTTTTTCACCTCCGACGACCTCAGACGGGCAAAAAAATATTAGGTGTCTCATAATTTTCTGGGCTATCATACCATTTTTATTAAAATTTATTACAACAAGGTGATGACAAAAGGAAGTCAATCGATAAAACCTCCATCTGTGGCCACAACTTTTCTCCAACGATTGGGCAGAGAGTTGTATGCACTCTCCCAGCAAGGAGCTGGCCTGCTTCCGATCCATTCGTCGATTGCGCACTGAACCTCTTGACGTTACGAACATCGTTTGTTCATGGAAAAAAGGAGCAAGACCTCTAAATGCAGCATAGCCACAAGGGCTGATATCTGGTGAATACGCAGGATGTGCCGCAATTTAAATAGACTCCTTCCCTACCGTCTCCTGCGTTCGTTTCGCTCGATGCGGTTGTGCATTATCTACTAACACCGAATAGTACCGAATCTCGGGTACTTATCAGGCAGCTTACGCTTCATTTCCAGCATATCTTCAATGAACAAGTCTGCTGTAATCGTTTGTTTATCTGATAAAAGCAAGTAGTGCACGACTCCCCGACTCGCGAAGCAAAATGAAACGAAAATCTTCTTTGAGCAACAAAATGCTGTACATTCTTTTACGGAAACAATTGAACCAAGCTTCACATGTTGAGTTGCTGCAAACGTCTGGACCTAACAGAGCAACGATAACTTTCTGAGTAGCGTACGCAGACAGTCGAACGAAAGTGACGAACAAGAAAGTTGCGATTTCGGTAGTCGGTAATTTCATTTTCAAGAAGTTGCCAAAGTGCCGGCAGCAATTCGATAGAGGAAATCGATATGCTATTGCGAAACATATTCGAATCGCCTTGTTGTGCCAAGGCAACATCCCGTTTTGATATTGTATAAAGAAGTTGTAACGCGCCAAACACTCATGGCTCATATAGCCCAGAAAATTATGGGACACCCTGATGGTGCACTCACGGTTCATATAGTGTCTTCTTCGTTGAAAACAGAAAGTACACGACCCTTCCCTTGTACTATAGATCTCGGTTTTATTCAGTTCTTCCTCTCTGGTAGCCCGCTTTAGTTGTACATTACGAATAAACGGATTATTAAATACTTTTGTGTCAGAGGCAATGGAAGCCCACATAATATTAAACCTTGGGAGAAACGCTTCACTGTTACCTTTACTCTTTGGGAAAGGGTAAAGTAAAAGCACCCACTCAATAAGCTCTTCGAGAGCAGCGTGTTGTCGTAAGGCATACCATATGACCTCAAGCGGTACACGATCAAATGCTTTCTCTAATTCGAGAAAAGCTAGGTGCAGCCGTTTCTGCTTTTCGCGATGTCTTTCTACCAGAAGACGAGCAGCATGCATGCCATCGATGGTGCCACAGCCCGCTACGAAGCCACATTGATAGGGGGAAAGCTGGGCGATATTGCGAATACGTCCATCTATATTTCGCTCGAAGGTTTTCATGCTGTGCGAGAGCAAGCGAATTGGGTGGTAAAATGCCTCCAGTCTCTAACCTGCTTCCGTCTTCAGCAGCAACATTCACATTCGTAAATTCCAAAAACACACAAACAGATCAGGAAAACTTCCATTCAAGATGTTTAATGAAAGTATTCTGTATTGTTGCTGTTAATTGTATGAGTGTTTTTCGAATCGTCATTGAATTTCTCAGCTCATGGCATTACTCATTGTCTTATTCATATTCTCAACTTTCGTACAGTCTCCTTGCTTTCCCACATTGTTTAAGCATATGTGATGGTATAATGGTGATGGCTACAGCACAGAAGCATTAACATCAAAGGTCTTTTCTGCTGCTCTGCTTTCGTTCTGCGTTTCCTTTCATATGTTTTTGTTTCTGCCTACTGTTATCTGTTCAAGGCGCATACTTGTGCAATAAATGAAATGAGTTGAATTATAGAATGAAACTATCTCCTCTTATAAATACTGCAAATGTGCAGTTTATTTTGCAAAAAATGAGGTAAATTATTACATAGAAAAATTGTGACAAACAGATCTGTTCCTTCATGTTCGACAGAATAGAACTCTAGGTGACGTTTTCACTTGTTCGGTCTGCAGAACTCTACGTGTAAAGTGTTTCGATGCTGGTCATCAGGCAGAAGACCACATCATCATCCGGTTTGGGATATGACTAGCAAAAGAATCAGACAAAGGTCAATTCAAGTAGAAGCAAGTAACCGTACTGCCATTGTCAGCGCCTAGCGATCGCCTCTGAGTAGCTTTTACCGGCACTGATGGTTTCTTTTTTCTAAATAATCAGTCTGGTCAGTGGTGTGGTCAGTTTGGATCCATATCTTCTGTTTTGCTCTGGCCTGTGTTCTCAGTTCAAAGCTCAATGACCTACCTACTTCACAGCCATAGTTCCGTGCACCCAGCAGAAGTTCTGGTGGACGATAGTATCTTAAATACGCAAATATTTCATGTAGTCTGCGACAGTTTTCATTTCTCAAGTACAACAAAATATTTATTATGTTATTTGTCTCCAAACCTTGTAACATGATAACTAGGTTGCGAGCTCTTTCTCGGTTCAAACGTCGATGACCCAAAGTCTCCAATTTTGAGTAAACCAGTTTCTTCGTCAACTAACAAATTCTGGGGCTTAATATCGCGATGACAGACGCCAGCCTATTATTGAATACTCCTTAACCAGGCACGTAGCATATACTACCATTTGCCAACTGTATCAAGTTGTACATGAAGTTGATGGGTAAACTCACTCTTAACAAGTGATACTGGCCGCGAAATAGCTGCCATGCGAACATTTTCGTTTCAATGATAGCAATACGGCGATTGTGTTTCTTCAAATACTGGTAAAGATTCATTGGGAAAAATTCGAATATTAGTGAAAAACATGTCTGAAAGCAAATAGTCAAATATTCTCAATTTCGATCAAAGAACTGATAGTGGTCTCATCGTCAGTATTACAGGGTGCCTAAAAAGTATTGACGCACTAAACGTAAATGTTAGAAATAACAGCACATCATAAAATTTAACAAGCTTATATAGAAAATGTCAACTAAGATCTAGCGAACAGTATAGCATCACTTGTATTTTATAAGGGCTTCTTTGCCGCGAATGCAAGGGCGAAGACGCCGAGGACAGGCATCGACGGTTCATGTCGATTTCGTTCTCTGCCTTGACCTTCAGTGACTTGATACTTTTGTGCATTCAACTTTTAAAAGTGTTGCACACTCTTCAAGGACCCCAAAGTGCTAATTCTGGCTGAAGGCTCGCTGCAAGGGAGACGCATCCGGCAAGTATCATGGTTTGTGCATTCATCACAAGCGCCTCTCGTTTTCGTGGATACAGGAGTGAAGATAAGTCAGTAGAACTATCTGTATTGATGTACTAAAGAAGCAGCTGGTTTCGTGGCTCGAATTCCGACTCGAATCGCCGTATATCTTCCAGCAGGATTAGACTCCTGCGCAGAGTCAAGGATTGTTCAGGACTGGTGCCGCGCCAACTTGAAGGACTTCATTTCGGTAGAGGAATGACCTCTGTATATACCGGACTTGAATCCGCTGAATTGCTCTGTATTGGAAGTTTTGGGGAACAAGAGTTCGCTACTTTCCGCAAAAGTATTAAGTTCAGTGAAGAGTGATCTGGTCAAAGCATGGAACGAAGTCGACATGGACTGCTTGCGGCGCACCGTCGATGCCTTTTCTCGGCCTCTTCGAACCTGTATTCGCAGCAAAGAAGCCCATATAAAATACAAGTGATGCCGCTAGATCATTGTTGACATTTTGTATACAAACTTGTTAAAGTTTTAATGTGTTGTCATTTCTAACATTTACGTTTAGTGCATCAATACTTTTTAAGCATCGTGTAATGGCGAAAAGTGGAAACTTCAGTCTTGTTGGTAAAGGTGGGCCAAGAGAAAGTAAATATTACATAAAGGCACTGAACGAACATATGACAGAACAGTGAATTGCAGTTTACTATTCGAAGGATATCCTCGGATGGTAAATCGCAGTTTTATTTTTTTACAAATTGTTTCGCGATACCCCTCCCCTAGAAGTACCAATAGAGGGCCCTCATTTACCTTCTATCATATGATGATTCGCACTGAATTATTGAAATACGCTATGAAGTATGGAAAGTTGTCGTAAGGACAGCCAAAAAATAGGCACTAATAACATTAGCACTAACGGCAAACTTACATTGTCTGCATATCGTGTTCGATAGCTGTAGAGTAAGCGAACAACGTTCGGGTGATTAAGGCGATTTAACATTTTTAAAATTTGAATTTCGAAACACGTTAGTGAAGACGCTGAATGTGATTTATGTGATTTTCTACGGTGCTCTAAAATGGAAATAAAACAATTCAAAAATAGAATTCGTTATGATACCCAACTTTCCTCGCACAATACCTTCTCGAGTGCCGGACCACGTCTTTTTGATCACAATTTCCCTAGGAATATTAGTGTCTGATTCAGCAAATCCTCGATACACGTTACTGAATGCCCCACATGAGAACAGATGCAGATTCCATAGTTTGAGTGATACCTGAAAATGTGCGTCTTTGAAAGCCTTACTCTAGCTTTGCCGTACCTTCTTGCCCAATCGCTGAGTAGAAGAGCTATAGTAATAGGGGGGGGGGCAAAAGTAATGAGACAAATTGAAAAAAATCTTTATCTCTTTATAACTCATTTACAACTCAACGATGCTGAGGAATGTATTTGCCATTAAGGGCAACGACCTTGCTGCCATCGCTCAGCCAACTTCCTGATTCCATCCTTCCAGAACTGCTTGGGCCTGGTGTTGATCAACTGCTCGATATGGTTGTCAAGCACTGCTTGGGTTTTTGTGTCCCTTCCGACTAGGAAGTCCTGTAGGCTCAAGAAGTAGTGGTATTCGCATGGAGACATGTCCGGCGAATACAGTGGGTGAGGCATGTGAATGTAACTCAGCTCAGCAAGCTTATCCGTGGTCACTTTTGCCCGATGGGGTGCGGCGTTGTTGAAGAGGAGGACCTTCTTGAAGCGCTGCGGATGAATAAGAGTCGCCGACCCATCTCTTCTATTTCTTTCACCATGGCCTTGTAGTTCATCGTAGTGCTCTTGGGAAACAGCTTCCGGTAAACCGCTCCGTGGGCGCAGATCCAAAAGCTCCAAAGGTGCTTCTCGCAGTGAGCATCTCTCCGAACAAAGGTCGGTAACAGGTCACCAGGCCTTACCCAGACTCGCTGCTTGGCAGGGTTAAGGTAGAAGACGTACTTCTCATTTTGCGTGAATATTGAGCCCAGACTGCTCGGGGTTGGGAATTGGGCGAGGTTTGCGCGACACAGGTCAACTCAGACAGACTGGGGTTTTGGCATGCTTCTGGAAAGGGCGGAAGTGGTAACTTCTCAGGTGGCCTTCAGTAAGTAGCATACAAACATACAAATACGATGAGCACGAAACCAGACTCCAGCCACGAGATATGTGGGCACGGCATGGGGTGTTTCATTACTTTTGCCCCCCCCCCCCCTAATAATATCGCTCTACAAGGGAGTCGCCTCAAAATGCTGGAGCATGATTAATTCATGATGCTCGCTACAGAATGATAACGAGGTGCACATAAGGAGAGGACAATTAATAGAGACGACAGTTATCATCACGGGCAAAAAGGTTAGCACTACTAGTTGCATCTTGTTTCCCGTTTAATTCTTTCCTCTAAAATTGTTGGTGTTCCTATTTTTTGTCCGTGCTCCGCAAAGCGGCTCCAAACGAATCGTTGCAGAGGATCGACTAGATGTAGCTTCATAGTTTTAGTTTTCGCCTCTCGCGCTACGCTTAGCACGAAGCACGAGAGAAAAAGGTTCAGTCCAAATCGGGGGGGGGGGGGGGGGAGGGGCAGTGCACGGTTACTTGTTACTCCGGCGCAACACGTGGACGAGGGGGGCAGTCCTTGGTTTCGACCGCCTTGAGCGTAGCAGTCGGGTTTGGTGACGTGGATCTCCCCCATTGTACGCGTACGTACGTGTAATGCAAGTTGCACCGAGAGGGGCCTTGGTAAAACGGGTAAAATCCCGTAACTTTTTCGAGTACTGATGAACTGCCCCCTCGTTCACCAGTAGCGCCGTTACTCCATCCAATAGAAGTACGCCGTGGGGCGATGCGTTCAGCCCACAGCCGTCCCTCTATGTATCGCCCACGGTGGTTAAGTCGATACGCACGCATTCGCGCATAGCGCAGGAACTCAAACAGCTATTACGAGCAGCGCCGCTGCCGCCTCTTCATAGTTTTGTAGCGATTTTTCAATTTCAGAGTTAGGATCGTCAGGATCGAAAGGGAGGGGATCAGGTAAGGTAAGGTCGTTCATATGTTATAGGCCTATGGTATAGTCCCGAGGAAGTATCCGCGGAACGGGAATAATCTAGCCAGGACCCAAGGCGCGCCCAATAGCCGCAGTTCGCAACGCCCATTTTCCGCGGATCGTCGGTGGCGGTCGGTGAACCGGCTGGTATACTTCCCGTCCGCGGGACGACCCCGCCGACCGACAAACTCCCGCAGTGCATTGCACTGCGGGAGGCTGTCGGTCGGTGTTATCAAAAATGTTATCAAAAATGAACGTGCTCCAACTCGAAAGCGACCGATTCCATGAACTTGGAACGTTCCTAATTCCAGTGCGATTATCGGCGACCGCCTTCCGCGGTGCACCTTCCGTCCGCGGACGTCCCGCGGGTACTTCCGCGGGACTATACCATAGGCCATATTGTATGTTGTATGCATTCATGCGTAACTAGGAATTTACAAGTTATTGTAGACTCCCCCCCCCCCTGATTGGGATTGGACCGAGAAGCAGGGTGCACGCGCGCTCTCTAGCTCGTCATGCCGGGTCTCCCGCGCTGTCGGAGACAGACTGTTGGGGACGGGTCGCAGAGTGGCCGACGTGTCGGCGGAGTGGCATTCTACCCCCCCGCCCTTTAAACAGATGCGTGGCGTGGCAAATGTCTGCGTCTCCACTTTCTCGTAAGACACAGGACTGGACTCTCGAGCAAGCCCACGGGGTTGGGGGTGGGCAGGCCAGGGGGACGAGATGGTAGAACGCTCGACCCCCGACGTGTCGCCTATGCTAGGGCCTATGCTATATTCCTGCAGAAGCACCCCGGGAACCTCCGCTGACGGTCGTCGTCCAAGGGCGCATAGCGTCCCATTGGGGCGCGTGTTTAGCGCCGGACTCCGTCGGACGATTGACTTCCGCGGTGCACTGCACAGCGGATGAGTGTCGGAACTATAACAGCCCCTTCATCGTCCGTCGGCGGCGAGCTGCGGACGGCGGACCGGGCAGGGCGCTGCGATTGGCCAGGTGAGGTATTCCCGGCTATCCGCCGTTTCGCGAGAGTATGCCATAGGCCCCGTTTATACTTCGTCGCGGCGCGACGCGACGCCAAGTATAGTGCCATATTGATTGTGCGGCGCGATCGATCAATTTGGCCTCATTGCGTGGCCATCGCGTCGCGCCGCGACGAATTATAAACGGGGCCATAGGCCTAAGAGGCAAGAAGCTCAGGAAATCGCCTTGTGCGTGATCGTTCACCTTTGGCCGAAGCGGTCGTAATATTTAGGCGAAGGATGGCTCTCGTCAGCATGCCCAGCGAGACACGCTACGCAATCCAAACAGCCTGAGGTGTAAGCCGCAAAACGTGCTGGGAGCTTGAGAGCTGCCATCTCTGCTTGAGCTTGGCTGCATTTTTGGCATGAGGAGCTCAGATGCACCAGAAGTCCCTCATTTACATGGTTCAGTGCAGTTGGTTCTGCAGTTGAAGAGCGCAAGCTCAAACACGCACTATCTGTTAAGCCACGAGAGCAATCTTGACACGAGTAGCTTAGCTGCACCATATCCCCGAGTCCTTTGCCTTTTATGGCTGTGGGTTCAATCCCAAGGGGGGAGGGCACTTAATTTCAATAAAATCTAGTGACTGCCTTATGAAAATAAAAGGCAGACGCTAGATTCTCTCTCCTCCCCCCCCCCCCCTGCTCTCCGCCTCCTTGTTTAGAATTGACTAGAAGTACAGATACAGTAGAAATAAAGAAAGCAGTGCAGAAAAATAAACTACCGACCC
Organism: Heligmosomoides polygyrus bakeri; assembly: GCA_947359475.1. Classification (NCBI taxonomy): domain Eukaryota; kingdom Metazoa; phylum Nematoda; class Chromadorea; order Rhabditida; family Heligmosomidae; genus Heligmosomoides; species Heligmosomoides polygyrus. The sequence continues at coordinate 4,622,560 of OX375865.1, forward strand.
GGACCACATGCAACAGTAGGCCGTGGGGCGATAGGTAGAGCCCGCAGGCGTCCCACGGTGAGTGAGCCGACGCGCACGCAGGTAGTGTGCCGCGGGAATTCCAACGGACATTACGAGCAGCGCCGCTGCAGACTCTCCATAGTTTGAATTTTTTAAAATATTTCAGCGTCAGCATCGGAGATTTACAAGGGAGGCGATCTGATAAGGTAAGGTCGTTCATGTGTTATGTTGTATGTTGTATGTATTTATGCGTAACTTGGTTTTGCAAGTCATTATGGAGTGCCCCACCACCTATGGAATTGAACCCGGTTGAAAGACCATCAATTCCTATTCCGTTGGTGGGTTCACGGGCGTAATACGAGCAATGAATGATTGTGCGCTTCATCGCCAACATAAGTAAGGGCACCGACAGTTTGCCAGCAGCTACCCGGTCTTACTTAGACCTCATCGGCGGCTGCCGTGGTTGTTGCGTGGCTGACGTGGACGAACACGGCAGCCGCCGGTTGATCTGCAGGTTTGCGGGATACTGTAGCGGGCGGCTGCTGTCGATGCGTCGTGGATCGCGCTGCGACGTCTTGTATGCCAGCGATGGCTGCCTCAGCAAGCGGGCCGTGAGGCAGTGGATGTTGCGCTGCTCCATGGTAGGAGGGTCGGGGGTTCGGTTCTGCAGCGTTGCGTGCTTTTTGCATTTCAATTGAGTGGTCGAGATTTGAGGGGTTTTGAGTCATTGAGCGGCGTTTTCTGGCCTGGTTCTGCTGGTGATGCTGCGGACTCTCTCTGAGCGACGAAGGCAGTTTCCACACGAGCAGCTTGGATCGCACCCACCCTGGAGTCCCTTCCCTAGCCTGATTCTGCGCTCGAAGAGCGCAGAATCCAGCTGCGGACTCCCCCTGAGCGAGGAAGGCTTTCCACACGAGCAGCTTGGACCGCACCCACCCTGGAGTCCCTTCCCTAGCCTGATTCTGCGCTCGAAGAGCGCAGAATCCAGCTGCGGATTCCCCTGAGCGACGAAGGCAGTTTCCACGAGCAGCTTGGATCGCACCCACCCTGGAGTCCCTTCCCTAGCCTGATTCTGCGCTCGAAGAGCGCAGAATCCAGCTGCGGACTCCCCTGAGCGACGAAGGCAGTTCCCACACGAGCAGCTTGGATCGCACCCACCCTGGAGTCCCTTCCCTAGCCTGATTCTGCGCTCGAAGAGCGCAGAATCCAGCTGCGGACTCCCCTGAGCGACGAAGGCAAGGGGTGCTGCGAGACCACGCGGCAGCAGACACGTAGTAACGCGTCAGCCTGTGCAGAAACGCGCTCCGATGACGGATGATCTGCAGGTTTTCGGGATACTGTAGCATGATTTGGCACGTTGCCACGGCAGCCGCCGATGAGGTCTAATGGCTATCCAGCTACCCTTCGTCCAACTATTGCGGCCGTCAGAAGCAAATGAATGTCAGTCTACAAATGGGCACAAGTCTAGGGCAGAAAGATTTAAGCGAAGGGCGGCTGTTGGCAGCATGCCCAGCGACGCACGCGACGCAACCGCTTGCACTACACTTTGGCGATGGAGCGCGGAAACCGTGCGCTTTGTGTCTCTTGTGCGCCCGCGATGGCGCCGTCGTCAAGCAGCTCGCGGTGCAGGTGGTAGAAGTGTCGGTTTGAGCGATGGAGGTCAGAGTTTCGGTTCCTGTGCATGGTGGCGTTTTTGCATTTCAACTGACTGGATGAGATCTCAGGAGTTTTAAAATCTACACAGTTTTCAGAAGTTTTCTGCCTATTTTCCAGCTGTATGCGGCTTTGCAGAACCCAGCTGCTGACTCCCCCTGAGCGACGAAGGAACCCAACAGTACTGGACGATTTCGCGCTCCATCGCGAACGCATGCTGGGCCGCCGCGCTACTGGCAAATTGCCAACAGCCGTCCTTCGCCCAAATAATGCGGCCCAGATCTAGAAGGAGGAGGTGGGGGTGGGGGGAGGTCGTACCCTGCTCTCTGACTCTTTGAATATTTCTTCCGAACCTGGCAGTTTTACCTCACTCAACATGGGTTTGGCTTTCTTACTGTCGTTATAGTGTATGTTTGTGTTTCGAGCTTAGCGTTTCTATTCCTCAGGTTTTTGGATAAATTCCTCTTACTTGATGAAGCACAATCAGAATGGAACTCTCTTCTTAGTCTTTCACTAGAACTGGTGTTGTGCTTTCAGAGGTGCAGTACTCACCTTTTCTGCATGCAATTTTTTATTCTGTACATCACAAAATGCACCCCTATAAGGTCATCCTCCCCCCCCCCCTCAGAAGCACCTAGCGCCGAGTTGAGAAATAGCGTGATTCTTACTGGAAAGGCGCAACTCTAAAGTTGCCTTCCCAGGTGATCCTTCCTTCCATGCCTCACCACCTGGACACCTGAATTTGCTCGAGCACTTTTATCAGGGCAGCAATCCGGCCATTCGACAACGGTTCAGTCCTTTTACATTTTACAAGTAAAAATTTAGTGTGATTTACCTCACGGTCGTCATCAATTCTGAGTGCGAGGACGTCGGCAGAGTTAGTATATCCCATACGCGGGCGGGCCAACCGGGGTGAGCTATCGAGTAGAAATGAACGTGCCGATGAAATCGGGCGTAGGTGGTATCACAACCGTTCGCTTGAACCTGACAGTTAACACAACCGTTATCACCTTCTTCATTGATACATGAGTCAAGCTATGGAGAAGCTACGAGAAAAGACAATGGGTGCAATCCCAATAGGCGGGAGGGGGGTCCACGTTCAATCCCAATGGGGGGGGCACTCCATACTCACGTCGAAACACTACATAGAGATGAATACTTGTAACATAACATGCCTACCTGAAACCTACTGTGGCTACTGCAGTCTTCCTCCTGAAATAAAGAGGTAGTTTAGACGAAAAAACGACGAGAAAAAGGCGCGTCGAGGAAGCCCAAGGGATTGGGAAGGGGGAGGGGGAGAGGAGGTGGACACCAGGAGAACGATTAACGATTTACCGGATTTGGGGCATTTTTTGTTTAAAAATTTTAACGAAATTCAACGACAAAAATTTCCGTTAGATTGCATTAACGACATTTTACGCGCTACTTTCGAAATTTTACTTCTTCTTCATGTAAATGCATTTTGGACGAAAATTTTGGATGAACTTTTCAGTAAACCCTATACTTGCTCAAATCAGTGGAAATGGGCAGCCGATATCGTCCTTGTACTTCGAGAATTGTTGATAGTTTTCTTGCATTACCAATTTATCCTTTTTCCATTACTAATTTATTTGCGTGCGCTTTTAATTTTTTCGCTTTTTTCTATCGTAGTTTCCCGCTTTTGACTTCTCAAGCCGTTTTCTCGCGTTTGATTGCTATATATTATCTTTTCACATTTACAAACCAGTCAGTTTTTTCGCAGTTTTTTGCGATATTTCCCTCATAGTTAGGGTTAAAAAGGCATACACAACGTGAAGAAGACGCGGCAAAACACAAATAATGCGAAAAAATAAGTGTAAGAAACGAAACAAGGGAAAAATAAGGCTCCCTCCCTCGTCTCAGCAAGTTTTCCGGAAAGTATGACAGGTTCATCCTACAGCATCAGATGATGGTTGTAGGACTACCTTAAGGCAGCGTTGAGCCCTGCTTAACTGATGGAGCGTGACTGCTGGTGCAAGAAATCTCCTTTATGTCAGTGGGTTGTTTCGTCTACCAAAATGTACTCTACAGAAATTGGAGGAAATTGAGGAACTTAAAACACATTTGAACCTGAAGCAAATGTGCTTTAGGGCGTGCTAACATGTGCCTCAGAAGAAAATTGGAGTGGTCAACTGCTGAAAAGTAAAAGAATGACAGACACAGGCAAATTTCACATGGAGGTGTTAGGAAGGATGAGGATGGACCTTTGTTAATGTAGGACGAGAAGTGTAATTTTACGTAAGGATGCCCCTTATGCATGTCCTTGGAACACAGAAGAGAAAGAGGTTAACAATTTAAATTTATGTTACTTGGATGGCAGATACAAAAATACTCATGCTCAGTGCAGAAAAATTCGATTCAGTTAAACGTTTCTCAGCGGTTCGCGGCTATCTGATTCTCTGCTTCGTTTGCATTAAGAAGAGGACCTTGGAGACGTAATTGATCATTCTTTAAAACAGGCGGCGGTGGACTCCGTAAATATCTTCCAACTGTACCAAAGAATTCGCTGTGGTCACTTCCTGAGCTGAATTCTTCATTAAAACATTCTGCAATTTTTCGACACAATTATGGCGCTACAGAAGGATGTTGAGCTTTAAAAGTCTACGTAGTGAGCGCAGAAACGTTGAGCCGCACTATGGTACATAGGTGAAACATACAGGGTGAACCAACATAACGTGGACAAGATTTTTTTAATCATAATTATAAAATATCCGACAATTCGAGAAAACGGCGACTAAATTACAAAAATTCAAACGTTATGGTACATCATATTCAAGTGGTTTCGAAGTGGCCTCCCTTGGAGCGGATGCAGAGGGCCAAACGTTTCACGAATTTTTCGACGATGGGTCGCAGGTCATCAGGAGACAACCGTTCTCACTCCTGGCGCAAGGATTCCTTCAGGGACTCGAGACTGCGGTGGCGTTCGACGTCGACCCTAGCTTCTAAAATGCCCACACACTGTAGTCCATTGGATTCAAATCCGGAGAATACGGCGACCATTCCGAAGGCGTGATGACGTCGGGGAAATTGACCTTGCTCCACGCCTGCGCACTCTTCGCACTATGTGCGGGTGCAGAGTTCTGTTGGAACGTCCAACGGGCATCACCGAAGTGCTGCTGGACCCAAGGAAGAACTACGGACTCAAGAATATCTCGCTGGTACACATCTTCGTCGATTTTCACTCCCTTACCCACGAAAACCAGGAGTCTCGCCGCTGGCGCAGATTCCGCCCCAAACCATGACAGATTGTGGGTTTTGCACGATAGCAGAGGCGCTTGGAGCCTCTAAAGACCACATCCTACCATTTTAGCGATTGTGCGCCTGCTCCACGGCGAACAGCTTCTCATCCGTGATCAGAGTTTGTTCCCAGGTACGACCTGCGGCCCATCGTTGAAAAATTCTCGAAACGTTTGGCCCTCTGCATCCGCTCCAAGGGAGGCCACTACGAAACCACTTGAACATGACGTACCCTAATGTTTGTATTGTTGTAGTTTAGTTGACGTTTTCTCGAATTGTTGGTTGTTTTATAATTATGACGAAAAAATCTTGTCCACGTTATTTTTGTTCAATCTGTAAATTACTCCATAGTAAGTTGAATATTGATTCAGTAATAAACGAACAAAAGCGGCTGCACAAAAACCATCAGAATTTTCCGATCAACCTAATTCTAAGACTGCGCGTTTAATGTAATAGAGATTACTTCCTTCAGAATAATGAGGTTAACGCGACGGTGTAGGGTTCAAATTGCATTTAGCAGTGAATGCGCGGGAGAATTCAGCTCGTATAATCGTCCATCACTATCACATCACCAGGAGCTCGGCAACAATCCAGAAGTACAAAAACGGGTTGAATTCTATCAGGGGGTGAATGCCGCCGAACCTTGCTGAAACAAATTATCGCTATTTTCTAATAATTCTTCTCATGAAGAGCTCAGCATTTAGGTGGGTTAAGATCGGAACAGGGTGCGTGTAGCACAGTCGGAGGTGCGCCGACTGTCACGTACACTCGATATCAGGTTCTTGCTTCGGGTTTCCCGCCCAGGCCAACCATGCCCTCCATGGCTCCGAGATCGGTGAATTGGTACCAGACTTGTCTGCGTAGGACAAAGCGCTGACTTCTTCATCGGCTAGCCATCGCGAGTCATTGTATGGTCAAATGCGCCTTCAAGTTGCCTCCACGACATCCCATAGGAGTGGAATGCGTGGCGCATCCCAAAAGGAACTGAATACGTCGTCCTTTATCCTTTATCCTTTAAGATCGGAAAAATGTGTCTAACTGATAGTCAAGCGTTGTATCAGCATGGCTTGTACACAGTCACAGTGCTTATTGTGCACGTGAAAATGCTGTCGATTTCTCATATTCCCACGTTTCGAGAACCATTTGTCGGCGAGCCGGCAAAATTTGCGCCTGTGTTCGCCGGCATTTCCAGTGTAACTGCTGTCAGAAAAAGTCCAATCACACGTATGTGAATAGACCGAAAGCCAGTGCTCACCTCTGCTTGCATCCAGCTCACAATTCTCTGGGCTTATTGGTTTAGATCACATCTTCTTTTTCGTCTGTGGAGACTCCAGGGGCAAGCAGATTCATTCAACCGCCTACCGCCCTATAACTGTTAAAATTCCGCCAAACCCCCTGATATGACATTCAATCAGCATCAGGTTTGGCGGTGTTTCCACCGTTGGAAGGCGGTAAGAGGTTGATGAGTCTGGCCCCAGAAGAGACGTCTCCCTTGCCTTCTGCGAGTGAATAGGAATGTTATTGACAGACGCGTGTCTATATTATTATCAGTAAGACTGCTGCAGATAGAGGTGGTCATTATCAGCAGACCTCGCAGCCGTACACCAACACGCACCCAGTCCCATTTCAAGCCAAAAGCAGCCCCATTGAGCTTTCGGCTTGAAACGATCCGATTAAACGCCGAACTTGCGACGACTTCTCCTCCAATACCCTTACAGAAAGCAGCAGCGATTCGGTTAATCCCTTAGCTTTACATTTAGAAATTTTCTTTTTTATTGGTGATTCTTTTTTTGTCAGCCTCAAATTTGATTGATCAGCCTTCATTATAAAAAAATCAAATGATTATGAAAGATTATCAGTTACAGGTGCCTGAATGGGATGACTTTGCAACCGTCCAAGAGTGACGATCTTTCATTTTGTCGAAATGTGAAAGTAAAACGTCCTTTACGAGAAATGTCTCCTTCGATCCGCCTTGATCTTGTGAAGTTTTATTTCGCTCCTGATATGTACATAGTGGGCGCTTGTAGCGCAGTCGGAGGAGGCACCGGCTATCGCGTGCACAAGATACCAGGTTCCTGATTCAGATTTCCTGCCCAGGCCAACCAAGCCTTCCATCCCTCCGGGGTAGGTGAATTGGTACCAGACTTGTCTGGGAAGGATTGAGCGCTGACTTGTTCATCAATTGCCACCGCAAGTCATTGTATGGCCAAATACGCATTCAAATCGCCTCCACGACATCCCGTAGAAGTAAAATGCGTGGCGCATCCCAAAAAAGATTGAGTAACGCCGTATATTATCCTTTATTCTTTATGTACATAGCGATAGCACATCATAATTTTTCTTTGCGTGTGTAGTGCATGCTTTAAATAAATAAGTAAATAAATTGATGCACGTTAGCTTTTTTCTTAACGAAATTGAATCTAGTTGATGCTGGCTTTTCAAATATGAATTTTTGCACTCTATAAAACAAATAGATAGAAAGTTACGCATCAATGGTGGATGTTTTTTAATGTTTATTTGCATTGTTTGAAGCTTCAAAAATCTAAATGAAGATTAAAAAACGTAAGACAGTCTGGAGTGTCAGAAATACGTCGGAAGAATCTTCGAGGAATTCTGATGTCTAATACCACGTGAGGAGCATTAGCAGCAGAAATGAACCGAGCTCTCTTCACTGGCTTCCTTCCTAGACACATTCTAAAGAAAGTATAGTAAAGAAGAATTAGTGTAGTGGGGTATAAGGGAAGGGGCAAAAATACAGCTTCAAGAAAATTTATTACAATTTCATTTTTGCAGTGTATCTTAAGGGAAATGGTATGCAATCGAAATACTCACAAAATTCTTATTTTTTGAACAAAGCAATATTTTCAGATTTATTCTGAGAGATCGCAAGGGGTAGAGATTGCGCTGTGTATGTATTCGATACATCGCGATGCCTACTGGGACTGGTATTGTTAGTGTTGATCACGTAGTTCATGTTAGTTTTGTTTGAAAATGTTGCACGTTTAAATCATCATGCAGTCATTCTGAGCGCTCCAGTTTCTGAAGCGATTCCTCCTCTTTGAGCAACCTTGAAGCACTTGTCCTATGCATAATCCATCTTTTGACTCCATCTCTCTTTTTCGCGTTTTTCCAAAGAGTGGACGAAAAAGAGAACGACGTTGATTTATCGTCTTGCAAAGCGCTAAACGGTCACTTCGTTCTCGGAACATCTGAAAGGCGTATTTTGCAAACTCTGCACGAATTTTTTGCGCCTCCTTTTCACATAGTAGCTGACAGCGCTCTATTACTGTATTATTTTGTGATTTAGACGGAAAAATCCGATGCCAATCCGATCCGTGCCATGAAATTAATAAATTAACAAATTTACGCTGTATATAGGTGCAAAAGCGTTGCTAATATTCATTTTGTGGTTCCCTTTTTATATTAAAGAAGTATTGGTAGAATTCATTGAAATGCAACAACAGTGCTTTTTGCCCTTTGGTGTAGTCAACTGACCTATTTGCGATACTTTCAGTCCGATTTAGTTTTGGATTTTTGGGGACCATAGCGAGAGAAAATGCTTTGAGTGTTTTTAATGCTGCTCTTTTTGGCTGTCGATGGGTCCTATGTATATTTTGAACCACTCATATATGCACAGTTCTGGAGAGGTGAACGCCCTTTCCCCTGCGATATCGCTCAATGAATTCCGTTGTCGGCAATAATAGAAAGTGATGTTGCTGACTGATATCGCTCTCGGATATCACTGATATCACCTTGGCACAGCGCTCTGTTGTCATAGCTATTACTCCGCACGCCTTCCTCTAACAATTACTTTCTGAAGCATTTATTCCTGCCTCTAAAGGAAATAGATGCTCCGATCGGCTTCTCTGATTAATTCTACTTATAATTCCAATCCAATCTATGTGTCAGCTTTGTATGACTTCTTGAGAAGCCGTTTTTGATATCAGTTGAGCAGCTTATCGGAATAAGACGCGCCGTCGCTTTTCGATTTCAGTAGTCGTTCACCTGAAGTTGCAGCGTATTTAAATAAAGCAAGTATGGTTCAAGAGTATGGTTCATCTGCCTGCTTCCCGCAGTCTACAAGTTGTTCAACTGAATCATCCTGAATAGGATTAGCAGAATGCTGGACGAAGAATAGCCATGCGAACATGCAGGATTTCGGAGAGGATTCAGCACGACCGACCACATACACACCATTTCGAAGCTCATCGAAGTGTCGCGAGAGTACAAGCTGCCGCTGTGCCTTACGTTCATTGACCTGAAGAAGGCATTCGACTCCGTCGAAACTGAAGCGGTCATCGACGCCCTGCTCCCTCAGGTTGTTCCTACTCAGTACAACTGAGTCCTTCAAAAGCTGTACAGTGGATTCACGACCAAGATCTCACCATTCTACAACGACGTCGTCATCGACGTGAAGAGAGGGGTTCGGCAAGGGGATACCATTTCCCCGAAGCTCTTCAGCGCCACTCTCGAAAACGTCATGCGCGAACTAGAATGGGAAGACATGGGAGTGAAGATCGACGGCCGGCAACTACATCATCTTCGCTTCGCTGACGACGTCGTGCTTATAACACCGAGCATCAGCCAGGCGGAGCGAATGCTAGCCGACTCCGATCGTGTATGTGGGAATGTAGGACTGCAGCTGAATCCTACGAAGACGACGTTCATGAGGAACGGACGAGTTTCTGATGCCTCATTCTCGCTCAACGGAACGAATGCCTCCGGGTATCCCCAGCTACGTGCATCTGCATCGCGAAGTCAACATGGCCAACGACCTAGCGCCGAAGCTGAGGAGAAGGAAACGAGCGGATTGGGGAGCTTTCATAAGAAAGAGGGTGCATTTTTGGTCTGAAAAGTATCTAATTCGACGTGAAAACGATTTGAAACGCTTTATGATTTGGAACGATGGAATAAATCAGAGTTTCCAGATAGATAGATAGAATGTTTACATTGGTAGAGGCGTGGCGCATACAACAGTGTTTAGACTGAGTGGAAAGGTATTTTCTTGGCCGTGTTGCGGATTCTTGACTATAAGCCTTAAAAACTCATTGCACTTTCCTTACAACCTGATATTAATGACGCTCTATTTGCATGCATCAGAATTACCGGTTCGGTTCGGCGCCTGACTTCTGTGTAATCAACGGCGGAAACCCTTCTCCCGCATTTGTTTTCTTCCTTCATAATAGTGGTAAGGCGCAAACAGAAATGATGATTGATTTTCTGCACTGCTGCAGACAACCGACGCCCCGCTGTCGAACTCTATCGCCTTTATATAAGTTAATTCTGGAGAATTTTTAGGTACTAAATTGCAAGCAGACGTTTCTTATGCACTGTCTTCTGACTCGAAGCCAAAATTTTCGCTTTAATCAATTGCACTTCCTTATGTTGTACGCTGTCAGAGTTGTCTCATTTTGAGTCATTATCGCTGATATCATTTGTCTCGCCTACCAAGGCAAAAATAGCTATATCTGTTGGTATGCGCCGTGAATTCTGCTTCTTTGTGCGCTTTCATCTTTGTAAGGACACCTTAAAGTGGTATTCTGAAGGTGTTCCCGGTTGCGACACAGACTCGAAGAAGGAAAGTGATTTATTATTGTTTAGCCTCATGGGGGCTTTACCTTTCATTATTTGTACTTCTGTTCCCACTATAAAGCTCTGTTTGATATATACATATCAACCACGCAGAATTTCAAAGGGAATAGATCGGACTTATAATTAGGAAAGAAAGAAATAGAAAGGTACATTTTGCCACCGTCTTCAGACGAACCTCTATGATATGCTTCCTCCGTTGCGGTTCAGTGACGAAGAGATATTTAGGAATTCAAGCCACCTTTAAATTTTGTCGACATGGGCAAAGAGACAGGAATTGGAAGTAAAAGGAAGGCGTTACTCAATCCTTTCTGGGCTGCGCCACGCATTCTACTTCTACAAGATCGGGATCATGTAGGCGATTTGAATGCGTATTTGGCCATACAATGACCTGTGTTGGCCAGCCGATGAATAAGTCAGCGCTCCTCTATCCACTCCCAGAGAAGTCTGATACAAATTCACCGTCTCCGAGAGGATAGGAGGGTTTGGCTGGCTTGGGCGGAGAACCCGAAAAAAGAACCTGATATCGAGTGCACGCGACAGCCGGCACCTCCCCCAACTGCGCTACATGCGTCCTCATGAGAACAGGAAGCAGAATAGCTTGTTGTGGCCAGGATAAGCCAGTATTCAACCCGTTTTTGTACTCCTGGATTGCTGCAAAGTTCTTCGATGTAACAGTGATGGACGATTATACGAGCTGAATTCTCCTGCGCATTCACTGTTAACTTTAATTTGGCTTGGTTTGGTCTGGGCGGGAAATCCGAACCAGGAAGTTGGTATCGGTTGCACGCGACAGCCGGTACCTCCTCCGATTGCGCTACATGCGCAGTGGAAATGGAAGTAGGATATGAAAAAGGAAATGAGATAACTTAAAAGAAAAATAAGCTAGTGTTAGAGTTGTAAGTTAAGATTTTTCCAGCAGTTCCCCAATCCCTCAGCCTCATTTCACAGTTTTATAGAAGGGAACTTCTTAAAGATCTCTCCTCAATTTCTCCTTAACTATTTTGCTTCATAGCCATCTTCCGCATGGGATATTTCGTGCCTATTTTGTTCCTCCAATGAGCCAGAATGTTTTCCAATCCTACATAGCCTCTAATGGCTGGGAACTGAATACGCATTTCGCCCATGTTAATGCAGAAAAAGGAACGAATGCGTCACGTCATCGTTCAAGGCTCTCTCGTGTAATTTTATTTCACAAAGCCGTCTATTCTTCGCATGCTGATCCTCTTCAGCTATTACTTTCTAATCGCTGCTCATATCAGGGCTTCAGTGTCCCTCCAATCTTCATCGTTCCCGTCGTTTGCTCACCTCTCACCATGCTTTTCTTGCACTCCTTGTATAGCAAGATTTTCGTGCTATTTCGTTTTCACGTCGAATAGGCCACTTGTTTCGAATCGATTTGGACATTATATTAAGGGCTTATAAGATGTACATCAGGCCAATCGTTGAAAGTTGGACCACTGTCTTTAACCCATATAAGAGAAAAGATGTACGTGGAAAAAAAAGAAAAGAAAAAAGGTGGAAAAAATCCAGAGTAACTTCACCCGCAAACTGAAGCTGCGGTGTTTTGCGATGGACTACGCCTCCATTTCCGACGTAAAACTCACAACATACAATTGGACTTCCCGTCCCTAGGAATAAGAGAATAAAATTTGATCTGACGATGATGGTCAAAACACTGAAGAGTAGAGTTCGAGTAGAAGTCTCAGACTCCTTCTCTGTGCTACCAGACTCCTTCTTTGACTAGGACCATATGTGGTTACCTAGGAACAACTGATCCAATTTGAAAAGCCAAATCCAAATGCGGTCAAATTTCTCCTCGAAGAAAACTAACGCGTTTCCACCACTGCTCAAAGAAAATGTGCTTCAGATGTTTTTCGGTCGACTTTAGAAGTTCCTTGACCAATTATTTTCTCGTTACCTTTCTCCGAACATGTCAGTGTTGTCGTGTCATTTCTAATATGTGTTGTTTAGTGCTGGCACCGCGCGATAATTCGCTCCACAAAATAAATAAATAAAAGCACATGTCAATCGTTAAAGGTACTGTCAGGGTGTCCGGAAAGCTTTGAGAAAATTCAAAACTTCTTTCGTATTCAAATTGCAACTGAACAAAAATTACTCAATGAACAATGTGTGATCTTTTGGTGGCAACAACCTTCCCCCATCGTTTGGGCATGGAGACAAATGACTCTCTCCAAAAAGAAGCAGAACGTGAAGCTGCCCATTCGCCGACTGCGTTCGCGATGTCGCCGTTGCTGTGAAGCTGCCGTCCACAGCAGAAGTGCTCCAGACTGCGTAAAGCGCGGAAATCACTGGGAGAGGGATCCGGGGAGTAAGGTGGATGGGGCAGCCACACGAGCTTCTCTAGCTGGCTCTGGGTAGTCTTTGCGAAGTGAGGTCTCGCATTATCCATCAGAAAATGAATCTTGCCCTTGTATGTATATTTAGTCAGGGGGTAACCTGGAATCGATCTCTACCAGTTGTGAAGAGGCGAGGTTGGCGTCAATCGACTGCCCAACCGGAAGGACCTGGAGCCGGATTCATCAACGACTAACCCGGGGGTAGGAGGTGGAGATTCCTCCGATGAAGCCTTCGTCTCCGACTCTTACCTTACAGAATTGGGTGAAAATCTATACATAAAAGTATTTAGATAATTATTGTATTATTATTTATTAAAATCAAAATTATTCTCATAGCTCTTCAATAACATAGAATACAATGGCACAGCAATTTTGTACAAAGGACAGCAACATCATCTAAAACAACGACAGCCAACGATAATTTAAACATGTTTTGTTTCGCCTCTATCTTCATACAAAACATGTTTATAATTAGTTACCCCGAGTTTTATCTCTACCTGACTCTTATTTTATCTCTACCCCTTATACCACGCATACCCACGGGTTTAGTTGTTGATGAATACGGCCCCTGGTAGTAAACGACACCCTTGCTACAATAGTACAAAGAGAGCAGGTGCTTCTTGCTGTGGATATCTCCTTCTGGAACGGGCTGTGGGTCTATATCTTGAGGCAGCCCCTGTAGCTTGCTGTCCGGGTTTCTGTACGTTATCCACTTCTCATCCATGACCACTATCTTCTCAGTCCATGACGTCGTTCGGTAGAGGGAGAGAAGAGAAGAGCAAACCTTCACATGCGTGTTTTGCTCAGCGGCTGTCAGACCGTGTGGTACAGTATGAGGACGCTTCGCCACAAGACCGGATCGATTGAGCTTTTCATAGACGGTGGTTTTAGGAGTGCCCGTATCCTTCTCTGTATCTCGTAAAGTCAGACTTAGCCGGATTAGCTCGAACAGACGCGAGGACGACCGTTGTACGTCTCGATTGAGGACGTCCGGACCGAGCAGCATCGTCGAGGGAGAAGTCTCCTTCTGCAAATCGGTCGAACCAGCGGTACACCGTAGGAGTGGAGGGGGACTCGGAATCGATCAGCGACACAACATCGTAATCTTGGGGAATTTAGGGGACAAGGCGTCTATATTGATTGGTGTTTAGATCAAAACGCTATAGTCAACAAGTAAGCATAGTAACCTAATATAACGCAAAACCTGTGAGGAGGTATGCCATTTTATTTGGATGCATCAGAAATTCTCAGAACTTTCCGGACACCCTGATAGCAAGAAAGGCTAATGAGACAATGTGAGAAGTAACGTCTGTACCATGTTAATTTGTATAAATCGCTCCATAAGACGTTCACGAACTTCACTTTGCCTATAGCTCCACATGAGGCAATTCAACAGGAATTTCTACATAATGATCTATGCTTTCTCCTTAAGGCCTGGTACAATACCGTCTATATCTTCTAGTCTTTGGGCGGAAAAAGTGGAAAAGAGCCTTTTCTGCCGCTTTTTGGTAGCGCTCTTCAAGTTTAGTGTTTGAAAAATAAATCCTATTAGGGGGGGGGGGCCAAAAGTAATGAGACAAAATGAAAAAAATCTTTATCTCTCTATTACTCAATTACAACTCGACGATGCTGGGGAGCGTATTTGCCATTAAAGGCAAGGACCTTGCTGCCATCGCTCAGCCAACTTCCTGATCCCATCCTTCCAGAACTGCTTGGGCCTGGTGTTGCTCAACTGCTCGACATGGTTGTCAAGGACTGCTTGGGTTCTTGTGTCCCTTCCGACTAGGACGTCCTGTAGGCTCAAGTAGTAGTGGTAGTCGCATGGAGAGATGCCCAGCGAATACGATGGGTGAAGCATGTGAACGTAGCCCAGCTGGCCAAACTTATCCGTGGTTACTTGTTCCCGATGGGGTGCGGCGTTGTCGAAGAGCAGAACCTTCTTGAAGCGCTGCGAATGAATAAGAGCGAGTCGCCGGTCCATCTCTTCTATTTCGTTCACCATGGCCTTGAAGTTCATCGTAGTGCTCTTAGGAAGCAGCTTCCGGTAAACCGATCCATGGGCGCAAACCCAAAAGCTCCAAAGATGCTTCTCGCCGTGAACATCTCGCCGAACGAAGGTCGGTAACAGGTCACCAGGCCTCACCCAGACTCGCTGCTTGTTAGGGTTAAGGTAGAAGACGTACTTCTCATCTTGAGCCCAGGCTGCTCGGAGTTGGGAATTGGGGGAGATTTGCGCGACACAGGTCGACTCGTCAGACTGGGGTTTCGGCATGAGACGGGCTGTGGTTTTTGGCATGCTTCTGGAAAGGGCGGAAGTGGTAACTTCTCAGATGGGCTTTAGTAATAGCATACAAACATACAAATACGACAAGCATGAAACCAGACTCCAGCCACGAGATATATGGACACGGCATGGGGTGTCTCATTACTTTTGCCCCCCCCCCCCCCTAATATATTTGGGATCTGCATGCTGTATCCGATTATGAGAAAAACGCACTGTATATATTAAAAATGTTGATTTGATGACCCACAGTCAGGATGTTACCTTTGGGTGTAACTATCTCCTTTTAGGGGAGAGTCCGCCGTGCCAACCGGAAACTATAGGTTCGGCATACCTGGACAATAACTGGGCAGTTGGTTGCTGCGTCCTGCAGCACCTTGGCAGCACTCCACTTGCTGGGCTGTAGGGCGTATCCAGCCAACGGCGGGAGCCGAGAGGAGGAGCGAACGCTCCTGCAGCACCCCCGCAGCAGCCCCCTCTTGGGGAAGTCATTTCGCGACGGCGTAGCACATCTGCAGCACGTGCTGCAATTCTTCTTCTACCACGCCCCCGCCTCATTGCCCAATCACAATCGAGGGGCGGTCTCGCAGCACATGCTGCCCAGCAACCGACCAACCAATAAGGAGCGGGACCTACGGCCCAACAACTCCCGCTCTGTCAGAGCAGGTCGTCAAATAAGCATTTTTAATATTTACTGAGCGTTTTTCTCATGATCGGATGCAACATTCGCCGTAAATATCCCTAAATGTCGGAATTATTTTTCAAAACACTCAATTTGAAGAGCGCTATTAAAAAACCGCGGAAAAGACATTTTACGCTTTTTCCGCCCAGAGGCGAAAAGTTAAGGCAGGTATTGTATGTTTTCGGCTTTTTGCAACAAGCATGCAGTGCATTCAAACATTTTCCTTTCCAAATGCTGAAGTGCATGCGGAGTTTAAGCAGATTACGCAAATGCACGTTTTCAAGGAATCAGTAGTCTGAAATTCTCCTCGTTACGCCTACTTAGAAACTCAAGCTCCTCTCACGTATCAGCGAACTTTAATGAGCTGATTAGTTCCTAATTGGAGAGCGTAGCTCTGAATTTAAACCGTGATGAGGTGACAAGTAGTGTTTGTCATTCATAGTTGAGTAAAGATATCTGACACGATTAGAAATCTGCTGTTGTTTTGAATTAAGAAGCTTACGCAGGCTATACTTTTGGTTAGTCGGTTTGCATACAATATCGGTATAAATGTTGCTTAGAGTAACGCTTTGGAGGGAATCGCTTAAAATTAAATTATTAATCTTAATGCGCCTTTTGGACTGCAATCCTTTGTGCAAGTGGAAATGATACCGTATTCGGCTCAAATTGGACAGTTTCCAAACCAAACGGGACACTCTTTTAAGCAAGTTTAGCGCTGATGAAATCGAAACGAGCATTATCCACATAAAAAAACTTCCAGATCAAACGAGAGACTCTACGAAAATGTTTAAACACTTTTTTTATATACGTATATGTCGCAAAGACGGGCAGCATACGGGCAGCATTGGGAGATGGGAACGCACCATCCAATCAGACGGCATTGAATGGGCGTACCATTCAGAGCAAGCGTGCACAGTCGGTACCCTGATCGGATGACATGCATCCGTTCTGTGCTATGCTTGGTTGTTATTGGCTGGCAGCCTACCACCTACCAATGCTGCTCACCTTCGTGACATGTAACCTTTTTCCAAGGAAAATGTAGGGTAATTTTCTTATAGAATTTTTAAATTAGCTGCTCTAATAAATGAGCACACTGCTTGATGCTTTATAAAAAACTATTTCTAGGGAAGATAGGTAAGACGGGAAAAGGTTTATGGTTTATTTTAAAGTGCATTTTTTGGATCTATTTTAGTCGAACAAGAGCATAGCCAGAAAAGCGAAGCAATCACAAAAAAGGGGCTCCTTCCGGCTAGGAAAAAGAAAGCAAAGAAAGATATGCTCATAGGCTAGTTCAGTGTGTTGTCCTTAGCTTTCAATATAACTTTTAAATTTGCCGCCTTATGTGATGCAGAAGTTTAAGTAGTCCCCCTCTACTAGGATAGATCTTATTTATTTATTGCTAAAAGAGATTGTGCCATGCAAACCTTCAGTAGGTCGCAATTTTCCTTTGGTTGATAGCAAGACTTCTGTTTAGGCGCAGTTACATATTTATCAACGGTAAAACAAAAGCATTTGCATTCAATAACCAGCATTCACACTATATCAAATAAAATCAAAATCAGAATCAAATATTATATTATGAGAATAAAATCAGAAGTAAAATAAAAACATCGTGATGGGCTGGAAGAGTGCATGGTGGGGCCTACTCTTTTAGAGAGAGTTAAATAAAAACCTGCTTTTCTGAGCTTTTATACAAACTTTGAATCATTTTTCTTCCTCAAATATTGAAACGTTGGAAGATTTCAAACGTTGTTTTCGATTGATAAGGAAAATGAATTCAAAAATTTCAAAAAGTTATACTAAATTTCTCTAATACAAAAAATATCCTAATTGCCTCGGAGAGTCTTTCTTCTAATATGGAAAGGCTCATTTTGATTTGGGAGATGTTCAGTTTGAATTTAAAAGCAATGGCCTTGCTTAAAGCAGTTTCCAATTAGGCCCTGAAAGTATGCTGTTTGACTTGAATTGTGCCCAATTTGGTGTGAAAGTGCTCCATATTATGCGAGAGAAGTCTCCAATTTGATATGAGAAGTGTCCAATTCAATTTGAAAAGTGTCCTATTCGGTCCAAGAAGTGTCCAAATTGATTTGAAAATAGTCTAATTCGATTTAAAAAGTGTCCTTTTTAGTCCAAAAATCTTACCAGTTTGATTTGAAATGTGTCCAGTTTTATTTGAAAAGTGTCTGATTTGATTTGAAAACAGTCTAATTTGATTCAAAGAGTGTCCTATTCGGTCCAAAAAGTGTCCAGTTCGATTTGAAAAGTGCTCAATTTTTTCAGAAAAGTATCCAGTTTCTTTCGAAAAGTGTGTAATTTGGTTCGAAAACTGATTTGAAAGCTACTGGTTTTGATCACAATTGACGGGAAATGTGTGCAGTTTGAAGTGGAAATGACATGGCATAAGCAAATGACATGGCATTCAAGAGTATCACTTTCCTATTCTCTAAAGTGAGCCTAAATCTCTGTCTTGTGCATCTACAGGGTGCGCCATAAATATGGTCACTTTTTCGCGCTCATTTTTTGTATTTGTTTGCGAACCTTTCTATGTTTCCATTGATTCTTCGGATTCTACGTGTCATCTTAACCGCATATAGTGTTTTTTGCATCTCCGCACTGCTTCTACCAGAAATGGTAAAGTCTTGTTGTCAAAGAGGCGCAATCTTGGATCCGAGAAGGGCAGGACTTTCTGTTTCCAACATCGCTCGTCTGCTGAAGCTGCACAAGATGACAGTCTATCGCTGTGTGGAACGTAACTCTCTCGTTGATCCTTCCCGACCTGGCTTCCCGGTATTCGTAGCTACGAGCAGTCTTTGGAAAATCGTGAAAGAACAATTCAAGTGGAGTCCAGGCCACGGCATGAGAAAGATGGCATCCGAGCTCAACGTATCGGCTACGATGATGAAGCGAGTTGCTAAGAATGAACTTGGACTATACCCCTACAAGTTCCGTCAACTGCACGGACAAACGCCTGCACAGATGGAAGGAAGAAGAAAAAAATGTCCAAGACTCCTCGAGCGGCACGACCACTGCACGACGCTCTTCACTGATAAGAGACTTTTCTCAATTGAGCAGCATTTTGACCGCCGAAACTCGCGGTTATTGGCTGAAAGTGGTGAAGATGCAGACACCGTTAACAGAAACTCCCATGCAGCTTTCCTGATGGTTTGGCCGGAGTTTGCGCCGCAAGATGGACACGATTGGTTTTCGGTGAAAAGGAGCCAAGGTCAACACCAATGTCTACGTGAACGACATTGTGATGAAGGAGTTGCTTCCCTAGGCTCAAGAACACTCTGGGAATACAACATGGACCTTTCAACAGAACGGCGCACCCGCTCATAAGTCCAAGAAGACTCAGGAGTGGTGCGCAAGGAATCTTCCCAACTTCATCCCTGTTTCTGCATGGCCGACAAACTCGTAAGATTTGAGTGTTATGGATTACTGCGCTGGTTTATTCTAGAGGGTGCAGCCTGCGCTAACAGGCGCACTACGATTCGAGGATTGAAATCTTCACGGGAAAAAGCATGGAAGGAAATTCCGCAAGCAACCTTGCGTGCCGCCATTGAGTCCTACCCTAAGCGTCTGAAGGTTGTCATTCGTGCCAAGGAAGATCATATTAGATGATATCCACTTTGCGTGTTAACTAGATTGTTAATAAATTGTTGAGGAAGTTTCGCTATTCCCTGACAAATTCCCCGTGAGTAATTCGCTTTTTATTGATTGACCATATTTATGGCGCACCCTGTAAAGAGCATGTCATGACTACTCTCAGCGTGAAAACACTTTTTTGGGCCAACCTGAATTGTGTAATGTGCGGCGCGTTCCAAAGCACATCGAGCGGACTCAGCTTCCCATCCCTTCCCCTTAACCTCGGCGTTTCCAGGTTCAGCCAACCGCACCTTATCTAATAGATATTCACAATGTTTGAGGCGTCCCAGTGACTGTTTCTATCGTTGTTGTCGGGTGCCTCGTTGCCATGTCAGCCTTCGCCAGTTTCGCTGCATTCGAATTCACCTGAGAGTATCGCCTTCTCCCCGTGCGAGCCTGAGAGTTCGAGACTTGAACCTGCCGCATGTCGCTATCAGCCGGTCTGTGATGTGTGATTCGCACCACAGCCATCAATTATAACTCACGAGCACGAGCCGCTTTGTAGCTGTCGTTACGCCTATTGGCTTTGCTGAATCCGACTGAGCTTTGAGTTCGTTCTGGAGAAGGCTACATCTATACACATCCGGTTATTTTCTGGATTTTTTAGAGAAACGCCTTTGCTACACATGGAGTAAAGTGCGATCTGGTGTTATTGTCTTCCTAACGAAATGTTTTTGATTCGTTTTTCCCCACTGATTTATTACCTGCAGACGTTTGGCATGGCACTAAATCAAACTTTGTTCAGCTCATTAGAGTTTGGCCATATTTTGCTTCTTTTTCAGAAGTTTTGGTGCTGGTTTATAGAAGGTCTCCTAACTCTATGTAGTCATTCACCAGATCTCTTCCGAAAAACAGCAGCATTTTTTGCCGTTTAATAAGGCTGGTTTTTCTTAATACTGCATGCATGGAAACTTTTACGTTTTGAAAACGTGAACAAAAATTAGAAGCAATTGATATTGTAAAGCTTTGTTTCTTGGAAGCCACAAGATTTCCTGCATTTGTGGCGCTACGCGAGGAATGTCCAAGTTCTATTAGGTTGTCCCATAAGTCTTCGCCGTTTTTTTCAACGATTCACTGCAGATTTCGCCGGCGGTCTCTTGCATAGCGCTGCATAGCTTTCGAAAAAGAATGATTTGCTCTATCGGAACTTTTATTGCGTTCCTTTTTCATCATGCATTTTGTCAATTTTTAGGTCGTTGAAGTGAAAAGTGAAAAAGTGAAAAAGTAGCCATTTGCGCACTTGTTCTCTCCGCTTGGGTTTGCAATTTTTTGTTTTTTATAGCATTTGGAAGACAATGTTCTGTGCTATAAGAATATGTGTTAGTGATATTTGCTCATTTGTCCTTTATTGATTTTAAGGTCATCAAATTGGGACGTCCGAAGGAGGATGATTATTTTTGCCGACAGCTCCTGCTCTGTGGTTGGACTTTTTGGGTGGGTGTTATATGTAATTCGAAAGAGAATATCTTGCTCTATAAGAATATGTGTTGCGTTTGTTGATTTCTACTGAATATCAACAAAATGCCAAAAAGAGAAAAATCGTCTTCACCAACAACTCCTCCTTCTTCAGTTGTTGATATTCGACAGAAATCAGCGGGAGCCAATAAACGCGACGCAAATTCTTACTGAGCAAGGCATCCTCTTCCAAACGACATATGACACCAAGCAAAAAATCCAACCACAGGACCGGAGTTTTGGTGAAAATTCGGAAAAGTTGGAATTCCCAATTTGATGGACTAAAAATCAATAAAGGGCAAGTGAGAAAATAGGTCCAACACATATTCTTGTAGTACAGAACATTGTCTTCCAAGTGCTATAAAACAATGCGCAAAAAATTACAAACCTAAGCGGAGAGAACAAGTACCAAGGACCGTCGCCCATGGGGGTTATTTGGGGCACTGGTCGCTCCCCAAATAACCCCCATGGGCGACGGTAGGTTAAAGCCCCCACAGAGTTCTGCGGCAGCGCCGTGGCCCTATGCTTAACCATAGGGCAGAGACGCAGAGCTCGCTGCCGGCGGCGTCCCTGCCCTATCCTTAACCATAGCGGCGAGCGGCGTTGCCGCAGAACTCTGTGGGGGCCTTTACGTACGGGTAATCGCCGACAGCCTTAAGGCCGCCACAGACTTCTGCGGCGCCGCTCAGCGGCTTGACTCATCATCAGTGGGAGCGGTGACGGCGAGGTACTGTACTGTTTCTAGTGGGGACCGACTGGTGCTTAACAATAACGCGCCCCGATGACGATCGCGCGCCCGTATCGACCGTCTCCGCTCTGGATCCCGTCGCGAAAGGGCAGAGCGCAGACAGACAGACGCTGGAGCGGCGCCGCCGGGTGAAATGATTCAAGTCATTTCCGCCAGCGACGCCGCCGGTGCCGCTGGCGGGCGCCGCTGGAGGCGAGCTCTGCGTCTCTGCCCTATGGTTAAGCATAGGGCAGCGGCGCCGCCGAGCGGCGCCGCAGAAGTCTGTGGCGGCCTTTTATACTTCCGCCGCCCCGCGGCGCGGCGTGATGGTCGGCATAGCTATCGATTTTTCGCGCCGCGAGGCGGCGCCGCATCGCTTCTATACTCCGCCGCCGCAAAACACCACACTTGACGGAATTTTGGGTTACGGTATTCG
Organism: Heligmosomoides polygyrus bakeri; assembly: GCA_947359475.1. Classification (NCBI taxonomy): domain Eukaryota; kingdom Metazoa; phylum Nematoda; class Chromadorea; order Rhabditida; family Heligmosomidae; genus Heligmosomoides; species Heligmosomoides polygyrus. Next base: position 4,644,643 of record OX375865.1, read on the forward strand.
GCGAATCGCGCCGCTGAAGGGAAGGGCGCGGCGCGGCGCGATCAGCCGCGGCAGACTCGGTGTAGGGTGGGAGATTTCACCTTTTCGACCAAACTTCTCCTATTGGGAAGGAGGAGGGGGTATTTAGGGTGCTGATTACGAATCTGGCATCGTTTTTTGAAGTTACAGGCGATTACTAGGTTTGCATGATTAGGGAGTTTGGGCGAAATCAGTGACCATGACCTTAGCCCGTACCTTCTGTAACCTAGGAAGAGAATGGAAATCTGTAGGCATTCACGAAGTTTCAAATACCACGTTATAGATATGCTTAGTGCACAGCGACCCCAGAATGGCCATATGAGAAAGAATTCTGAGTGATTCTCGACGATGAGTACCTTCCAGCAGTTTTACTTTTGGACCCGCACATATCGCAAAATAAGGAGTGGTTTAGTGCCGTTTGCATTGCAGGGGATTCGACTCAATACCACACTCACCAGTTTCAACCGTAGGTTGAGCGGACGACTTCGACTCCAGGCTTAAGAGAGGATTCATCGCTCCCCATAGGAATCCCACGACAAACATTGACGAAATGCACCTGCGCTGATCAGGCAGACGAATCCTTTCTGTTTTGCTCCCTCAATGACTCATGGACCGTTTTCGGAGCACAGGCCGTAGTGTGCAGAAGCTCGTGGCCGCGCGTCGCTGACGCCCCCTTTCTAAGGCCTGAGTTATACTCCCGCGGGAGCATCCGCGGAAGGGCGGGAATCGCGCCGAGACTCTTAACCTGGCCAATCGCCGCGCCTCGCCACGCCCGCCTCCGCCGTGCATCATTGGTCCGCGGACGTTCCGCGGATGCTCCCGCGGGAGTATAACAGAGGCCTAACTGCAATCGCGCAGCGGCGCGTCATATACGGGGCGCGGCGCAACTGGCCGCGCTGCTCCCCAAATTGACGCGCCGCGCCGAGGCGGAAGTATAAAAGGCGCCTTAGCCACCCGTACCTACCGTAACCCACCCTAGTTTACGGCATTACCAAAAACGGATGCCGGATTCGTGATCTCCACCTCAGATAATCCCACAGGCGAAGCTTTGGCAAAATCGGTGACCATGACTCCAACAGCCTTAGTCACTCGTACCTACCGTAACCTGCCTTAGTCCGCCCAACGTTTGAAAAAGGATGTCAGATTCGTGATCAGCACCCGAAATAACCTCCTTGGGCAAAGTTTTGGTGGAAAATACTAACTTTACTTGATTTGATTGTAGAGTTGTTCTCCTTCCTAGCAAATTTTTTAATTCGATATATCTAATGAATGCAAAACAATTTTCTTGCTTATTTCTGTTGGAAATTCTCCCATGACAGGTAATTAGGGAACCGAAAAAACATATATAAAAAACTGACGGCAGCAGTGCAAAAAATAGCGTGAAATGTTATGAGCCACCGGTGGCTCATTTTGTCATCAATGTGTTAAGCATTAACTGTGTTGTAGGACGCATGTGGCGCAGTCGGAGGAGGTGCCGGCTGTCGCGTGCACCCGAAAACAGGTTCCCTTCCCGCCCAGGCCAACCATGCCTTCCATGGCTCCGAGGTCGGTGAATTGCTACCAGACTTGTCTGGGAAGGATAAAGCGCAGAATTGTTCATCGGCTTGACACCGCAAATCATTGTATGGCCAAATACGCACTCAGATCGCCTCCACGAAGTCCCATAGAAGTAGAATGCATGGCGCATCCCAAAAGGCATCCGCATGGTGCATTGAGTAACATCGTTCTTTATCTTTGACCTTTATAAACAGTTTAGTAGATAGCTAGGAATTAAAAAATATCAAATAAAAATATTATATCATGAGCGTGCATTTTAAATGATCATTCCTTGCAACACTGGTAGTGTAATAACTGCATAAAACAACAATTCTATAGGAAATCGCAAAACATATAATATGAAAGGGCGCGTGGAGCGCAGTCGGAGGAGGCGCCGACTGTCGTGTGCACCCGATACCAGGTTCCTGGTTCGGATTTCTCGCCAAGGCCGACCAAGCCTTCCATCCCTCCGGTGTCGGTGAATTGGTACCAGACATGTCCGGGAAGGATAGAGCGCTGACTTGTTCATCGACTGGCCACCGCAAGTCATTGTGTGGCCAAATACGCATTCAAATCGCCTCCACGATATCCGGCAGAAGTAGAATGCGTGGCGCATCCCAAAAGGGATTGAATAACGCCGTCCTTTATCCTTTTTATACAATGAAAAACAACTTTTGGAACTCAAGGAGGTTTGACGCTTATTCTACCGCGACAGACGACACTTATTACTTACCAGGGAACTGTCTCAGGCGTTGGTCTGACTGGCGAAAACGAATACCACCACGAGAATCTCCACCTTTGAAGTAGTAGGAACGTTGGCTTTGTTTTTGCAAAGTTCTTAAACCCAAGAGGATAGGGGCTGCTGAAGGTCCAGTATTGAGTTGCACTGTCAGCACGCACCTAGCACGCTTCTGCGCGCCCAACGTGGAGATAAGGGAGGTGGTGAAAGATACCGGTGCTAGCAGCTCGGTGGTTTAGCGGGGAGCGGCGGTGGTTCATAGGTGCAGCGCTAGGTGTTCGATCCCAGCGCCTTGTCGGACATCTACAATATTAATGATCATTCCTTGATGTTGCAATGGACGAGTAGTTTGCTAGGCGCAGCCAAGATTGGTACAGGTCTTTATTCCGGCTTACGTTTCGGCGTCGTCGCCTTCTTCAGAGCTTGGAAAAGTCGAAGTCATTTGAGAAACTACCCTCTCAAATGTCATTTCATTCTGCAGGAACCCATCCAAAAGGCTAAGAGACTACGAAAACGATGCTGTAAGAAGTTGAAAACATGCCTAACCTTAGATGTGGGCTGAAGAGTCCACTGTAAGAGTCGATGTAGGTAATGAGTCGTGAGAAATGTCCACGTCCATGTCGGCTCATCGAGAGTCGAACATGGGATCATCCCTTGTTTGGTATCTATCACCTTCCCAACTTTTCCTATGCGTATATTCCACTAAAGGTTGTTAAGTACTTGTTCAGCTACACTTTGTATCTTCTGCTGATTTTTGATACGACCCTTGACTATATAGGGAATGATCCTTCCCAACTAGACATAAATAAAGCAATAACAAGGCATATGGTGGAACCAGTTCACAAGTCGTGAGTGGGTGTCCCGTCAGTCTCATCTAGCATGTGCCCCACATAATCAAAGAAGGACAGCTGATAGTTGCACGCACAAGCTCAGCTGTACTCTACTGTCCTTCGAAGTTGTACAACTAGACATACTGATGATGACGGGCAGGTAGCTACTGCAGTCCCAGCAGGTCAGCGAGTATAGGTCACCGTCACATTTTAGCGTATCGATAGGTCATGAAACTCGTCCGGTAAGTCGACCAATTAAAAAATTTTGCATATAGAGAGATTTTTTATTGAAAATAGGGATGCAGAGAGATCTTTCAAGAAGTTGATCAGGATTGTTCACCGTGACATGACTATGCGATTGTCAAGCGTAAATCTGAAGCGGCACTATTACCCTTTCACAACTCCTATTTCATTGGTCGAGTTCGAGAAGGGGTAGAAAAAAATTTACCCAAACTTTGCCTATGGAGGTTATCGCAAGTATGATATCCATTTTTGAAATTTCGACCGATTACGGCAGTTTAGGATGTGAGCATGCGATCCCATAGTAAAATTTGAGGGTCCCTAGCTCCTTGGGTTCAAAGACTTTATAAAAATGGTACCCATTTTTCTACCATGTGAAGGGTATTCATTTTCGCCGCTCAGACATACGCCTGAGACAGTTCTTTGGTTAGTAAATTCCAAGTTCTTTCATTTTCTCTAAGGTTTTCATGTAGAATACTTATTTATGGCACGACGTTTCGACTCTGTGGGTCTTCGGAGGCCCACAATCCCACCGCTGGAGAGTAGCGATTGCGCTACCACAAAGATGCGCTACCACAAAGAGTACAGTAGCGAATTCTTGATTGATTCTGCCGGGCCTATATGCATTATTCACAGCGCGCGCCATGCCGGCAGTTAGTTCAAACAGTAGGCCATGCTCGTCCAAACGCATGGATAGGCTCCTTTCATCAGCCTAACGTCCAGGAGTTGACGATGCCGCGCCCTAACGCGACTTACCTCGGACGCGACGCGTGGCGAGCGGAAAACGGCACTCTCCGGCGCCCTTTTGCGCCACTTGTGCTGGTTGGACGAAGCGGCACGGCCGGTACTGCATTGTCTGTGTTACCGCACAGAAAAAGGCTAATCCTGGACAAGCGCCGTTTCTCTGGGTGCCGAATCAGTATGGAAGGTTCGACTGGTCAGCCTAGGCATTCCATCTCTTCTGGCTCCACGAAATAGTATCAGACTTTTCTGCGAAGGAAAAGCATTATGTACCTTGTCCATAGCCGGCAATATACAATGCATGCAAACATCCATTCGAGTTGCCTCTAGGAAATCCCGTAAAAGTAGAATGCGTGGCGCATCCTAGAAGAAGTCGACTGAGAACGGTTTTATCCTTCAACCTTTATTATAAAGAAATCTCTAGTGCAATTTTGGGGAGGTCAGTGGAAGCGGCGAACGTGGCAGTGTCATTTATTTTCGTCGATTCTGTTTCGCAAAAAAGCCCGTCTTATATTACCAGGACAGTTATTGGTAATTCCGAGAATTTCGCTTGTCCATCCACTAGTTCGAACCGCGATTACCTGCAAAAATCTTTCATATGCACCGGGTCGGTATCACATTTTGTTGTGGAGACTAACCGTTCTTGTGTCTACCCTCTATCGGGCAGGAGTAGAGTTCATGGCGTATTCAGAAGCTATGCACCTGACACCACATACTTTTGGCATATGTCGCGAAGTTGCACAGAAGGGGTGGGGGAGCACGCCGTTGCTCCTATCTTGATCGCGGCAGCCAATCAGGCGCCGGATAAGCAGCACAGACAGGGCACGTGATTGATTGGCCGCCGTGATTACGGTAGGAGCACAGGCTCGTTCCCGCACCACTGCTGCACGTTCAGTATCCCTGCGGTGCGCCTTCGAGACTTGTACCAGTAATTATGATGTTGTTATGTTCGTGTGTATCAATACCGTTATAGCTCTATTCATCGTCATTTTATTGCGCTATGGCAATGGCAACCACTACTTGTTGTGTTTCCAGGTTTATTCGACTCTACCACATGCTGTTCCGATTGCTCGTGTCGTTGATATGGCTTGTTCCACTGAGTCTGGCCGTAAATTGCTATCTAGGTAAGGTCTTATTTGAAGTTCTAGTAATCACTGATATATTTGCATTATATTCAGCTTCGGTTGTATGCCTCAGCAAAATTAGCGAGTATTCTGCTTCCAGGTGCCGTATACAATAGCACGTCCTCCCCGACTGAGCAACTTTCGTGCCCACTAATCACATACTGTACGAAGTAGGTGGTGTTCTCCCATGTCTGGTGATTAAATCTGAAACGATGAAATTTTTAGAATCACCGCCCTCACTCCTGTGTCCCTTGCTACATATGGATGTGATCAATCATCTACGTTGTGCAAGGTATGAAAGCATCAACTCTTCCGAAGAATTATTTATGTTTGAGCTTTCACTAGAATTTACGAAAACTTTGGTTACCAATGAGTAGACATGCATCCTGTGCTCTTGATTTGTTCAAATGTACTGCTAAACACACCTCGAAACTTGGCTTCAATGCCCGCTTAGGCACGTCTTCAGAAGGAGTTAAATGCTGTATTCTCACGACACTTCGATGAGCTTTATAATGGTGTGTATGACCAGCAAAACGGTCATGCTGGTCTTCCACTGAGATGGAACCTTGCACTCCGACAGGTAACGTGTGAACAGCCGCGCCAAGGTGTTGATGAGCGCTGGCGGGAGGTTCTTCAGGTGTTCAGCTCTGATCCTGTCAGGACCGGGTGCTCTATGCTTCTTCACCGACGAGATGGCGTGTCGAATCTCGGAAGGGAGAACAGAGGTGACGACGCGTCCTTCCTGTGAAAATGGCGTGGGGGCAGCTGGACGTGGCTATCGAAGAGATCGAAGTAGAAAGTAGTCGTGGATGACCTTCTCCATGGTCTTTCTGGAAGAGGTGACGGTTCCGTCGGGACGTCGGAGAGCGGTCATCTTGGTCTTGAAGTTGGCGAAGTTCCGACGGGCATTGCGTATGCTCAACCCTGCCTCTGCAGCTTCAGCCAACACTTCCGCCCTTCTCTCCTTAAGATCCTCCTTTATCGCCTCTCTTCATAGCTTCGCAAGCTCGGACGTCAGTTGGTAGTTGCCTGACGCTCGTGCTGCTCCACGCTGGCGTATAAGATCAAGAGTTTCCGGAGACAGGCGTCTCTTGGTGGTCTTCAAGCTTTCGGCTCCCTTAGCACTACCGCGGAGATGGTGCACGAAGTGGTCGTATTCCTCGTCGATGTTGTCCATAACGGTATCTTCCCAAAGGCCGGCAAGAGAGGTGTAAAGGTCCCAGTTGATGGTCGTTCTGGGACTCCTCTTCTTGAACTTCACGGCCTTCTCTCCTTGACGCGAAAAGCGAAACCTCGCGCGAAGGAGGAGGTGGTCCGATCCCGTGTAGAACTTGGGGACAACGGAGACGTCGGTCAGGCAATACTTGCGGTTGAAGATGATGTGGTCGATCTCGTTGTGGAACTGGCCACCGGGGGATTCCCAGGTCCATCGTTGGGAAAGAGGCTTCTGGAACTGTGAGTTTCCATGGATGGTCTTGGTCGACATGAGAAACTCAGACAGCCTTTCACCTTGCTCGTTCCACTCCAAACCGTGGGTTCCGATGTGAAGTTCTTCCGGCGACCTTCGTGATCCAATCTTGGCGATGAAGTAGCCGACGATCACCTTGTAGAAGGTGTGATCTTCCTTATAGAACTTTCCCAGCTCCACGTAGAAGGCTTCGACCTCTACGTCGTCCTCTCCTCGACGAGGACACCAACGCCGCCTACTCCCCTGCTGTCGCATGTTCCGAGGAACAGTTCTTCTCCAGAGTCGTAGGCGGCGTGTAGGGGGCTTGCTCGTTCCACGCAAGACCTGTGCTCCCGACATGAGGATCTCAGGCGTCCCGATCCTGGCGTTGAAGCCCCCCCCCCCCGATCTCCTTTGCAGATGGTACCTTCCTCCTTCCTATATAGACCTTGTCGACCTCCATGAAGTCTTCGAACTCTTGGCTGTTACAAAACCTGGCTTTTAACACTGAACCTTAACACGCATTGGTTATGATGGAGCGAGCATAAAATGTCATTTATAATTGAAGCTTTCTTCTAGACGAACGGCTGTTACGACAATCAGAACAACGGGAAGACGTGCTGTTGTTCGACGAATTTGTGTAACGGAGGTGGTAACTATCGGATACTTGGATCTCTCCTGGCCGCCTCAGTCTCATTTCTGTACCTCGCGCTTTGATACGATTTAAATTTAACTCCTTAAGTGTTGTACATATAAGTTTACAATTTTTATATATTTACAATGTCCGTGATAACATTTGTACTGGAATTCCATCATATTGTGATCTGGGCTTTCCTACTAATAAATCATCATTGAACAAGAAAATAAAAGTGAACAGTCCGAACATGTTTAGAGTGAGTAGGGTTAGAAGATCTACAATAATATAATATTTCACGGTAATAAGGTAGAGATATACGGTAATAACATATCCGAACATATTTACACAATACGGGATCTCATTAAAGTGAACGAAGAGCTGGAGAACCAGCAAGGAGTGAACTTATTCAAGTACAACAGTAATCGGTTCCTAGAAGAAGAAACCACCCTAAGATAATATGAACAAAAGTCGTCCAGATGCTCTTCTGCGGAACGATAAAGCTTGGATTTACTCAATTCTTGGTCTTACGCACCCGTTTGGTGTAGGAACAGAGTCAAAAATGGAGATAAAACGGAACCAAGCGAAGCCGATACCAACTACATGAATCACGAGAAAGAGCTTATTTTGACGTTGATGCTCGAGTTCATTCCTTAAAATCGAACAGTTGCCTCTCCATTAGGCCCAACTCCTACTGTTGATCCACGAAGTGGTTCGAAAGTAGCATTATGGAAGAAGGTGAGGGGAGAGAAGATGTGAAAGTAATCTGGGGTCAGATCCATCAACGACTTACATAACTTTAACAGAGAATTCACAGCGGAAAACTCAGATAAAGCGGCTTATCGCTCACCATATCGCTTGATAAGCCGCGCTATCAGGGATTTCGGCTGTAATTTTCTCTGTTAAATTACTGTAAGTCGTTGTTGAATCCGGCCCTGATGTGCTTGAGTAACTTAAAGACTTAAGCACGCCTCTAAGTGTGTAAAGTACGAGATAGTAGGTTCATTTCTACGTATTTATAGGGAATTAAGCGAATGGTATCACAGTCGGGAGGAGTCGACGGCACCCGATTCATAGTTACTGGTTCGGATCCCGCTAAGACCAACGAAGACTTCCATCCTTGTGGGTTAACGAATTGGAACTGGAATTGTCTGGGAGGGATAAAGCACTGATATCCTCATCGGCTGACCATAACAAGCCATCGTACAGGCCAAATACGCATTTAGATCGCTTCCACGATCTCCCGTTGAGGTCGATTGCGTGGGCAACCAAGCCTACCGTTCCTCCACCGTCGATGAAGCTGTACCAGAGATGGTTTTGACCACCAGATAAATTGGGATTATATCCCTTAAAATCCTTAGAAAGGACAACCGGTAGCACAGTCGGAAAGTTGCCGGCTGCGGTCCGCACCCCGAATCAGATTTCCGATTTAGATTTGCCACCCAGGGAAGGATAAAACAGTAACTTGTTCATCGGCTGACCACACCAAACCATTGTATGACCAAATAGATTTCAAACTGCCTCCACGATATCCCGTCCAAGCAGAAAGCGTAGCGCACCCCTCAATAGGATTCACTATAGCCGTCTTTCATCCTTCATAGGGACCATTCTCAAGGAAACTGAGCGGCTCACCTACAAAAACACCAGCCAAAGATGTAGTATCCTTAAGGGAACTTTTTGAAAAAAAACCCTCCTGAGGACCTGGTCATACTTCGGGCGACAAGAGCGACTGGAGCGACTGGAGCGACGGACTTAGTGTGGTGCACGTAAATAATTACGTATTCTGCGCTACATTCGTCGCGGACGAGTGCGGAGTACGTAATCATTTAGGTACACCACTATGTCCGTCGCCGCAGTCGCTTCACTCGCTCTTGTCGCCCTTGTCGCTCGAAGTATGAACAGGCCCTGAATCCTTAAATCGATTTTAGATCAGCTACGATTCCATCGGAATGTTGTTGTATTTCGGTGGAAAAAGTTCAACGAACACTTTTTCCGCCGGTTTTTGATATCCCTCTTTTTGATAGCGCTCTTCAGTCTGCGCGCTTTGAAAAACAATCCAATATTTGCAATCAACATCGAGTGATCTATGCGATAAAAAGAAAAACGCCCAGTAAACCCTAAAAATTTGATTCGATTACCAGAATATAGATTCTTGTCGGAGTCTCGGATCCCCTCATTCGTGGGAAATAATTATACCCGAAGGTCACGTGCTAATTATAGCTAATTGAATCAACGTTTTAAACATTTGCTGGACGTTTTTCATTTCAAAGATCACTCGATGCTATCCTAAACATCGGATTTATTTTTTTTCAAGCAACCAATTTGAACAGCGCTATCAAAAAGCGGCAAGAAAGGCGTTTTTTGCGCTTCTTTTCCGCCCGAAGGCCAAAACCTACGGTCGGCATTATATTTACAGCTTCAACCTATTCGTATCTTTCCTAAACAGTGTCAACATGAAGCTTCTCACAAGGAAAGAAAGAAATAGAAGTCCTAGAAACGCTTCGTACTCATCATTAGCGACACCTGTAGAGAGATCAGACCTTCACCAGTGAGTCAATTCGTGCTAGTTTCGCCTTGACAGGGTCTTTTTGTGGTAGATTCTCCGGCAGTGGCTTGCCCTTCGTCTCTGGGATCACCCACTGGTAGAATACCGTATCGAGAGCGGCCATCAGTGTCAGTACGACGTACGGCATCGCATCCCAGGAGCTCTGAAATCAACAACTAATCAGGGCACTCCGTATCTTCATAAAAAATAGTTGGAACGTAAGCTCGGGAGCAGGTAGAATAACGGATTATGCGACTTTCTCGCGATTATAGGACGATTTCGTGGGATATTTTAAAAGAATTTCTCTAAGAGCTTTATCAGATTGTGCCGCTATGCAAACAAAAAAACTCCTTAAAAAGAGTCATATGGGAAAATTCACATGACGCTCTTCTCATGTTCCTTTTTTTTTCTATTGTTTATTCTCTTATAGGATGTTATTAACATGATCTATTGTGTATTGTATTTGTGAAAAATACAGTTTTGGTTTAATTACCCAAGTTTGAGGTAAACTGTGTCAAACGACTGGTGCATGTGTGTACCGACGAACATAAACTGAACCACCGACAATCCAGCTTACGGATCAAGAAAGATAGGTAATCATGTGCAATGTAGCACTAAGGTCCAGAGCTATGCTACAGCGCTGCCGAAAAGTGGTTTTCGAGTTTATTTTTTATATGCACCATTTTCTCGTCGAATAAGACACTTTATATCAAATCGGACACTTTTCAAACTCATTTCAAACTTCAAGCAATGTCTTCACTTCTAGCGTAGATGAATTGAAACTTCAAAGAAAGTTATGCTAAAATTAAAAAATATTCTAACCAAAAAGGTTTTTTCACAAAATTATTCGTTTTTTGAGATCCTCTAGTTTAACATTGAAGAAGTTCATTTCAATTTGGAAGAGCTCGCCTTGATTTCAAAAGTCTTAAGAGAGTTTCAAAGTGTGCTCAGCTTGATATAAAAATGCGAACCATGAACCTGATATCGGGTGCACGCGACAGCCGGCGCTTCTTTCGACTGCGCTACACGCGTCCCGGTAGAAAATATCATGAGAAATTCTAGAGAATTACAACGACACACAATCTACAAAAAAGTTCCTAGGAGCAACAAGGTGCCTAAAATAAGACATGGACATGTTAATGTTAAATATACTTGAGAATTATGGAGAAACAATATCAAATTTTAATGGTTTGTTTATTTGGTAAGTTAAAAAGTGTAACTCAAAGGGTCAAGGTTATATATAAAACAACAGAAAACAAAAAACAAAAAACAAAGAACAATAACAACGGGGGGGAAGAATAGTGTAGATTAAATATGGAGCAAATCAATAACCGTTTAAAGGGTCTCACATTGTACACCGTAAGATATTAAGTATAATATGTGTATTTTAATCTTTAACGTATTTTTTGAGTTTAATAATATAATATGTGATAATTTAATAATATGTGATAATTTAATAATTTTTAATTATATTTAATAATTTAATAATATGTGTATTTTAATCTTTAACGTATTTTAATCTTTAAGGTATTTGTTAAAAGTCTTGCACTCAAGCTCTCGTCATAAGAAGGGTCCAATACCTCCACAAAAAATCAAACCGTTTATTGTGCGTCTATTATTATGTGCCCTTGCTTTGCAAAGGACGAGAAGGCAATTTTTTCAAACCCCTGACCCTATGTATCTGCCTTCCGTTTTACGAACACCCTAAAACTTAACGATTTTTAATCAAAGGAAATGAAAAGCGTTAAACATAACAACAATGACCACCTCATTTTGGATAACTAAAATTCAGAAACTTGACTGCTATAGGAGTTAAGAGGTTTTTCCTTCTCATTCGGTTCCGTTTTTCTGACGAAGGCGTATCTCAAAAGCACTTGTGGCTGTTCTCGTGGGGAGTTTTCTCGTTCACGAAGGAATTAACAATTTTGCAGAGATTCATCACATAGTGGTAGGGGTAGTACTGTCAGATCACCTACAGAAGGCCACAGGTTCTGGATCTAGGTTGTCCGATGCAGTAGTGTGCAGAGATTAAAGAGCACGAAACATTGTCGCCACTAATTAACTCCCACGGGATGCATTACGTGCTCTGATTGCTCACGATGCTGACAAGGCAGATTGCTTATGCACCTGACAAGTACGATTCATAGTGGGGAAAGAGGCAATCCGATAGATGTCAGTAAAGTATTAGTTTGTTGCGAAAGTTCCCGCCATTTTTTGAATGTGCTTTTTTCTCACTAACGCTACCTTATAGCAACCTATCTTTTGTTCACATAAAGAGATCAGGTATGTATAAGTTTACTATTATTGCTAGCTACTCACTCTCGCGTAACTCCTTCTAGAAAAAGGAAGCTTTCAAAGGAGTACGTCCGAGGTCGCTTATTGTGTGACTTCAAATTTGGTGAGTCGGCAGCCGCTTCCTGTCCTCGCATCAGCAGTGCATTTGGGGAGGGCACAGTGTCCGATCGCACTACACGAGAATGGTTCGCACGCCTTCGCAAAGATGAGTATAACCATAAAGATTCGTTCAGGTCAGGGCGTGAATCCGATGTCGACAACGACCGATTGCGACAGCTGATGGAATCGGACCCACGGCGGACTATTCGTGAACATGCGCACGACTTGGGTGTGCACTATGCCACCATCGCCAAGCACCTACATCAACTGGATAAGGTGCACAGGTTGGCATAATGGATTCCCAGGACCTCACCGAACGCGACCGCCAGCGACGTGCTGAGGTGACCTCTCAAATGCTCTTGGACATGCGCCTAGATATTAGGTTGTAACGAATTAAATGGCACTGGCTCGCGCCATTTTTTGGCGCGTCTTTACGCGTTTGATCAAGAACAAACCGTAACATGTGGCATATCATTTAGAAGCGCAAACCTTGCCCTACCGGTGAGTACCAAATTTTCTATGTAAAAGTGGGAAAACTTTAGAGTTTTATTGACTTTTTTGCAGATGGACAAAAGGGTAATCCGAGGCATTTACTTGTATGAATTCAAGCTGGGCACTACAGCTAAGGAGGCGGACGAGAAGATCAACGCCGCATTCGGTCAAGGATGTTCCACAATTCTGACGGCGTATCGTTGGTACCAGAAGTTCCGGAATGGAGATGAGAGCTTGGAAGAACATGAAGGTCGTGAGAGGCATAGTGATGTTGATGAGGACAAGCTGAGAGATGTGGTAGAGGAGGATCCACACAAAGGTACCAGGGAGATAGCGAAGGTTCTTGGCGTCAGTCACAACACAGCTGCCCGGCATCTGAAGGAAATTGGAAAGACCAAAAAGCTGGAAAGATGGGTGCCTCACGAGCTGTCTGAGGAGCAAAGAAACCGACGATATGAGATCTCGTCCGCACTGCTTCTACGGAACGAAACGGACCCATTCCTTGACCGCATCGTAACCCGTGACGAGAAATGGATAATGTACGACAACAGGCGACGACACAGTGGGTGGACAGCGATGAGAGCCCCAAGGTTTTTGCGAAGCCGGAATTGCACCAAAAGAAAGTAATGGTGACAGTATGGTGGTGTTCGCTGGGAATTATTCACCACAGCTTCCTCCCTCCCGGTGAATCCATCACGGCAGAGAAGTACTGCAATGAAATTGAAGAAATGATGAAAAAGTTGGAGGATATCCGGCCGGCCTTGGTAAACCGAAGGCGAGTTCTCCTTCTGCACGACAATGCTCGCCCCCATGTAGCACGAATGACGTTGCAGAAATTGAATGAGCTGAGCATTGAAACTCTACCACATCCTCCGTTTTCTCCCGACCTCTCCCCAACAGACTACCATTTCTTCAAGCATCTTGGCGACTTCTTGGTAGGGAAAATATTCAAATACCAACAGGATGCCGAAAGTGCCTTCGAAGATTTCGTCAATTCCAGAACTTCTGATTTTTATGCTACTGGGATAAGAAAGCTTGTGTCACGTTGGCAAAGATGTATAGAATCAGAAGGTTTTTATTTCGATTAATAAACTTGCTTACAAGCCGAGATATTAACTGTTTAAATTTACAGTGGTTCAGTGCCATTTATTTCGTTACAACCTATAAGTTGGCTGAAGTCCATCGTCACAGGACATGAGAAGTGGTGCCTGTACGTCAACATCAAGAGAGGCAGACGCTGGGTTGAGAAGGGTGAGCAGCCTAAGCCACAGACAAAGGAGCATCCTCATCCGTCGAAGATCCTGCTTTCTGTTGGGTGGGATTACAAAGGTGTCATCTATTACGAGCTGCTGGCCCGTAACGAAACTCTAACAGCGGACTTCTGCTGTCAGCAGCTGGATAGACTAGCCGTCAAGATCGCAGAAAAGCGTCGAATCATGGCACAATCCGATTCTTGCACGGCGATGCTCGACCAAGAATGACTCGCCAAAAGCTTCTCGGCCTTAGACGGGATCTGCTGCCTGCTGCCACCGTACAGCCCAGACACCAACAGACTACCACCTTCTCCTGTCCCTCTCCAATGCCATGCAAGCAAAAACGTTCGATGACGAGGACGACATGGAACGCTGGCTGGCTGGCTTTTTCGAATCAAAGATCGGGAGTCCGCCTGAAAGGTGGAGAAGAGCGATAGAACATGATGGCTGTTATATCGTTTCTTGACGTGATTCGCTTTTTTTTGTAGAACGAAAAAAATGTGGTGTCTTGGGAACGGCGACAACTGCTGCAACAACCTAATATTTTGGGGGTAAAAGATGAATCCTCATCTTATGTCCTACATTAAGATAATACATCGGTACCTCCACAGGATGAATAAGACATTGAAATTCTCGGCCTGGATCCATAGGTGCTCCACTAGGAAAATCGACGCACCTTCTACAGCAAGAAATCGCCTTTAATTTCTCAAAAAGTTGGTGTTGGGTGCGTGATAGCTCAGGATGATGAGAGCCAGCCATTATGTGCAACTTGAATCGATGTCCTTGTTTCGGGTCTCCCTATGGCGAACCAAGATTTCCAAGGTATTAACCAGGAAATGCATTCAGCTGCCTATGGAACTTCGTACAGAGGCCTATGTCTTGTGAAGGAGCTCGCCCGCAACGCTGACCAGAAATGTGTAGACCAATTTGCTCAACAGATTTCATAAGCGATTTCTGGCTGGATAAAGTGGTGTCTAAGCGTGTCTAGGAATTGCAAAGTGCTGCCTTGTTCATCGGCTGGCCGTCTCAAGTCAGCTTATAGGCCAAATATACATTCAAGTTGCACGTAGGAGTATGTAGAATGCATGGCGCATCTCAAGCATCGATTGACTAGCGCCGTCCCTTATCTTTTTAGTTCTGGAGGAAATAAAGAACTAGTCGATAGGCTGCCCACTGCTACGTATTGCTAAAAAGTTCTGTTTATAGTTAGAAAAAGTTGAAAAGAAAGGAACATAAAGGAAACAGTTGGTTTCGTTTCGCCACCTTTCTTTGGATCGGAACCCCCAGAGTTCTACAGCCCCATCTCATGCCTACCCTCCTGGGACCACGGAGAACAGCCATCGATAGAGAAGAGCGATACTTGGATGAAAACGTTCGATCAGAAGATACAACAATTTGAAAAATGCAAACAAAAGTCCCAAGAACACCCTAATAAACACTGCAAAGGGGCACTCAGAGGCTCACCTTGAACTCGCGTCAACAACATCAGACGTCGAGTTGTTGTTATGTGAGAAAGGATAAAGGGTAAATGACAGCGCTTTTCCTCTTGGGATGCGCTTCTACGGGATATCGTGCAGGCGATTTGAATGCGTATTTGACCATACAGTGACTTGTGGTGTGCAGCCGATGAACAAGTTCGCGCTCTTGCCCTTCCCAGACAAGTCTGCTACCAGTTCGTCGACCCAGGAGGAGCGGTAGGATTGGTTGGCCTGCGCGGGAAATCCGATCTAGGAACCTGGTATCGAGTGCACGTGACAGCAGCAACCTCCTCCGACTGCGCCACACGCACCCATTGTTATGTGATGAGTCTGATAAAGAAGCATTTAAACTACCTTCACCATAAAGGATAAGGATAAAGGACGGCGTTAGTCAATCCCTTCTGGGATGCGCCAGCGCATTCTACTTCTACGGGATGTCGTGGAGGCGACATGAATGCGTATTTGGCCATACAATGACTTGCGGTGGCCAGCCGATGAACAAGTCAGCGCTTTATCCTTCCCAGACAAGTCTGGTACCAATTCACCGACCCCGGAGGGATGGAAGGCTTGGTTGGCCTGGGCGGGAAATCCGAACCAGGAACCTGGTATCGGGTGCACGCGACAGTCGCGCCTCCTCCGACTGCGCTACACGCGCCCGTACAACCTTCACCATATTCATATTTAAACTACTTGTTGTCCAGCGTTGCGTTGTTATAACTGTTTCCGTTCTCATTTATTGGTGCCTTCTTAGTTCTCAAGTTTGAGTTATTAATGTTTGTGTTGCTTTTTTGGTTTCTTTAATATCTGCGCGGCTACCATCACGCCGTGAATAAATAAATAAATAAATAAATAAATAAATAAATAAATATTCCGTTGAGGTAGAATATGTGATGTGCCTTCACTAAGGTAGGACATTAGCAGCTTTTACTATTTTTATTCTATCCATTATATTTTTTTATTATAATACGTTTAATCAAAAATTTAATTTATTTCCGCGTTTAAATAATGATCCACATCGGAGACATGTTTTTTTTTTCAAACTGAGCACTTTACTATAGTCTGCTTACCACGATGAAAAGCTGCGGAGCAAGAATGGTGCCGAATCGACTGCACGTTGATTTGAAAGCTAAACCAGAGTTCCGAACCACTGTCGGATAGTATTCCATGGCTGAGATGGTTTTGGTGATGAAAATCTGAAACAGTTACTAATCACTTTATTGACTATAGACTAAACTGACGTTTAGATTAAATTGATTCAAGGATAGGAGTGATGAACACACCATTCTTTATCCTTCAAAAAAAAAAAAACAATTTTTAAAAATGTTGCGAGGCGCTTTTCTGGTGGCAAAACCGTTTCCACTTCACTGTTGATCCTACTACTATTGTTTATTCATACGTACCATTCTCACGTCGAGTTTGACACATTCAAAACAATTCGGACATATTCGACAAAATTTGACGCCTACCTGTGAAGTAGTAGCTGCGGCAAAAATTGTCGCGACCCGAACGACACCCGAATAGGAGGTCTCGATCTCTGCAGAAAGAGCTGTTAACGTTGGCTGAGGCAAAGAAACCTCCTAAAAATGAATTTCGCCGGGGAACGTGACTCACTCAATACGTAGAGGGCTGCAATCGCTGCTAGTGCTGTGGCGATTGAAGCCTGTGAGATCATATGAACCGCTTTACGACCAACCGGCTTCCATCTGAATGTTTTATGTACTTAATGACAGTCACATGTCGAGGCCTCAGATCAGAGAGCACAGACTAGGTGAACCTCCTCTTTCCATTATTTATTTATTTATGTATAAAAGAATCACGCAAAACATAAACAATTCATGAAGATACTAAAAGAAATGTTAACAAAAAAAAAACATCTCAAAAGGGGGAGCGTGATGAACAAGAAGATTGATTGAACATAGATATCTATATTCATAGAAGGGTATGCAATTAAGCGCTTCGGAAATGTCTGTCTAGAAGCCTTTTGAATTTACTGAAGGAGTCAGGAAATGGAGTGTCTTCTTGAGTCCGAAAATTTGATGAGTCCGGAACCAGCCCTTTGTGTAAAGAATGCGGCACGCAAAGAAGTCCTAGATCTTGGAAAATGAAGCTTTGTCTGTGCACCTCGAATGGTGGAAGGTAACATCGTGTAAAACTTTTTCACAGATAGACCCGTAATTGAATTTAGAGTAGATCATGATGAGGTCGTACCTTTTTCTTCAATTAGCAAGCGATGAGATATCAAATATTTTATTACGTACAAGAGCAGGCGGTATGCTAGGGTCTCATACCGATGAAGCCTTATCCAAAACTTTCTAATAAAGTTCTTCTGAACTGCTTCAAGTCTCATTAAATTGCGACTCGGGGACGGATTCAATACGGTTGCACTATATTCAAGTTGTGGTCATACATAGGACTTATACGCTGAAACTAAATGTTCCACTGAATTAGTGCTCAAGGACTTGAATATGCTGTGGGTAGTTCTATTGGCTTTACTGGATACATCACCACAATGAGAATTAAACGAGAGCTTGGGGTCAAAAAGAAAACCTAGATCCCGAACGATGTCCGTGGTGCTGAGTTGGAACCCTCCAAGGTAATAAGTGGCCTATTTTCAGAACTTCCAAGATGGAGCAGCTTCGTTTTAGGTGAAGAGAGTGTAACGAGGAGACTCAGCAGAATTTTTTTTTGATACCTCAAACTCTGAACTAAGCTGTTAAAAAATTGTTCGGACTTCACCTCTATCTTGGGTTCTAGGCGATCGCCTATTCTGCATTTTCAAGGATCTCTAACTCTAGTTCCAAGAGTATGTGATATATCAGTACTTTACTGCCGGTTTTTTTAAAGAAATCGTTCCAGTAAATTTGGACTTGATTCTGTTTTTATTTTTCCGCGATTCAATCCTTAAAGTTCAGTAAGCTAAATTTTTCAACTTCAAGGAGCTATCCTTTGTACGCGCTTAAAACCGCACTCCATTATTTAAACGAAACCGTGCTAAAACTTCCTACTAACTCACGGATTAAAACTTAAACGAAGAATGGGTCGGTTCAAGAGAACGGTGCAAACTTTCGGCCCTACCAGATTTAAAGCTGCCATGAATAGAATAAAGCTGAGCAGATTAGTGTAATGACAAGTAATCTTACTGAAACTTGAGCTTTTGGAAAAAATTTATTATAAAAGTAGACCGTACGCCACACTCAAATTTAGGAAGTGTGGGTCAACGTGGATTTTGCTAAAAAAGAAACCGTACACGACGTTTCGACGTTTTTTCTAAGTCCTAATTTGTTCCAATGCACGTCCTCGAATCCATAAATGACCTCAAATAATCTTAGAAAAACGTATGCTTACCTACTCTCAAAAGCTTATATTTGTAACACCACTCATCTTTAAAACATCTAGGGAATATACGAACCTGTAGTCGAGAACTCCAAACACGATGTTGATGCCCCATCGGATTGCTCCCATGAGAACGGAGTTAATAAAGAACGAGCCGGACAGCGTCTCGATGTTAAATACCAGGCCATAGTTGATCATGCTTGTCATGAACCTGAAAAGCATCAAATTATTCATGCCGCACAACTTCCGCTATTGAGTCGGAAGTATCTTAAGTGACGTAGGCAGTTGGAGTGGGTGCCTGTACCACCAGAATTTGTACAAGTTTGCTTTATTACTCTGTTTTATAAGTGCACTTAAGGTGCAGTTATCTTACTATATCTCACCACATACTCAGACGTTCGTTATCTAGGACCCATACAACCAGTTGCTATTGTGGTAAGAACCTGTTTCTATGTATATACCTGTATATACAGATGTATATACTCTGTATACATAGCATATACTTACTTATATGCGTATACACATATGTATGTAGGTACGAGCTTTATATATATATACATAGATATGTATAACCATCGGCAATTATCCTGCAACACAATAGCAAAACGAGCCTACCCTTAAGTCTAATGGTATACTTCCACAGGAGCGTCAACGGGGTGCAGGTGATCGCGCCGGGCCCCCTCACCTGGCCAATCGGCGCAGCCCGCCCCACCCACTGCAACAGGTGCTCCCCGCAATAGCAGCTGGTTGTGCGGGTCCTAGATAACGAACGTCTGAGTATATGATCCGGTAATCTCACGTGCCCGTCACGGGGAAGAGGACTGAAACCAACATATGCCTTCGGCAGTGCGGCGTATGCTAGCCGGGCTTTCTCTGAGCTTAACCATGGGCGATTGCTGACTAACTAATAGGGGGGGGGGCAAAAGTAGTGAGACTCTCTATACCATGCCCATATATGTCGTGACTATGTATAGTCCGGTTTCGTGTTTCTCGTATATGTAGGTTTGTTTGCTACTTATTGAAGGCCACCTGAGAAGTGACCAGTTTCGCCCTTTCCAGAAGCATGCTAAACCCCCAGTCTGTCTCATGCCGAAACCCCAGTCTGACGAGTCGACCTGTGTCGCGCAAATCTCGCCCAATTCCCAAACCCGAGCTGCCTGGACTCAATAGTCACGCGGGATGAGAAGTACGTCTTCTACCTTAACCCTGCCAAGCAGCGAGTCTGGGTGAGGCCTGATGACCTGTTACCGACCTTCGTTCGGCGGGATGTTCAGTTCAGTGTGCGTGTGCGCCCATGGACCGGTATACTGGAAGCTGCTTTCCAAAAGCACGACGATGGACTCCAAGGGCATGGTGAACGAAATAGAAGAGATGGACCGGCGACTCGCACTTATTCGGCCTCAGCGCTTCAGGAAGTTCCTCCTCTTCGACAACGCCGCACCCCATCGGGCAAAAGTGACCACGGATAAGCTTGCCCAGCTGGGCTACGCTCACATGCCTCACCCACCGTATTCGACGGACATCTGCTCATGCGACTACCACTACTTCTTGAGCCTACTGGACTTCATGGTCGGAAGGAACACAAGAACCCAAGCAGACCTCGACAGCCATAACGAGCAGTGGATCAGCACCAGGCCCAAGCAGTTCTGGTAGGATGGGATAAGGAAGTTGGTTGATCGGCAGCAAGGTCACTGACCTTAACGGCGAATACATTCCTCAGCACCGTTGAGTTGTAATTGAGTTATAAAGAAATAAAAAAATTAAATTTGCCTCATTACTTTTGCCCCCCCCCCCTAATAAAACAAATGCGACGCCTTTTTCGAAATGTAAGCCGAAATAAAGCGTCTAATAATCTTGCTCAACTGCTCGAAGAATACGTCGCATTTGTTGTCTGAGGAATAGGGGAATAGATCGCGTGTAGAGAGTGGATGGGCTTCATAGGAGCTGTGAACATTCTGCCTAACATATCCCGCTGCCAAAGTCTACATAGTAAAACCAGTTTTTTACTTAATAAAGGTAAAAAGGCCTAAAAGAGAATGGAGGAAGATTGAAGTGTTCTATTCTCGGGGGTTTGGCGGCTCCGAGGACGCTGAACGTCTGGTAAATAAATAAATACGTTTCGAAACGGATTTTGGTGCGGGATCACGTCCTCCACTCCCCTAGAGTGAGTGAATCTATGCTGAACTCGTTGAATAGATCAGTAAGAGCGGAAGTTTGAGAGCTGAAAATTCACATTTTATTTAACAGCAACTTACACTCCAAGGCAGAACACTCCTGTGGCCAGAGACATCTCCCTGTTGTAGAACAGATGCCGCATGTTGTAGTTCTTCATCTTCTCCTCACGTGCTTGGAGCTTCTGAAACCACGGCGAATGGTTGCAATTATTCTGCCAAAAATTTTTTTAATGAGTACAAGGCCCTTCAAAGTCAACTAGAATCCTTACTTCTGTGTGATTCTGTGAGCCTAATTGGATGGGTGTTTGATTCCAAAAGATTGAGAAGCTTATAGACTGATGAACATGCAATGCTTTCCAGGCTAGCATGAAAACCACAAGGCAACCTCCATGCGACGAAAGGTTTGACTGTCCAGGGCCCGGATTCATCAAGGGGAAGGTAAGGGTAGAAGTACCGGAGGGTAAGATCATCAGTCACCCGCGGTAGGTACGGAGCACGATTCGTATTCATCAAAAGAATCGAGGGTAAGGTAGAAATACTCTGACGGACGTCCAGAAAAGTTGTTTTTCTGGCATTCCGCTGATTCCGCTGCAAGTAGTATGGAGTGTAAAACTTATCCAAGTTAGGGGAGGAGGGGGAATGAGGGCCGCATTCGTAAAATTCTTTCCGACTGGAAGAAACACTGAAAAATTCCTTATTCAATAGAAGATGTCTTTTGGAGTTTCGGTTTATTCCTTGCGATTTCGTATACTTTCTTAGTAACGTAGTTTCAGGAGGCTTCATAGGTTTATTTTCAGGAAAGGAGACAGCCAGCTCACAGGACCTCGTGAGAACAGCTAATCTCAGTGGAGCGTATTTTTGTAAATGGGGCGCGAAATGATAGCGGGTATGCGGATACACCCACGACGATCGATGGGTTTTCTCGGCACACTGGTATATCCACGACGTGACGGGTAAGATTTGTCATGAATGCCAGCCACATCGTGGGTACGTCTACCCCTACACCCCGCATATCCGCGGCTATGTGCGTGGGCCAATTTGGCCCAGGATGAATTTGATCTGAACTCTGTGAATGCCAACATTTCAATATGGCCTACATCCTCTTCACATCGACCGTTTCGTTCTTCAGCGGTGGTGTCCTAATAGGGGGAAGGTGTATGTCCACTGGAGTACGATTTGGAAATGCGGTATTATGAAATAAGGGAATATTGCGCAATATATTAGTGTAATGTGTGTATGAAGCTCTCATTTGAGAGTGAGAGCTTCATACACACATCACACTGTGAGGGAAGGCCTCCGGAGTTCCGAGCTTCGCCGACGCTGTCGCGTGGGCCAAGTTGTCGAAAGTTAGGTGAGCCGGCCACGTAATGCGCTTCGCAGACACCCGCTGGACGAGAGCCATCACCGACTGGATGTCAAGAGAACACCAGTACTCCCACCAACGCGTTGGTCGGACTTCTTCGTGAAAGCCCTGAACGTTCGATATGACGTTCTTCGTGTCCCTCAAGCGAGGAGGATCCATTGGACCACTCTGGCACGCGACAGGGACGAATGGAGACGCTGCTGGCGCCCGCTCTAGCAAGCCGATGACCAACGGGACGACAGGTGGTAAAGGTGATACAGGTGGATGAAGCAATATTGTCCAGGCGATTTGGGATTTTATCCCTCCAAATTGTAGCGCAGTCCGAGGAAACACCTCCTGTTGTCTTCACTAGGTTCCTGCTTAGGATATCCCTCTAAACCAACCAATTCTTCTACCCCTGGGGGGGGGGGGGATGGTGAATCGATACGAGACTGGTCTGGGAAAGATAAAACAATGGTTTGTCCATCGGTTGGCTACTGCAAGTCACTGTGTGGGCCAAATGCGCATTCAAAATGCCTCCGCGATGTCCCGTCGAAGTGGCGTGCATGGCGCATCCCAAAGAGGGTAGATCAGCGCCTTCATGCTGTGCCTTAAAATGGCGACGAATAAATATTAGATTGTAACGAATTAAATGGCACTGGCGCGCGCCATTTTTTGGCGCGTCTTTACGCGTTTGATCAAGAACAAACCGTAACATATGGCATATCATTTGGAAGCGCAAACTTTGCTCTTCCGGTGAGTACCAAACTTTCTATGTAAAAGTTGGAAACTTTAGAGTTTTATTGACTTTTTTGCAGATGGACAAAAGGGTAATCCGAGGCATTTACTTGTATGAATTCAAGCTGGGCACTACAGCTAAGGAGGCGGACGAAAAGATCAACGCCGCATTCGGTCAAGGATGTTCCACAATTGGGACGGCGTATCGTTGGTATCAGAAGTTCCGGAATGGAGATGAGAGCTTGGAAGAACATGAAGGTCGTGGGAGGCATAGTGATGTTGATGAGGACAAGCTGAGAGATGTGGTAGAGGAGGATCCACACAATGGTACCAGGGAGATAGCGAAGGTTCTTGGCGTCAGTCACAACAGAGCTGCCCGGTATCTGAAGGAAATTGGAAAGACCAAAAAGCTGGAAAGATGGGAGCCTACGAGCTGTCTGAGGAGCAAAGAAACCGACGATATGAGATCTCGTCCGCACTGCTTCTACGGAACGAAACGGACCCATTCCTTGATCGCATCGTAACCTGTGACGAGAAATGGATAATGTACGACAACAGGCGACGATCGGCACAGTGGGTGGACAACGATGAGAGCCCCAAGGTTTCTGCGAAGCCGGAATTGCACCAAAAGAAAGTAGTGGTGACAGTATGGTGGTGTTCGCTGGGAATTATTCACCACAGCTTCCTCCCTCCCGGTGAATCCATCACGGCAGAGAAGTACTGCATTGAAATTGAAGAAGTGATGAAAAAGTTGAAGGATATCCGGCCGGCCTTGGTAAAGCGAAGGCGAGTTCTTCTTCTGCACGACAATGCTCGCCCCCATGTAGCACGAATGACGTTGCAGAAATTGAATGAGCTGAGCATTGAAACTCTACCACATCCTCCGTTTTCTCCCGACCTCTCCCCAACAGACTACCATTTCTTCAAGCATCTTGGCGACTTCTTGGCAGGGAAAATATTCAAATACCAGCAGGATGCCGAAAGTGCCTTCGAAGATTTCGTCAATTCCAGAACTTCTGATTTTTATGCTACTGGGATAAAAAAGCTTGTGTCACGTTGGCAAAGATGTGCAGAATCAGAAGGTTTTTATCTCGATTAATAAACTTGCCTACAAGCCGAGATATTAACTGTTCAAATTTACAGTGGTTCAGTGCCATTTATTTCGTTACAACTTAATAGAAGAGCCTCTCACAAAAAGTATATCCATATGACTGGATGAGGAATAGTTTGACAAATCGTTTCAAGCAATTATTTTCCAGGGTGCTCGACTGACCTGATAGGCGACGTCGAGCATCTTCTCCATCTCATCACGCTTCGCCTCCTTCTGTCCGTCTATGTGCTGAATCCGCTGGAGAACATGACGAGCTTCCTTTATTTTTCCCTTCTGTATGAGCCATCGAGGAGATTCATGAACCACACTAGAAAAATATGACTTTCGCTCGTGAATACGGCTCAGCACTAAGTCGAGCTTATTCATTCTCTAAAGCTGTGGAGAGTCCCAGATTTCGACCATCCCCTCGATTAGCCGCTCTAATGCTTCAAGCATTCTGATGTGTGCTCAGAAAGTAGCGGACTATAGAGTTCCTCGAGGCTACTCTCTTTCAAAATCAACTCACAAGAACAGCAGTAAGGCAGGTGAGCTGATGACGACAAGAACCCGCTGGAATGTGCGCCAGTCGTGCGATATGTAGGCGACCAGATTGAGCAGGATGAAGTTCGGCGCCCATGCGATCACAGTGGCCACCCAGAAGCGATGCTTCTTCGGAATGTGCTCCATTTTGTAGACGCCGTAGGTGCTGAAACAACAGATGTTCTTTAGTAAAGCGCAGACAAATTCTTTAGTAAGCAGGCGATGCGTCCGTAGGAGTTGCAGAAAGAATACGTAAAAGGAACAGAAAAGTGAAGGAAAACTAAAAAATGCTAGGCGACCGGCTTTACTTGGAGATTTTTAATTAGTACAAGACAGCTACGGTTGACCAGTGGTGTAGTACAAACTCTACCCAAGAAGTCCTCCACTGAAGAAGCCAAGAATAGTACGAAGAACCGTGAATGTGACGAGGGAGTTGGAGAACGACGACGCTATACTGAAGATCGACGTCATAATAAATGACACGAAAAGACTCTGAAAATGCAAACTTGAGCACCTGATAGAAGGAGTAAGCTTTCTGCTTTCAGTTATCATCCAGAAAGAGTCTTATATGCAATCTCTCAGGCTTTGGCCTCCTCCCTTTCGCTCTGCCCTCCTCATCATCAGCGAATTCTTTCCTGAGCTCTACATAAATGTAACTACATAAATGTAATGGAATCTGCCCGTTTATCCCAATCTGCTAAGTTATCCGCTATCTGCTTAAAGCTGTCTGCTTTTACGGAAATTATTTACGAAGACAAGAAATGTGGCTTTACTCCTACATATGTTCTATGGTGGGCGCGTGAAGCGCAGTCGGAGGAGACGCGACCGTCGGTTGCACCCGATACCAGGTTCCTGGTTCGGATTTCCCGCCCAGGCGAACCAAGCGTACCATCCCTCCGGGGTCGATGAATTGCTACCAGACTTGTCTGGGAAGGATAAAGCGCTGACTTGTTCATCGGCTGGCCACCGCAAGTCATTGTGTGGCAAAATTCGCATTCAACTCGCCTCCACGACATTCCGTAGAAGTAGAATTCGTGGCGCATCCCCAAGGGGATTGAATAACGCTGTCCGTTACTTTTTACCCTATGTTGTATGGTACTTTGCTGAATAAAGGGTAAATGGCGCCTTGTGTGATGCGCCACGCGATCTACTTCAGCAGCAGAACTTTGCGGAGGCGATTTGAATAGGTATTGGCCAATACTGGCGCATACCAGCGCAGTCGGAAGAGGCGCCGGCTGTTGCTTGCACCTCATTCCATGTTCTTTGTTCGGGTTTCCCACCAAGGCAGCGCTAAACCGCTTAAGGAAAAACACTCAAGGAAAAAAGCACTGAGTTGTTGATCGGCTGGCCACCACAAATCAATGTGTAGGGCAAATACGCTTTCAAATTGCCCCACTACATCCCGCAGAAGAACGCGTGGCGCATCCCAAAGGGGATTGAATAACGAACTCCTTTATTCTCTTCCTCTACTTGGCTTAAACAGCGACTTGTTTTGGCCAGCCGATGAGCAAGTCAATACATTGTTCTTCCCAGGTATCGCAACAATTCAACGACCTAGAAAGAATGGAGAGACTGTTTGGCTTAGATGAAACCCGAACCATGAACACTTGATTGCGACAGCCGGCGACGTTTCCCTCTGCACTACTCCACGCCTTTGCTATGAGAACGCCCTCGTGTAGCGCAGTCGGAGGAGATGCCGGCTGTCGCGTGCACCCGAGGCCAGGTTCCTGTTTCCGATCTACCGCTCAGGCCAACCAAGCCTTCCATCCCTTGGGTCGCTGAATTGCAACCAGACTTGTCTGGGAAGGTTCAGCGGCTAGCCACCGCAAGCTATTGTATAACCAAATACGCATTCAAATTGCCTACACGACATCCCGTAGAAATAGAATGAGTGGCGCATCATAAAAAGGATTGAGAAACGCCGTCCTTTATTCTTTATCCTTTGTACCCCTTGGATTGTGCAACACATTGCATTTTTGCTATTCTTCCTTTTCTTTCATTCTTCTCTTTTTTAGAGGAAATTGTTTGCATAGTGCGTGGTTGCTCATCCAGAAGCAAGCGCATTCTTTCAACTGCACCCTTCCGGGATCGGTCAAATACAGGGTGTCTCAAAAAAATGTATACAATATTTGAAAGGTGATAACTTTGCTCGCAATAAAAATACTGAAGAACTTAAGGGCTCATATAAAAGCTTAGAAAAGTAGAAATTTTCTGACATGACGATCGTCATAGAATGCTACATGCACTCGTCTAAAATTGTGCATTTTACCCTCTGTTGACTGTATCTCGCCTGAATACTTTTTTGTCATAATTTCTTCACCAAGTGGCCGTTTCGATTGATTTGTGCTTCTTTTAAAGTATAGAATTTAAAAACACACTATGGTTTGCGAAAAAAGCAGAATACCCTTAAAAAAGGTACTATGCGATAGGTTGTAAAATTGCTGCTAGTGGAGGGCAACGAGATTTCCATGAAGTGTAAGTATTCAAGATTGCGCCATGTTTCCGCCTAAAACCTTGCATTTTGGCCTCGATTGATTGTGCATGGTCTGAATGCTTGTCACAGTCTTGCTACTACTTGGCGAATTAACCTGTGCTGTGCTTCCTTTAACGTTTTGCGTTGCCCAGTTGCTGCAGCACTATTTTAAAAGGCATTCAACCCATGCACAATCAATCGAGTCTGAAAGTTTCAGTTTCAGGGGGCAAGGCGCAATCTTGACTTTTGACATTCCACAGTAATCTCGATACACTGCGCTTTTATATGAGCCTCAAACATCTGTAAATGCTTCACTAGCATCAACGTTAGAACGTTTCAAATACTGCCCGCATTTTGTAGGACACTCTGCACTTTCCGCAAACCATAGAGTGTCTTTAAGTTTTAAACCCTAAAAGAAACGCAAATCAATCGATACGGCCACTTTGTGAAGAAATTATAACATGTATTCAAGCGAATCACGATCAATCGAGCGTAAAATGCAAACTTTCAGACAAGTGCATGGCGCATTCCATGCTGCTCAAATTTCAGAAATTTTCCATTTTTCCATGCTTTCATATGAGCCCTTAACATTATCTGTACGTTTAGTGTGAGCAAAGGTATCACCTTCCAAACAGGATATACATTTTTTAAAGAGACCATGTACATATGGAAAGAACAAGCCACTGATTTGTCCATGCTATGCTATGGCCAGTCATAGCATAAATATACATGCACCCTTTCACGACATCATGTACAGGGTGGCCCATATGTCCTGCAACAAAATTAGGAGACCTTATTGGTTGTCTTTTTCCAATTGCAAAAAAACCGCATACCAACAGTTATGTAGCATATGCTTAGTGCTATATTTCTGGAAAGCATCATGGTTGTAGCTGCTCTTATTACAAAGTAATGCGCTCTCACGTAAAACTACCGGAAATTCTTCTCTGGCCCGTGGTGGGACGCTTCCGTTCCGATGTGACTAAATTTCGGAAGATTGGTTGTTGAACATGCAGTATGATGGTATTGTATAGGACAGTGCAAGGGCTTCTCAAGTGTGAACATTGGATGAACGGATCTGAACTACAGTAGAAGAACGCTATTAATTTTCTGATCATACAGGTGCAGCAACCAGCTGGAACAAATTCAATATTCAGCCGACTGCGTAATCTATTACTCAGCAATATGTTGTTTCTAGAAAACTACAAGAAAAGCTCTACAAGTCCACGAATGAGATGAAGACTCAGCTATGAGGAGAAGAGAGTAGAAGGAAAAATTTGTAAGCGCAGTTGGAGGGCGTCGTTCGAAATGGGTATTCAGCCTCTGCCTCATTTAATGAAAAATTTCTCAAAGTTGAGCGATCCCAGAAAGGTCAAAATAATAGTGCGTTTAATGCTACCTTTGCGGGAACCTGATGATATAAAAACAACGGCTACGCATTGCAAGTTTTTGTCAAACACGATTTTCCAAAATGTCTCCCCGCACTCCATAGGTTTTTGTGTAAAAATAGTGAAAATCAATAAAAATGTTCGTTTGATGGGAACAAAAACATAACACCATATATTAGAGACTCAATCGCGCTGTTTAAAGACAAAATGCACATTCTGGTAAAGCGATTCCTGTAACAGCAAAAGAAGAGGACGTGGTAGCGGTTCTCAGTCCATCTGCAAAATATTGCACCTGCGAAAGACTAGCTGTGAAATTCCTAAATCTTTAGATTTTCAATCTTTGTTTATTAACCATCTTAAAGAAAATGTCTTGGTCTATAAAGCCTGGAAAAACTATTGTTCAATATCTTCTTTGGAACGAATAAGAAGTAAAACTCCGTAAGAGGGGCTGCGACGTGAGCTGCAAAGCAACCCACACAATCTGAAGGCTCTTATCAATCCAGGAGTGGTCCTTTATGAATAATACCGTTCCACCATAATCTACAACCCATGGGCAAACATGGTTTAAAAATGTACCAAATTTAGTGCATTCTTAGCCTTTTTATACGCATATGTTTTTGTTGCAGGACTTATGGGCCACCCTGTAGATTGCGTGGCGCATCCCAAAAAGAGATTAACCACTGTTTTATTTATCCGCCATCCCTTAAATGAGTGTATGGCCTAGAAATTTCCGAGGGATGGATAGGTTAATCTGATGTTTCTGGCAGATCTAATATGCTTCCATACTTGAAGATGGGACCCGTCCATGACATGGTCGAGGAATGGAACTTATCACATATGTGCACGCTAAGGCGTATGTTATACTTCGGCGACGCGTCGGCGACGTTGTGTTGCGCGGGCTGCTAGGCAGTGCGTAATACTGTCGTCGACGTCGCCGACAACAGCGTCGCCGAAGTATAACATAGGCCTAAAGCGGGACCACTATAGCTGAGCTACCCGGACAGTTGATTCTGAACTGATTGAACGAACCGATTTTCTACCGTAACGGTCGCTCATCGTGCCGAAGAATAACGTGCCCAACAGAACGCCGACCATCTGCACGGAAATGCTGCTCTTCACCCATCGTCCTTCGGCGCAGAGGTATCCGAACTGAAGGCTGCACTTTAGCGGCTTGCTTTTCAAACTTGCATATAAATTTTCATACAAAGTTGCCTTTAGGTATGTAGGGAAAAGGCTGACCTCGACGTTGAGCGACTTGAACTCGTAGTTCACCTCCAAGTCACAGTCAGTCAACTTCGTTGGGTCGAGATGCGCTTTGCAGACGTCTACGATGGTGAAGTTCGATCCCACACAGGAGACTTTTGGGGCGCTTCCTGAAAAAGCAATGAAGTAATTAGGATCCTCTTCAGGCAACGGGGTGAAATTCCTTCTAAATTCAGATTTAGCTCAAGTGTGTTCTTCTTGACAACATAAAAGCCTCAATAGTATGTATAGTTGTACTCGAATGGCCTATTCGAATCGGCGTTCAAATGATTTTCATTCGAATTTCAATATAATATAATAATTATAATTTTATAATGTTTTAACACTTTTGCTTAAGCCTGGTGCGGCTGGTAGATAGGCTATGTGTTGTTGCAGGATGTTTTGTTGCGATCAGAACCCTTGCGCCAGAGGCGGGACTCGAACCCGCATCTTCTGCTTTCCGGGCAGCGATGTTACACTGAGTAAGGCGAACACCCCTGCCCGGAAAGCAGAAGATGCGGGTTCGAGTCCGGCCTGGCGCATGAGTTTTGATCGCAACAAAACATCCTGTAACAATATAATTTTATGTATGTATATATCATAATATAATCCGAATATTTCAAAAATCAAGTTTTTGGGATATATTCAAACTCGAATATTCAAAAATCGCATTTTTCGAGTGCATCGCAATCCGATTATCCATGAAACCGTGTTTTTCGAAAGCATTCGAATTCGAATATTCGACATTTGGGAGTATTCGAAACCATTCGAATATTTGAAAAAATTTTTTAAAGAAAGCTATACTCCACAGTAAAGGACAGTGTTGTGAGATGGGAGCGCACCCACCAATCATAGCCAATCAGGATACCAACCGAAAATGGGCCAGCCAATCAGGAAACCGATATGTGGAATGGAACTTACACGCCTAATGGATGCAACCTAATTGCATTCCTAAACTGGAGCGTAGATACCTGCTACGCACATTCGCGACTAGGACCTAAATTCTCTTCCGAAACACCACTTTTAAGTACAAGTGCTTCATTTCCTGCTGAAGTTTCATCGAGACACAAATTTTTGCAGCCACACCGCAAAACAACAGCCTTTTTAGAGATTTTTCTAACTTTTACCGAAGCTTCTACTTTTGTCGTGGCAAAAGCAGAACTCACCCGCGAACACCATGAAGATCATGTTGCCTGCGCCAGCCAGTAAGAAAAACTCGGCAATTATCAAAATTAAGTAGCAATAGTTGCCCATTTTCAGAAAGTCGTCGACATTTTTCATAGGAATGACGCCAGAACTCGGCAGATCATCTTTACCCTCATCCAGCGGTACGGTATTGTACTGCTTCTCCGATGTCATCACCCTGAAATCGTTGCCTGAATAATGGAAGTGAAATCATCAGACGAGAGAAATGAGCAACGGAAAGATATAAAATATACATTGGCTACAGATTTAGGAAGAAGGTAATAGAAAAGAGTGCAGTGTAAAATCAATGCCTTCTTCTGCTTGCTGAGGAAAAGTTCTGTTTTGACGTGGTAAGTTGTACATACAGTAATTTTGATCAGCGGATATTAATATGGCTCTGTGGGTTCAGATCTTCTACTACCTTATAATTTAGTTCTCAGACTGATCAACAACTGAGAACCGGAGGCGGAGTTGTGTGCGCCATGTCGTCGAAAATTAGCTGAACAGGTCATGTGGGACCAGGGGTCAGGGATTGTGCTTAGGTGACCTAAATAGTAGCGACAAGAAAGTGTATTACTTAGAAAGAACCCAGAAAACCCGCCATGGTGGAATTTCTTCGTGGAAGCTTTGAAGAGTAGAAAAACTGTGCTTTTTGTGCCCCACCAGCGAAGTGGGCAAGCTGGGTCACTTTGGCATAAGACAGACACGGATAAGATTATAGACGCTGCAGACGTCTGCTCAATGATCAGGGCGATAACAGATGACAGATTATATTAATGGCCAAAAAACACAAAAACGGTCAACGTTGGTGTTAATCAGTTCATTTGTAGGATACGCCACACATGTATTTCCGCCTCATGTCGTGGAGGCAATTGGCAATTAGAATGCACATTTGGCCTATAAATGCTCTGCCCAGCTGATGGAAAAGTCAGTGTTCTGTCCTTCTTAAACACATGTGGGACCAATTCGTGGATCTCAGAGTGCTTTAAGACTTCGGTGGCCTGCAGGGGACTCGTACAATAAATCGATTCGGGTGCAGGCGACAACTTGACTCCTCTCCAATTGCACCACATTCGCTGTAATTAAGACCAAGTAATAACCATACTGCATAAGGAACTACATATACCATTTCCATGTCGAAATGGACACTTTTCAAATCAAATTGGGCACTTTTCACGTCAAATTGGACACTTTTCTAAGCTGGCCTAAGAAATTTGAAATCAAACTGAACGTCTTCCAAATCGAAACGATCTTCTTACAGGCTAAACTGCAGACTCTCCATGACGGTTAGAATAGTTTTTTGTTCAAGGAAAGTCTAGAACAACTTTTTCATTTTTTTTTAACTTCAGCTGCCCGAATGAGTGTAATAATTTTATTCAAATTGTACTTTTTGGGAAAAAATAATAAATCAAACTTTGTTTCAAAACGCAACAAAGAAACAACCATATAGATAATTTCAAGAGCAGATTGCACCATGCACTCAAAAACTAAGTCGCAATGTTTATTTGATCGATAGTGCAAATACTGCTTAAATGCAGCACGAAACTTAGGATATGCGTGTTTTTACAACTGTTTATGTTGTATCGTTGGTAAGTGTGAAACTCCATGAAAAACGAAATTTTGCCATCGATTGAATAAAAATCGACGAAGGCATGGCGCAATCACTTTTTTGGCACTAAAACATCGCCGCTCTCCTGCTCTTTAAAATAAGCTATAAATCTTTATTTTTCCTTAGGAAATGTAAATTTCATAGAATTTCAAAGAAAGTGTTCACCTATTGAGTAAGTGAACTAGAGGGTCGAAGAAATCATATTAAAATTTTCATCTAACAAAAAACTGTTCTAGCCTTTTTGGAGAGTATTTAGTCCGATATAGAAGAAGTTCACTTTGGAAGAGCTTACTTTGATTTCAAAAGTCATAGGCCAACTTAGAAGAGTGCCCAATTTGATTTGAAAAGTGTATAATTCGACGTGAAAATGGCATAATTCATGGAAGTGCAGAAGGTCACAGAACTCCGCTTCCGGTTTACGGTGTTCAAATATGATACGCTCCTTGTTTGTGCTACCTGTTTCCCTTCTAGAATGACACCGACCATTGCTCCTCGAAGAGCGGACTTGCTATAGGGACCTCCTAATATTATAATCCCCATTTTCTACTCTACAAGTCATGCAAACGCAGACAATTGAAGCTCTCAAAACTCTTGCAAGGACAGAATTCGGTTTCTCCGCATTGAACACAGGTCTTTTGCCGGCAGGAACGAACGTGTTTCTTCGGCAACGATGCTATCGGTTTCAGCAAATCTTCAACAACACGGCGCACTCACGTGAAAACAACCAGACTGTCTTTTGTCTGGTGACTCGACAGCCTCACCATTCACTCACCATTTGGTAGCGACGCTTTGGAAGGCGAAAGCGAATATGCCAGAGTGGACCAGTGCGACTTAAAAAAGTAGTCGTAAAGTACGGATCATAGAAACTCTGCATGCTATGATACCAGTATGGTTAATCAAATTAAACCCAGCTGCAGCTGGATTTTACGAGGACGATAAGGAAGCGACGCTGGCGAGTTTCTGATGTCCCATTCTTGCTCAGCGAAGCGAATATCTCCAAATGCTACAGCGAAGTTAACGGCTAATGCCGGATCTCAGCGGAAGGAAACGAGCGGCTTGGGGAGCTTTCAAGAGCGTTGAAGAAGTCGTGAAGAAGACAATGAATGCCCAGCTCCGTGATCACCTATTCGACTCTACTGTTCTTGCTGCCCTAACATATGTCTCAGAGACCTGGGCTATACGAAAGCAGGATGAACCATCAGAGAATCAGCGTCGCGCAGCGTGGAATCGAGAGGACGATGCTCGGAGTAACACGATTCACGCAAGTGAGAGAAGGCCTCCGGAGTTCCGACATCGTCAACCTCGAAAATCAAAGACGCTGGGCCAAGTCGTCGAAAATTAGGTGGGCCGGCCACGAAATGCGCTTCGCGGACACCCGCTGGACGAGAGCGTAACCGACTGGTTTCCGCGGGATGTCAAGAGAAAACAAAGTCGCCCACCAACGCATTGGTCGGACTTCTTCGTGAGAGCCCTGAACGAACGATATCACGCTCTTCGTCTCCCTCGAGCGAGAAGGATCTGTTGGAGTATTCTGGCACGCGACAGGGACGAATGCAGACTCTGCTGGCGCCCGCTCGAGCAAGTCAACGGGACGACAGGTGATACAGGTGATACATATAGCGCTGGCTAGGATACATTCATGTATTCTTGTGGTAGCAATATGACCGATTGAACCTCAGAGAGGGCGACCGATCGTTAGTACTTCTTATCTTTAAAGTTCCGTCACCGTGTCAACTGGTGTTATCAAAACTCCTTTGGCTATGGAGGATGATCTCCAGGTTCTCCTAAGACTACTAGCGTGAGTGTAACTCTTCAGTTCGCCGAAGCCTGTGAAATTTCTATAACTATTTGACTCACTCGGCATATGTTGCTTCCTAGAAATTTGTTATTGTTGTTATTGTTTATTTTGATTGCATACGGCAATACGCTAGAAGGCAAACACAGTAACAGTCACAAAAACGAGGCCAAGGGCAGGGACGGGAACAGACAAACAGTGGGACAGCACTAACACTATTCAACCAACTTCAGATCTGAGCAACAAACTTTCAACTCGTCTTCTGAATTGTCTCGGTGTTAGGGGAAACTGAAGGTGCTTGGAGAATTTCAGGCACAAACTACCTGCCCTATAGGTGAAAGACATTGCTCGCAAATTGGTTCTTGGCCGAGATAGCTGTACATAGCTTAGCGAGCGAGCTGAGCGAGCTTAGCAGAGCGATTTGTGTCAAATTGCACTTATGCAGAAGGAACTGTAAGCGACCTTTGATTGAGTGAAACAGCAGGAAGGTTCCACCAGTTGTGGACACCAGGCACGAGACGATTAAATGTTAAAAGTTCACTGCTGGTAAGTCGAAAGTGTTGCGACGGCTAATCCTTCATTACAATGCAAAACCTCCACACCTCACACATCAGGACACATCAGGAGACGAAAACTGATGCCGCCTAAGACCAACTTTCGATGAATCTTATCATATCGAGTGTACAATAATCCGACGTAAATCTTTAAACCGTTTTCACCAGGATTATTAAGCAGGCTTTACTTCGGCTAAGCTTCCGGCGTCTTCGCCAATAGAGAGCCTGGCAAAGCTTAGAATATTTGTAGTGAAATGAAAAATGGAATAAAATGTTATTCTGTATCATGAAATTGCGCTTCAAATAGTAGTTTCACAAATATGATATTTTCGACTTTTGCTTAATGATCTTACTAATCAACTAATGGTGTTTATTGAAGTAGAATGGAGTCCAATTATAATGTAATTAAACTGTTGCTTTTAACGGTTATTCTGTTTGTTTTACGACTTCATTGGTGCTGTAGTGCACCATCAAGTGCAAATAAGTAAATAAATAAATAAATAAATAAATAGTAGTATGATATGATTGTAATATGATAAGAAGGGTTTTTCTTTCTGATAACGAACGTTATGCTACAGTTGGGTTGTTTCAGGAAAAGCGAAAGCTGGAGTCAGCTGATTGCAATGTTTTATGTAAGTTCAATGCCTTTACAGTAATTATGCTAAATTGCAAAATGCGTAGTAAAATGATAAATATTGCGTATAATAAAATAAATAATATATAAATGGATAAAATTTAAAAAATATATCATGGTAACAAATATTAATAAACATAGTAATAATAACAAAAGTAATAATAATGAAACATAATAATTTAAAAGCAATTTTCTCCATAAACTTTTTTTAAAAATTCAAAAAAATTGTTAAAACTTTTTGGTTGATTGTTTTGGAGATTATACAAATCTTTAAAAAAATTATGGCAACTCTCTCTTCGCTGATGAGGTATAACAAAAAGGTTCGTCTGAAGAAAGGTGGCGAAACGAACCAAATATTTAGTTGACATTTATTTATATTATTCATTTTAACTTTTACTTCATTTGATGATCTAGTGTGTTAATGTGGCAGAAGATCATCCCGTGCACATGCCTCTCGAATTCGACCAATCTCTTCGCCTAACTAATTCTTCCATTTCCCAACATTGAAAGGGCAGCCGTTTGAATCGGACCAGTTCAAGAGGAGAAACAAGTACAATACAACGTTTAGATAAATAAGCTCATGTCTAGGAGGCTGAGTATCGGACCAGCGCTAGCAAGGCACATCGCATTCCTATTGTCCAAGGTAGTTCCACTCCAGCCCAAAGAAAGACATTGGAGGCAGTTTCTTCTGGTTAGAGAAAGAGGGACGAGTACTCTTTGATCGACCTCCCGTTTGGTAATAACGCCTAGTCAATTTGTTCATAATAGATTTACGTTAACCCTACCAAACAGAACTGATGCAAATCCACGATGGAACATCAGTCATGATTGGAAGCGGGATCCAGAAAGCTGCTACACTCATGTGGAAAGGATGAACCAATGTTTCTATCGGTTTACATCGTACTTCATAGGGAGGAGCAGATTGATATACAGGGTGCCTCAAAAAAATGTATACACTGTTTGAAAGGTGATAACTTTGCTCACAGTAAAGGTTGCAAAAAAGTTAAGGGCTCATACGAAAAATAGATATTTTATGACATATGAACGGTATGGAATACGCCTGCACTCGTCAGAAACTTTGCGTTGATTATGTTTCGCTTGAATACTTGTTATAATTTCTTCACAAAGTAGCCGCTTTGATTGAATTTTGCTTCCTTTAGGGTTCAGAGCTTAAAACTTAAAAATGGATTGCAGAAAATGCAGCTACTGTTTGAAAGGTTCTAACATTGCTGCTTGTGAAGCTTTTGAAAGTAACTGAGGCACATATAAAAGCACATGGTAGCGAGACTTCTGTGTCGTGCGAACAGTTAAGATTGCGCCAGGTCCCGGCCCGAAATCTTGAATTTTCGACTCGATTGGTTGTGCATAGGCTGAATGCATGCTACAATCTCCTTACTACTTGGCCATATTAACCTGTGATGTGCCTCTTTTAACGTTTAGAGCTTGAAAATTACGTAAAAGACACGTGACATGCAATTTTACTGATTTCACAATTTAATGTGAGCAGAAGCCCCATTTTCCAAAACGGATTCTGTGAACTGATGAAGCAACATTCAAGCTGAGTGGAGAGGTTAGTAGACATAGTTACAGCTACCGGAAACATTGAAAAAGCATAGCACAGGTTAATCTGGCCAAGTAGTAACAAGATTGTAACAAGCATTTTGGCCATGTACAATCAATCGATCTGGAATGAAAGGTTTCAGGCAGGAGCATGGCGCAATCTTGACTATTTATACACCACAGCCATCCCGTTACCATGTGCTTTTATATATGCCTCAGATACCTTCCAAAGCTTCCAAAGCAGCAATGATAGAACATTTCAAACAGTAGCTGCATTTTTTCGAATACCCTGCATTTTTTACAAGCATTAGTAAGTTCAAATAGATTTTTAGGATGCCCTGCATTTTTCGCAAGCCGTGATGTGTTTTTAAATTTTAAAAAGCAAAAATTAGTCAATAGGTCACTTCGTGAAGAAATTATAACACGTATTCAAACGAAACACAATCAATCGAGTGTTCGAAGGGGCAGAGTTTCAGAAGAGTGCATGGCGCAATCCACAGCACTCATATGTCAGAAAATTTCTATTTTCTTAGCCTTCCAAACAAGCTTTTAGCTTCTTCAGTACCTTTACTGTTAGCAAAGTTATCACCTTTCAAACAGTGTATACATTTTTTTGAGACACCTTTTACAAAGTGGAGTGAAACCGAGAGCGTAGCATTTCAAGCCTATCTTATCTAATCCGTCCAGGATGCTGCAGACTCGCGAAGAGCAAACGTTCTTTACAGAACTGGCGAAGGAAGCCCGAGTGAGTGCAGAGAATTAGTACTAGAGCAATAATCGAACGTTTTCGAAATCGGCAGGCAAGAAAATCGTTTCTGCTGCGGATTGTGACGGGCGATGAGTCCTAGGTTTTGTATGTCAACTTCCGAAGAAAGAGACAATGGGTACAAAAAGGAGAGAACCCTAAGTCTGATCTTAAGCCCAATGTCCACAAAAGGAAGGCTCTCTTGAGTGTTTGGTGGAATATCAGAGGAGCGATTTACTGGGAAACTCTCAGAAGTGGAAAGACATATACTGCTGCCACATACAGCGGCCAACTCCACAAAGTTGCCGCAGCTCTACAAGAAGAGAGGCCTGCGAAGACAAAGGTGATGATCCTGCATGACAATGCAAAACCACATGTTGCAAGACTCACAAGAGAAACGATAAAGGAGCAGGGCTGGGAGGTAATGCCACATCCACCGCATAGCCCAGACCTCGCCCCTACCGACTACCATCTCTTCCGTGCTCTAAAGCAAGAAATCGGAGAGAAGTATTTTGAAACGGATGAATACCTCAAAAATTTGTTTCAGCAATGGTACGACTCCAGAACTGCAGTCTTTTGAGCGAGAGGAAATAGAAAAGTACCCAGTCTTCGCAAAAGTGCAATGGAACAAACTGGAGATTATCTCAATTGATTTGACTTTGTAGTTGTGAAGTAATAAGTCTTTGAAAAAAATGAAAAGACTTTTTTCCAACCTAGTACCACAAGTACTCAGAGAAAATATTGCAGAATGTTCGTCGAGGAGGGAAAAGTAGGTTCGATTCACGAGGTTTTTTAGACAGCCATCACTCAGATGGAGTTTCTGGTCAATGGTCAGGAGATGGAATCGGAACCATCTTTAGCGAGCGCTCACTTGTCTACATTAGGGTACAAAAAAGCGAGAAACTGGTGCAGAATCCCTCGCCAAGCAAAATGCAATAAGCTAAAAAGCAACCAAAAGGAGAATGCCGTAAACAGATCCCTTCTCTTCCGTAGACTTTGGATTTCATAGGATAGTGTTTTCACTTTCATCACCACTAAGTATGACAGGCTGAATAGAGCAGAATGACAGCAATGGGCGAATTCAAATTCGCGCACTTTTTGTGCACACAGGGCCACTTATG
This sequence comes from Heligmosomoides polygyrus bakeri, assembly GCA_947359475.1. Classification (NCBI taxonomy): domain Eukaryota; kingdom Metazoa; phylum Nematoda; class Chromadorea; order Rhabditida; family Heligmosomidae; genus Heligmosomoides; species Heligmosomoides polygyrus. Next base: position 4,683,634 of record OX375865.1, read on the forward strand.
AGCTCACAAAATAGGAGTACCTCATTTTTCAATTTTATTGTAAGGTTATAGCGCAGCTGTATGGAACCAGCTGTCGCGTGTCCCCGACCAGGGATGCATATTTAACGGTTAACGATTTAATGAATTTAATGAGTTACTTTTCAGCTACAATCTGGCTTATCTACTTAACGGAAATTTTAGAAATTTAATGGAATTTTTAACGGACTTTTTTCTCAGTTATTCTATCAGTTTACCCCTTAGTCTTTACTAATATTGCAAGCCCCGTTTAAGACTGTCCCTGAAAACTATTGATATTAGCAAAAAAAAATTTAATTTTTTCATGCTATTTATCTTCTATGGCGCATTTGGGTTTTCGGAAGTACTGCATTTTGGAGCTAGAAAAGTTCTTCGAAATTTTACGATTTACCGAAAATTTAACGGAAACTTTCCATTTTAAAAAATCGTTAAAAATCCTATTATATATAAAAGAGAAGTGTGTGTGTGTGTGTGTGTGTGTGTGTGTGTGTGTGTGTGTGTGTGTGTGTGTGTGTGTGTGTGTGTGTGTGTGTGTGTGTGTGTGTGTGTGTGTGTGTGTGTGTGTGTGTGTGTGTGTGTGTGTGTGTGTGTGTGTGTGTGTGTGTGTGTGTGTGTGTGTGTGTGTGTGTGTGTGTGTGTGTGTGTGTGTGTGTGTGTGTGTGTGTGTGTGTGTGTGTGTGTGTGTGTGTGTGTGTGTGTGTGTGTGTGTGTGTGTGTGTGTGTGTGTGTGTGTGTGTGTTTCCGTCCGTCACAACTGGAGTAGGCACGGCGTATTGGCGATACTCAGCGACTGATGGCGACCAGAAACTTTAGCCTTAGGAGTAGTCGAGGTCGCTGAACACGAATATGAAGTTCGTTTTTAAAATATCTATCGCCATCAATGGACTTTGACCAAATTATCGATTTTCTGTGGATGCCGTTCAAGCGGTCCGAAACATCTGCACTGAGGTTAATCGAGGTCGTTAAACACGAACATGAAGTTCGATTTTGGAGCACCGATCGCCATCGATCGATATTTATCAAACTTTCGATTTCTTGCGTAAAGCATGACACAGGTGGCAGCTACGATTGATGATGAGAAGTTATTACTAGGGTGAAGCCGTTAGGCGCCTTTTATACTTGCGCCGCAGTGCGGCGCGGCGTGATGGTCAGCATGGCTATCGATTTTTCGCGCCGCGAGGCGGCGCCGCATCGCTTCTGTACTCCGCCGCCGCAAAACACCCCACTTGACTTAATTTTGGGTTACGGTATTTGGCGAATCGCGCCGCTGAGGGGAAGGGCGCGGCGCGGCGCAATCAGCCGCGGCAGACTCGGCGTGGGGTGGGAGATTTCACCTCTTCGACCAAACTTTCCCTATTGGGAAGGGGGGGGTTAGGGTGCTGGTCACGAATCTGACATCGTTTTTTGAAGTTACGGGCGATTACGGTTGATTAGGGAATTTGGGCGAAATCGGTGACCATGACCTTAGCCCGTACCTTTTGTGACCTAGGAACAGAATAGAGATCTGTAGGCATTCACGAAGCTTCATATATCATGCTAAAGATATGCTTAGTGCACAGTGACCCTAGAGTGGCCATATGAGAAAGAATTTTGAGTGATTCCTGACGATGAGTACGTTCCAGCAGTTCTACTTTTGGACGCACACATGTCGCAAAATAAGGAGTGGTTTAGTGCCATTTGCATTGCAGGGGATCCGACTCAATACCACACTCACCACTTTCGAGCGTAGGTTGAGCGAACGACTTCGACTCCAGGCTTAAGAGAGGATTCGTCGCTACCCACAGGAATCCCACGACAAACATTGACAAGCTGCATTGCGCTGACCAGCCAGACGAATCCTTTCTGTTTTGCTCCCTCAATGACTCATGGATCGTCTCCGGAGCACGGACCGTAGTGCGCAGATGCTCGTGGCCGCGCGTCGCTGACGCTCCCCTTTCTAACTGCAATCGCACAGCGGCGCGACTGGCCGCGCCGCTCCCCAAATTGACGCGCCGCGCCGCTGCGGGAGTACAAAAGGCGCCTTAGGAAGCCGTCAGTGCGGCTGAGAGGCTTTTCTGACGGCTAATATACACATATAATTTCTGCTAGCCACCGCAGGTCATTGTGTAGCCCACGTACGCATCCAAATCGCCTTCGCGACATCCCGTGGAAATAGAATGCGTGGCGTATCCCAAAAGGATTAAGTAACTCTGCCCTTAACCCTTTATGTCCACTTGTTCTGGTGGAACACGGTTTGTTGACTGAGGTTTTGGTGAGTTTTTAAAGTCCAGACGTAAGCAGAGACTAATAGACCAAACAACTCCAAGAATCTGGCAAATTTTCAATTTTTAAATTCGAATAAAATCAATAAATTCAATTTTGAATACAAATCTATGCCGTCGAAAACCCAAGGAGGATCTGTCCCAGTCGGTTGGGGGCGGCCCTTGAGTGTCACTTTCGTATGTCATTCCACGCCACACAGCCACGTCTTCTGAATTTAAGTGAAAGCTTCCGCATCAAGGGACAACAGCTGAAGCTCTCGTAGAAACTCAAGAGAGCTATTGGAGACGCAAATCGCAACATGCCGATTAGGATATTTGGCAAAAATGTATGCAAAAATGACTGCGAATTTTCACTGAAAAGATGTAAATGAAATATTCCGCTTCAAATCAGACGTGAGTCCCAAACGCTGGGCGAGCGCATGTCGCGATCTGTACCGCCAAAATAACACTGTTGCAGCTCGACGGAATATACGAGACGAAACGAACCACTATTTGATGCTTTGTCATAGTGTTGTCAAATTTAAAAAAGGAGAAAATACAAAAGAAGGCCTGGGCCCGGATTCATTAACAATTAAACCCGTGGGTATGCGGAGTATTAGGGATAGAGATAAGATAAGAGTCAGGTAGAGATAAGGTAAGAGCCAGATTCGCAGGCTTCATCGTGGGTATCTTTACCCCCTATACCGCGGGTTAGCCGTTGATGAATCCCACCCTGGATCGATGCCTACGAAGGCTCAAGCTTTTGCACAATCGGCACAAACCCAGAGACATCAGGCAGCTTGACTGGGCTCTACAGTGCGCTACAGTATGCAGCTGCTAAACGCTCTCGCCATCTGCAGAGAATCGCTTCGTACGACACTTGTCTGGGAACCATAATCTGGTCGGAAACTGGTCCCGCTCGTCGTTGAATACGATAGACTGGATTGCTTTGGAACTGGAGAACCTTGAGCGTAACGTCTCACCACCATCCTAGTAAGGGGGATTTGAAGGCCACGAGATGACGAGGACTGACGAAGCGTGGCCCTCCTTCATAATCTACCTTCACATATCGTTGAGAACAATTCTATATTGAATAAAGAAACAGTTCCTGCTGTAGGATGCCTCGCAACATCTTTTTGAAGTTTCGGATGTATCCTAGTCGGGGGGGGGAGCACATAAGTAAACATAATGTAACAAATTCACCTGGGGTCCACGGAGCACCTTAAAGAGAACAAAATAGGACCTAAAAACAAACAAACAAATGATCAAACAAACAATAAACAGAAGAACCCACCCCGGACCCATCATGGTGAGGGGCGCACATCGATTCTTAACCGCCGTGAATTTTTCGTTTTTGCTGTAATTTTTTGTGAGTTTTTTAGCTTGGGCCCTATTTTGCCCTGTAGAACCCGCTCCGTGAATCCTTAGTCATTTTGTTGCATGGATTTTATTCGTGGCCCCAAACCAGGATAGATCCCGAAACTTCTCTTACAGTGCCTAGCTTCGTGGAACTCCTACAAGCCCCGTCTCTATAAGTGTTTTTGGAGTAGGCTTATAGCGACTTTTTCACGATCACAGGACGATTTCTTGGGACATTGTAAAGGAAAAAATGCAAACAAAAAACTCCTCATAAAAGAATCATATGGGAAAATTCACATAGCGCTCTTCTCACCTTCTTTTTTTCTGTTCTTTATTCTCTTGTAGGATGTTATTAACATGATCTATTGTGTATTGTATTTGTGAAAAATACAGTTTTGGTTTAATTACCCAAGTTTGATGTAAACTGTGTACTGACGAACATAAACTGAACCACCGACAACCTAGCTTAGGGCTTCGGTCTAAAAACGAATGCGTGATTTTAATTGGATCAACAAATAGATTCAGCACCCAAAAAGCGGAAAGGAAAATTCAAAAGGATGAAGAACGACGCTGATCTACCCCTTTTTGGAGTGCATTCTACTTCTACGGGACGTCGTGGAGACGATTTGAATGCGTATTTTACAATGACTTGCTATGTTCAGCCCCTTGACAAGCCAATGTTTATCCTTCCTAGGCATGTCTGGGGGCGCGTGTAGCGCATTCGGAGGAGGCGCGACTGTCGCGTGCACCCGATACCAGGTTCCGGGTTCGGATTTCCCGCCCAGGCCAACCAAGCCTTCCATCCCTCCGGGGTCGGTGAATTGGTACCAGACTTGTCTGGGAAGGATAAAGCGCTGACTTGTTCATCGGCTGGCCACCGCAAGTCATTGTATGGCCAAATACGCATTCATATCGCCTCCACGACATCCCGTAGAAGTAGAATGCGCTGGCGCATCCCAGAAGGGATTGAGTAACGCCGGTCTTTATCCTTTATCCTTTAGGCATGTCTGGAACTAACTCAGCGACCCCAGAAAGATGGAAAGCTTGGTTAGTCTAGGCGGAATTTAAACCAAGAACCTTGGTTTGGCGAGAACAAGGCAACGGCTGCCTCTTCCTGTTGCGCTACCATGATCCAAATGACATGTCTGCTATGAATATCAGTAGATAAGATCCCTTTAGTGTTGGCTTATAGATTCTGGTGACGGATGACGAAAACACCAAGAGCCAAACTTCTAAACAAGAATGAAGCAATGGGAGGTAGAAACAGGATACAAATATTTAAACATCTCTTCACATGATTACATGTGCATGGCGTATTCCGACAGAAAGAAGAACCAACAAAGGCATTCCTCACCTTGCACTCTTCTTCCTTCAATCCAAGTAAATCTGAGTCCTGACTGAAAAGTGAAGGAGCTTCGAACTTGTACTAGGAGAGATATGAGCGAGAGAGGTAACGTGTTGGCGCAGAAAGAGAAGGGGCCGGCTGTCGCGTGCACTCTGAATCGAGTTTTTTGGTTCGGGTCTCTGCATGGGTCAACCAAATCTTCCGTCCCTCCGAGATCGGTGGATTATTGGCAGAACTTGAAGTCTGTGAAGGAGAATACGCTGATTTGACCATCAGCTTGCTGTTTTAAGACATTGTCTAGACGAAATACGCATTCAAGCGATTCTTCGATATTCTGTAAAAGTGGAAAACATGGCGCATTCCCAAAACGGATTGATTCTCTCTTACCTTTACCTATCCTTCTTTAAGTGCCAAAGCACAGAATCAGGGGATAGTTTCGAAATTCTACGCATTTGTTAGGCAAAGAGAAGGGCCTTTAGGAGCTTCTGAAGCTCCCATAGGAACGATACACCTTTCTCCCACTATTACTGAAATCTTGTCAAATTTAACTCGTACAAAATTAACACAAAAATTCGATTCAAATCCAGAAGCATTGAGAGATTCTCGAGATACAATAGAATGTCAGGAAAAAATCCATAATACTTTTATAGTAATGTCATGTTTGTATAATAATGAGCAGATGAGCAAAGAGTCTACCTATTGGCACCCACATAGAAGTATTAGGCTGTCGGATTATAAATGTCGCCTGCTTTCGATAAAGCCATTTCTCTGCTATTGTTACTTCTTCTCATGTAACTTACGTGTCTAACAAGCGTTTTCGAAGACATCTTTCGCCAAAGTGTGACTTCGATTCGTTGACTCTTTTAAAGACATTTTTAGATGAACGATTATCCACAAAAGTGCCGAATGCGGGTTTGCTTGATGTACGTCTTCAAGCGAGGAAGAACTGCTGCAGAATCCCATTGCATCTTGTCTGAACTAATTGGTAACGAAGTTCCATCATTACGTCAATGCCAGCGGTGGTTTCAACGTTTGCGAGACGGTGATGAGAGCCTTGAAGACGAAGAACATCAGCGGCGTCCTGAAGTTGTGGATGGCCAGGAGTTGAAGGAAGCTGTTGAGTTGGATCCAACATAAACTACACGTGAGCTCGCATAGGAGGTTCGATTGCCAGCACTCTAGCATCGCAGATCGTTTGCAAAGTCAAGTCGGTGTGGAAAATGGGTGCCACTTCAGCTCGGCGACACAAACAAGGCAGCTCGAGTCGCCTTCGCTGGAATTCTCATCCGCAAAACCAAGAACAGCGGTTTCTATGACTCCATCGTGACCTCGGATGAGAAGTGGATCACCTACGATAATACCGCACGAAAGCGCAATGGTTGAGCCCCGGTGAGGTTCCATAGAGGCCTGACTTTCACGGAAAAGAATTCATGCTCTGTGCTTGGTGGAACAGTAGAGGTCTGGTGCATATTGAGGTGCTGGATCCAGGCCAAACGTTACCGCAGACCTTTACAAAGAACAACTGAGCCGCGTGGAGCAAGCACTGCGTCAACAGATAGTGATCACAGGAACTGTGAGATTCCTCCATGGCAACGCTCGACCGCACGCCGCAAATATCACGCTGCTAAAAATTGAGGAGTTGGGCTGAGAACTTCGGCCTCATCCACCCCATTATGGCTCGGACCTTGCGCCGTCAGACTACCATCTTCTCCTGACGATGCAGCACGCCTTGGCGGAGAAAAAGATCAAGAACCGTGACGAAATCGGGTATCCAGCTTTTTCGAGTCGCAGCCACCGGAGTTCTTCAAGAAAGGCATTCATTCTTTCCGAGGACGTTGGCAACATATCATTGGTAATAATGGAGATTATTATAGATAATAATGTAGGTTACCTCTTGTATTATGGTACTGTATTGTTCTTTTCTTGCAGCGAAATTTCTTTTTGGCCAAAAGCGACATTTACAATCCGACGACCCTATGTGAGAGACGACAAGGACGGGTCTGAGGATGTATGATGAACAGATAGCATCCTTAAACATTGGAGCAACTTTTAAAACTATGAAGGTGGAGAAAATCTATACTGGCCAGTCTGACAAGCTCTATCAGCAGACTGGTCCGAATCGCCCTACAGAAGGCCAACACTTCTTCTACAGAGAACTTCAACTATGTATACTGTATACATATAGTTCATATAGCAATGGGGGGCCTGAACAAAGGTCTGTAAAGTGGATTGAGAACAAAACTAGAGTTATTGATAGAGTGGACTTGGGCGAATTGACCAAAAGACGCGAGACGAAGGGAGACGGGGGACGGGCGCCCCGTTCAGAAACGACAGCAAAGACCACTTCGGTGATGAATCGCGGCGGCGACACAATCGACGGAGACGCACGGCGGAAAGATTGTTGTTGTTGTTGTTGTTGTTTTTATTGACTTTTCTGGTCAGACGGGGTGAAGAAGAACGTCGTTCTCGTCCGCAGAACATTGGACAAACACGTTTGAATTCCGAGGCCGATAATCACCAGTGAAGAGCTGTGAGCAACAATAAGCGAGTTCTGGTCGCCGTGGCTAGAATCACAACGAACGAAAACGAAAGCATCGGAAGCAGAAGCGAAGCACGGTCTGATCCTTTGATCTTTCCAAGAACGGCTTAACGCCACTCCGCGACGACTGTTGAGCAGTGGAGCGACAATCGTTTCGCGTCGCTTCTCCGAAGCGACAGACCACCTGAGAGAACCGGACGTGTCTCAGTGCAGTCGTCGGAGAGATGCTAACACCCAGGCTAGCAGTTGTGTTCCTTACAGTGGCAACGGAAGGCATCACAGCCGCGTCAGAGGTTTGCTCAATTTTTTTGTAGGGTATATCGTGAAGAAGTTACCGAACTAAGGAAGCTGGTTCTGTAAGAAGGCTAGAATGATTTTCTGTTCCGGAAAGTTCAGCAGGACTTCATTTACTGCACAAACTGAGCTCCTTAAACAACGAACAAAGCCAATACTGGCTTTTCAACCGTGTAGGCCTAAATATGGAGACAAGGTGAAGATAAGGAACAGTAAGGCAAAGATAATGATAGAGGATACATAGGACCTTCTTTGAAAATTTCTTTGGAATTTTAATTCACTCGCCTCAATAGCGAAGCATACTGTCTGAAATTTAGTGATAATGCTATTTTTAACGAAGAAAAACAATAGTTAAGGCTAATTATAAAACGCAAAATAAAGGATAAGGATAAAGGACGGCGTTACTCAATCCCCTTTAGGATGCGCCAGCGCATTCTACTTCTACGGGATGTCGTGGAGGCGATTTGAATGCGTATTTGGCCATACAATGACTTGCGGTGGCCAGCCGATGAACAAGTCAACGCTTTATCCTTTCCAGACACGTCTGGTACCAATTCACCGACCCCGGAGGGATGGAAGGCTTGGTTGGCCCGGGCAGGAAATCCGAACCAGGAACCCGGTATCGGGTGCATGCGACCGTCGGCGCCTCCTCCGACTGCGCTGCACACGCCCCAAACGCAAAATAACAGAAATTTTTAGCATGTCAAAATAGGAATGCGCGCCATGCACTCGCCTAACACGTCGCGATTTTTAGTTGATTGATAGTGTACAAAATACTGGTTACATGAAACATTCGAGTGAAGATAGGTCTGTTTCCTTCAAAGGCTTTTGTTGTGGAAGTGGGTAACTCATAGTAAACAAAATTTCAGCTACCAGTTGTAACAAGGAAAATCGCGACGTCTTGGACATGTGTACGGCGCGATCTTTTTTGAGTTAAAAATGCCAATCTTTGCGCTTTAAAATAAACAATAAGCCAATATTTTCCTTCAAAAAATGAACAATTTATAAAATTCCGAACAGCATGTTCACTTATTAGACCAGGAGAAATTAAAATTTCAATGAAGGTCATGCTTTCCTCAATCAAAAATTTTCTGACCTTCTCGAAGAATTCTTACCCTAAATTGGAAGACGCTCGTTTTAATTTCTAAAATGTTCCATTTGATTTCAAAGTGTCAAACTTGCTTAGAAGAGTGTACAATTCGATTTGAAAAGTGTACGTTTGACGTTTGGAAATGATGTGTTTTCGTAGAGCAATATAGTTCAAATTAAATTCCTCCTTCGTATTATAATGCATACATTCGCAGTACCTCACATTAAAAAAATCAAAAATACAAGGCGCATTCCACGAAGATCAATATCGAACCGTACAAGAAGAAAAGAAGAAGAAGAAAAAAAGAAAGAATTATAAGTCAAAAAGGATACATAGCAAGCGAATAAATCCTGTTTTTTAAAACATAATCTGGCCAGGGGCGCGTGGAGCGCAGTCGGAGGAGGCGCCGGCTGTCGCGTGCACCCGATACCAGGTTCCCGGTTCGGATATCCCGCACAGGCCAACCAAGCATTCCTCCGGGATTGGTTAATTGGTACCAGACTTGTCTGAGAAGGAAAGAGAGCTGATTTTTTTATCGGTTGGCCACCGCAATTCATTGTATGGCCAAATACGCATTCAAATCGCCTCCACGACATCACGTAGAAGTAGAATGCGTGGCGCACCCCAAAAAGAATTGAGTAACGCCGTCCTTTATTTTTTATTTTTACTAATCTGCTATTAATCTTTTTTATTAATAGCTCCTAATTTATTTTATATTAAACACTAAATAAAAAAATGAAAAGTGAAGAAGTAGAATTCTAAAAGTAAGGGACGGCATGGGCAGGTCATCCATTTTGTGATTCGGTCGATAAAGTTGGATTTTATTTGGGGCAGGTCGTTGCATTGGACCAATGAACAACTGCTTTGATTAATAGTCGAAGAACGCTTCAGATGAATGTGCAGCCTTCACCATTGATGAAGTTTCTTATATTCAGCAGAGAAAGAAGTCGAAAGCGAAAGACTAACAGTCACACTTCTCTGTGGCAGCCTTCTCCAAAACAGGAAGATAAATTATCCACTGGGCAAAGACTACTGCTACTGGATTACACTGTTGGAAACGATAGCGTCCAATGATTAATTATTCCAGCGGTCATACGCAGAAAGATAGGGGAAAAGGACTTGAGAACTGAAGGACTACTTGAGAATCGAGTGAAAGACAGAAGAGCTGCAGCGAGAAGAAGAACGTCTCTATAAGAACGCGAACACCTTCGACGGTTCCGCCCAGGTTCGTCGAGCAGCAGCTTCTCGTTGGCGTTGACCCAACGACGGTGATTCATCCAATGTGAACTGTGTCCCCAATGTGGGCCTCAACTGCGTCACTGGCTAGTTGTGCTTCTGTCCTTTAAGAGAAGGGCTCGCGCAGGTAACCAGCACTGGCTGTGAGACGCAGATGATTCAGAAGAGCAATGGTACGACCCATTAAAGCCCTTTGTCTACAAAGAGCGCCTAGGCGTTGATTTCATATCAGTCATATGCTTGTCTCAACAAAAATGTATACACTGTTTGAAAGGTGATAATTTTCCTCACAGTAAAGGTACCGAAGAAGTTAAGGCCTCGTATGAGAGCTTAAGGAAATAGGAATTTTCTGAGCTATGAGCGATATGGAATACGCCATGCACTCTTCCGAAACTTTACATTTTGCACTCGATTGATTATTTCTCGCTTGAAGACATGTTACAATTTCTTCACAAAGTGGTTGTTTTAATTGATTTGTACTTCTTTTAAGGTCTGAAACTTAAAAATACACTACGGCTTGCGGAAAATGCAGGGTATCCTAAAAAATGTAGGCCCTATTTGAAAGGTTCTAACATTGCTGCTAAAAACCTTTTAAAGATGTTTGAGACTTATACGAAAGCGCGCATTGTAGCAAGATTACTATGGCGTGCAAATAGTCAAGATTGCGCAATGCTCCCGCCTGAAACCTTGCATTTCGGACTCGATTGATTATGCATGGAATGAATGCTTGTTACAATCCGGTTACTGCTTGGCCAGAATAACCTTTGCTGTGCTTCTTTTAACGCTTAGAACTTGACAATCACGTGAAAGGTACTTGAAATGTGAGTTTATTGATTGCACGATTTAAATCTGAGCAGGAGACTACGGTACCAAGCTCGATCGGTTCAGTTGCACCGCGTGCGCGGTGTTAGTGCACACAACACACTGCATGTGACGGTACCTTCCGAAAATTTCCCTCCAACTGCATTCCTCGCTCAGGGAGAGCTCTTCGAGCGCAGAACCAGGTTAGGGAAGGGACTCCAGGGTGTGTGCCATCCAAGCTGCTCGTGTGGAAACTCCTTTCGTCGTTCAGGTGAGTTCGCAGCTGTGTTCTGCGCTCTTCGATCGGCGATGCGCATACGGCTGCAAAAATACGCAAAAAATGCCTTGAAACTTCAAAGTACCGCAAAGCTGAAAGAGCCAGTTGAAATGCAAGCATACCACAACGCACGAGAAGCGAACCCCCGACCTCTCCCGCACGAAGCGAGCCACTATCCACTGCAGCACGACGCGCATGATGCAATGGCCATCGCGGGCGTACAAGGGAGTGGTCGAATATCAACGTGCGACGCTACCTCTACGCTAGGAGGGCGCAGAGAGTCAGGGTGTTGTGTGCATTTGCACAGCACACGCGGTGCAGCTGGGCCGACAAGCTTGGGATCCTACAGAGCAGGAGCCCCATTTTAGAAGACGGATTCTGTGGACTGATGAAGCAACATTTAAGCTGAATAGAGAGGTTAATCGGCATAAATGCAGCTACTGGGCGACGGAAGACGTTAGAAAAACACAGCACAGGTCAATCTAGCCAAGTAGTAACAAGACTGTAACAAGCATTCAGCCCATGCACAGTCAATCGAGTCTGAAATGCAAGGTTTCAGGCGAGGGCATGGCGCAATCTTGATTATTTACATGCCGCAGAGACGCAGCAATGCTAGAACCTTTCAAATTGTACCTGCTTTTTTAGGATACCTTGCATTTTTCGCAAGCCGTAGTGTGTTTTTAAGCTTTAAACCTTAGAAAAAGCACAAAGTCAAGATGGCCTTTTTGTGGAGAAACTACATATAACATGAATACAAGCGAGACAAAATCAATCGAGTGTGAAATGCGAACTTTCAGACTAGTGCATGGCGCATCTCATGCAGTTTATATGTCACAAAATTTCTATTTTCTTATGCTTTCATATGAGCTCTAAAATTCTTCAGTACCTTTATGCTAGCAAGGTTATCACCTTTCAAACAGTGCTTACATTTTTTGAGACACCTTGTATACCATTTTCGCATGAAATTGAACACATCTCAAATCAATCTGGACACATTTTAAACCACACCGGACACTTTTCTAACCATAAGCTCGCTTGACATATCTGAAATCAAAATAATCATCTTCCAAATTGAAACGATCTTTTCCGCATTACAATAAACACTCACAATAAAGCAAGAAGAACTTTTTTCTTGTGCAAGGAAAATTTGGTATAACTTTCAATGGGTTTTATTAATTCAGCTACCACCATAGGCGCTGTTTGAAATTTTAAAAAAGTTTTTTCTGTGAAGAAATTGTGTTTAAAAAAAATTCCCGAAAACGAAAGGCAGCAGTGTTTTTAGCATGCGAAAGGAAGCGATCGCGAAATGCACTCGTTCAGCTCGCTGCGATTTTAATTTTAATTTTAAAATTCTCATAAAACATCGAGATGAAGATGAAAGTGGTTTTCATTACTGTTTTGTTGTAACGTTTATGAATTTGAACCTCCGCGAAAACAAAATTTTTGCTATCAATCAAATAAAAATCCCAGTGAGCTAGACGAGTACATGGCCCATTATTTCCATTACTATACCAGAAAACTGCTGCCTTTCTGACCTCCAAAAAACCCAGACCACAATTTCTCCCTTAGAAAAAGATGAAAAAGACAAAGAAATTACAGAATTTCTAACCGTAAGTTCGCTTATTAAAGATCCTAAAAGATACTAAATTCTCCATAAACAAAGATTACTCCAGTTTTCTTGGAAGTCTCCAGTGAAATGAGGAAGAGCCTTGTGTTTGATTTGGAAGGTGTTCAGTTTGATTTCAAAAGCGTCCCTTCATCAGCCACATGAGGCTTAAAGCAAATGAATGGAATCAGTGTCCAATTCTGTTTGGAAAGTTTCGAAATAGATTTGGCAAAAGTTCAGTTTGACGTGCGAATACGACAGTTATGCCAGGGCATGGGATAAACCATGCATTCTGCTCAGACGTAGTCCAAAGAGGAATCGCTAAAGATTGAAGAAGAACAGGAAGGGAGTGCAAATGGAAGCAGCTGCTGTGAAGCATGCCGAGCACGAGTGCTAACGACGACTATCGACTTCATTCGTGTGTGAGACGATTGTTTACCACCTCACCAATTGGCTACAAATGTAATTTATGGATGCCTTATTGCAGAACAGGAGCAAAGTTTAGAGAATCAGTTTACTCCTGAAATGAGTAGATCATTAAGACATTAACAGCAGAAAGCACATGATGCTTTTCGTCCTTCGTTTCAAAAGAAGTCGATGTGGATCGTTGGCGAGTTCAATTCCGCCCCAGACTAAACAAGAACTATTAGGTTCTCCTAGAAGTTCTCAGCGTTTTGTGATACTATTTTTTATTCGTCTATTATTAAGTAAAAATTCAACTTGCATTGCGCATTAATGCTACATTCTGTGCAGAATTTTTGCCTTTCCAAATACTTTCAGAACCTTTTCGCTGGTAAAACCTTCACCAATCAGGACCAAGCCAAATAAGCTTTTAAGGATTTTGTCGAATCTCGACCACCTAATTTTCTCACTGATGGAATAAGTCGTCAGGAGGCCCATTGGCAAATGTGTGCTGATTCAAACGGTGTTATTTCGACTAAATCCGCTAAGTTTTGAGGAAGTTATAATAGTTCAAAGTAAAGAACCTAAAACACGGGGAACTTTCTGGACAGCCTAATATTTACTTAATATTTTGCTGGGCCGAACTAAAACATTCCACCGTTTTTGTGCTCTGATTGCTCACGCCTTTGTTTGCGTTCTGTACTCCACGACTTGATAGGTTTGATACTACTATGTAGGCGTGAGCAGTAGCTTTAAATATTAGGTTGTCCCATAAGTCCTCGCCGTTTTTTTCAACGATTCATTGGGGATTTCGCCGGTGGTCTCTTGCATAGCGCTATATAGCTTTCGAAAGGGAACGATATGCTCAATGTTCTGCACTACAAGAATACGTGTTGGTCCTATTTTCTCATTTGTCCTTTATTGAATTTTAGTCATCAAATTGAGGCGTCCGAATTTCCGTCAGAATTTTTACCGGCAGGTTCTGCTCTGTGGTTGGACTTTTTTTGCTTGGTATTATATGTCGTTCGGAAGAAGATGTCTTGCTGGTTCACCACAGAGCAGGAACTCTCGGTAAAAATTCGGACGGAAAAGTCGCCAACACGTGTTCTCGCAGTGCGGAACATTGTCTTCCAAATGCCATGAAAAACTGCGCAAAAAATTCCAAACCTAAGCGGAGAAAGCAAGTGCGCAAATGGCTACTTTTTCATTTTTTCACTTCTCACTTTAACGACCTAAAAATTGACAAAATTTAGGATGAAAAAGGAAATGCAACAGATGCTCCGATAGAGCAAATCATCTCTTTCGAAAGCTGTATGGCGCTATACAGGAGACCACCGGAGAAATCCGCAATGAATCGTTGAAAAAACTGCGGAGACCTACGGGACAACCTAGTACATACATTTAAAGAGTATCAATATCGTGTCATGGAGCTCTTTACGGCTTAAATAGAAACAAGACAAATCAAGCAAACAGGAAACAGCAAGACATAGCTTAATCAAAGTTCACAAGCTTTGTTAGGAAGAGATTGTATAAAAAACCAAAAATGAAGTACATAGCAAACTCGTTTGCCGAAATCACATTCAATTCAGAATTTTTCAACTGCACTTGGCTTCTAACCCTTTCAACCCTTTTTCAACTGCACTTGGTTTCTGACCCTTTCAACCCTTTCTTGTGAGGCGCACCCTCGCTTGCATCAAAATAAATGAATAAATAACGACGATGGACATTTTGTACTGGAGATAGAGAACCCTAATAAAATACAAAGCCTTGCTTAGAGTAAAACGATGTTGTCCAGATGATTAGACAGGAGCCAAGTCTAAATAGAGTTAGACCCAATTCAGCAGGGTATTTTAGGTACCAATAGGTTCTTCGAAATTTTTGCACGACAACTAGCCTCCTCGAAGCATTGCAAAACCTTCACGTCACTCTCAAAAATACCATTGTCATCTGTTTGTTGACTGTTGTTGTTTTTCACAACGGAATGCAGGCAATTAGTTTAGAACAGAATTTGTTGACGAGAGACCAGGAGGAAAGTACCAAAATCTGTTGAAATTGCTCGGGTACCTGAAGAGCTCCTACCCATCCGTTCGATAACTCCAAATAATGCACCAGTAGATCCATCCCTTCAAGAACTGAGGTTTCGGTTTGAAGGTTACATTCTGTCCCGATTATTCCACATGCACGTCGATTTCACATCGTTATTCTCGCGGATTCCTTATAACGCTTTCTCTCACGAACGTGACTCAAATTAGAGAAAAATTTCTGTTTGTAACGATAAATCCTTCTGTGGTCGGATTCATCAACAATTTAACCCCTGGGTACGCGGGGTTTAAGGGGTAGAGATAAGGTAAAAGTCAGAGACGCAGGCTTCATCGTGGGTATCCCTACCCCTATACTCGCGGGCTAGTCGTTGATGAATCCGGCCCCTGTAGAAGGATAATAGATGCGTATATAAGCTCAGTGACGGTGAGCATATGGTCAGTTGGCTTCCCATTTTCTCCAGCTCTCACATATTAGTAGCTTTTGACCCATTAAGCTTTGTCTAGGCTGTTAGATTCATCAGGTGGTCAGATTCATTCCTATACAACTCTCATATATAACTTTTCTATGGTTGATTACCGTTATTCTATTCTGCAAAGATTTACTATGGTTTAATTACCCAAGTTTGAGGCTGTCCTAGAATAATCTGTGAGATCTACTGCGTTGCAGCAGAAGTACGGCGTGGTCAAATTCGTACTTTCAACGATACAGCCTCAGAGTAAACAAGAGGACGTCAGAGATGCGTTGCTAGAGTTCATGAGCTCTAAACGCCCAAATGCTCAAAATTTTGAAAATGGTACTGGAGTCTTTTCCAAGCCGAGATGTCCCAACTTATTTAGTTTCTAACATAACTAAAGTGAATAAGGCTGTACGAAGTTATGACAATTTGAATCTAAAACTCGAAAACGGTCTAAACTTTCTTGTAATTTATTATACATAACGCTATATACAATTTTCACGTCAAATTAGACACTTTCCAAATCAAATTGGACTCCTTTCATGTCAAATTGGAAACTCTTCTAAGCTTGCCCAAAACTTTTGAAATCAAACCGAACTCTTCCAAATCAAAATGGGTTTCTTCTTAATTAAATTAGAGGCTCTCCAAAAATGTTCGAATAATTTTTTGTGCAAAGAAAATTTTATTATAACTTTTTTTATGTTTTAATTTATTTCCCATTAAGAGAGCACTAGTTTGAAATTTTATAAAATTTTATTTTTTAGAAGAAAAACAATGATTTAAAACTTGTTTTGAAGAGCAGAAAGGATGCTGTTTTCTGTTTTCAAAGCAGAGATTGCGCCATGCTTTCTTCCGAGACTTCCCGGTTTTTATTCGATTGATAGCAAAATTTTTGTCTGCATGCAGTTTCACACCTGCAAGCGGTGCAAGATAAACAATTGCAAAAATCACACATATCCTAGCTTTCTCGCTTAATGTAAGCAGTATCTTCACTATTAATTAAGTAGAATTGCGACTTGCTCTTCGAGTGCATGGCGCGATCCAGTCTTTCAATAAACCACTTGATTGCTCCTTATTACGCTTCAAAACAAAATTTAATTTATTATTTTGTTCTCAAAAAGAAAATTTTTATAAAATTATTACACTTGTTGCCGCAGCTGAACCAAAAAATTCAAAGAAAGTTCTACGAAATTTTTTCTTAAACAACAAATACTCTATTCTATCTATCTTAGTGAGCCTGTAATTTGATCTGCCTAAAGATCATTTCGATTTGGAAGTCATCGCTTTAATCTCAAAAGTCTTCGGCTAGCTTACGATTAGAAGATTATCCAATTTCACGTGAAAAGTGTCCAATTTGGTTTGAAAAGTCTTCAATACGACGAGGAGATGGCATATTTAAAATCCACGCTCCAGGTGATTATGTCCAAATTGCGTGCTGAAAAAGGTTAACAAAATCAATTATCTAAAACCAGACGCGGCGCTACTTGAAGGCGCAACGACAGACAAAAAATGATAACCACCCCAGACGGTCCATTAATGTGGCGGTTATCAACAAACGAGAAAGGCTAGGCGCAAACACTAGATTGGCGACCGCCTCCTTATCACACAGCATGCTAATCTGCTGGCCAAACAGAAGCTTGAAAACGCAGGGGTCAAACGCTTTGCGCAGGATCACCACTGGCCAAATTTACCAACCGCTTACCGCCCGGTGACGGTGGAAAGTACCGCCAAACCCACTGATAAAAGTTTTATTAGCATCAAGTTTGGCGGCACTTTTCACCGTTTCCGGCCGGTATTGTAGTTGTCCTCTCCCAAAAATTTCGAATAACCGAATATGGGTGCGTGGAGCGCAGTCGGAGGAGGCGCCTACTGTCGCCTGCACCCGATACCAGGTTCCTGGTTCGGATTTCCCGGCCATGCCAACCAAGCCTTCCATCCCTCCGGGGTCGGTGAATTGGTACCAGACTTGTCTGGGAAGGATAAAGCGCTGACTTGTACATCGGCTGGCCACCGCAAGTCATTGTTCGCCAAATACGCATTCAAAACGCCTCCATGACATCCCGTAGAAGTAGAATGCGTGGCGCATCCTAAAAAGGTTTGAATAACGTCGTCTTTTATCTTTATCTTTATCTAGCCGGATATATTCGAATAGCGACATTTCGAATATTCAAAAATCGCATCCGAACTCGAATATTCGATTTCGAACAAAGTTATTCGAAATCGAATGTTCGAATATTCATTCGGGCACAACTATAGCCGGCATGCGGTTGATGAATCTGGCTCCTGGTTGACTACGTCTCTTCTTGTTAGCGTTACTGTTACCGACCTTGATTGTCTGGTGACTGCTTCTTACAATGCAAGAGATTTTCGCCAAGCGCAACAATTGAACAAAGCGGTGAGAGAAGATTTCCTGCTATATGATTTCAGTTTTTCCTTAAGTTGTCTGCTCAGCAGATCGGATATTTTCTTTACGGATTGTGTTGACATTCCTTCTCTTGGTTGGTTGGTGACAATCCAAGAAGGCACAAAAGCACAGCAAGAAGCAGAGATGAGAAGTAACCTGGACTCAAGAACTCAACATCATCTCCAGCATCAATATCGGCTGTCAGCCTTCGACCGACAACATCAACATCAATAGGATCTTAAGGAGTATGCGGGACTCAACACCATCGACAAGGTAGTTCATACATATACCTCTCGCCAGCCCTCAATATAAGAAGACTAGCCGTTCAGCGGCCTTTCGGTCGACTCTGTGCTATTAGTACTGAGGTCACCACCTAAAGAGGTCTGCCCCATCGTAAAACGGTGCCGAGGTCAGCAATCCAATCACCTTAAGGGTTTCCCCACATGTCATGTGTGGCCAAACGCGCCTGGAGAGCTCTAGTGAAACCAGCTCTAGTGAAACACTCCTCCAGCACCGCATCGCCAGGCGCATTTGGCGAAGTGTTCGGCACGTCTACTGGATCGCCATCCACGTTGGGCAACGTGTTCGGAACGTCTACTGACGATGAGTCGCCATGCACATTGCACAACTACAACCCCCTCCCCATCCCATACTCTCCCCCCCCCCCCCCCCCCCGCCCTCAACACACTCCTCCAGCACCGTATCTCCAGGCGACCGGGCCGCTCGACGTCTTAGGATCGGATCCAAGGAGAAGAAGTCAGCATCAATCAACCTGTTATTCCGCGACAGACATAAATATAAAGTTATTTTTGAGTATACCACTGCGTGGTCAGTCGAGAAAAGGCTGTAAGGCGAGCTTACCCATGATTACAATTTGGTGCATTGGCCGGGAATCGAACCCGGGTCGCCCGTGTGGCGGCGAGTATTCTACCACTATGCAAAAATAGAACAAAAACAAATGAATGGTAGCGCCAAAACTCAACGTGGAATGCGCCATTCGCTTCTGGACAGGCAAGCACTGCATCGGATCGTTTCCCAGAAAGCAGAGCGGAGAACGCCTTTTTGTAGTGAATGGTCTGAACCATTTCTACGAAGACCACGAGTTCCACCCAGCAAAATAAACCGGCTCATACGGCACGGGGTTGAATGTCATTCAGCGAAGGTGGATGACTAAACCGTATTACTGGCTCGATTTCAATACGGCGACTTTTTGCTCCATTAAGTCTGCTTAGCATAAATCGCGCACGAATCACAGTTCTCAATGAGACCTAGATCAATTCGCCAAAGATCTCATTGGTATTCCGTTCAGGCAAAATACAGATAAAAGAACGAAGGTGACAACGGATTGTCGTCGACTAATGGTTTCAGTGAAGGTGAGTGCAGCGCAGCTGGAGGAGGCGCCGGCTGTCGCGTGCACTCGATACCAGCATCCTGGTTCGGATTCCCTACCCAGGCCAACCATCCCTTCCATCCCTCTGGGTCGATGGTTTGGTTTCTGACGGGTCTGAGAAAGATAGAACAGTGACTCGTTCATCGGCTGGCCAAGTCGTTGCGTGCGTGGAGAACCACGCATTCAGATTATCTCCACGACATCTTGTAGAAGTAGAAGGCATGGCGCATCCCAAAAGAGATTGAGCAACGCCGTCTTTTATCCTTTTTATTCTTTCGTTGGCTTCAGTGAACGCATGGAAGCGATTAAAAAGGAAAATTATAAAATGGATAAAAGACGGCTTAATTAAAATCATTAAGGATCTGTCACGTATTCTAGATCGGAATATGGATTCCGCTGCAGAACAGTGTTTTCGAACTATTGCTACCCGGCTGACACGGACTTTTAAACAATTTCACGCGTTTTCAGCATACTGGACGCGTGTGGAGTAGTCTAAGGAGGAGCAGGCTGTAGCGTGCACCCGATACCAGGCTCTTGGCTCGGATTTCCCGCCCAGATCAACCAAACCTTCCATCTCTCCGGGTTCGGTGAATTGGTACCGGATGTGCCTGAGAAGACGCTGACTTTACCATCGGCTGGCCACCGCAAGTCACTGTATGGCCAATCACGCATTCAAATCACCTCCATGACATCCCGTAGAAGAAGAATGCGTGGCGCATCCCAAAGAGATTTAATAACGCTCGTCCTTTATCCATTTATCATTTTTCAACAAATCTTCCAACTGTTCGTTAACTGTATGCTAAGGAAGCACCTTTTTCTGACATCATTATTAACGGATAGAGGAAACAATGTGGCTTGCGGTAGCCAGCCGATGAACAGGTCAATGCTTCCTTTTCTATCTATACCTTTTTCAAGGCTTTTTCTAGACCTCTAAAGCAAATCCATTCGTTTATCGAGACAAGAAAACTGGCACTAATAAGGGTGAACATATAGCTAATGTCAAAGGCAACACAGGAAATCCGGAACGTTTACGAACGACAAACGAGAAGCAAATAGAGTTGCTATGGGCAACGTTTATCTTTTTCTGCTGCTGGAACAGCTCGTTGTTAAGAAGCAACTAATAGCTTCCAGAATTTTCTTAGATTCTGCTATCAAGAATCTCAGCTTTCCGCATGTGTCTCGACATCTACATATAATAGCACTCAAGAGACGGCATTAGTATTTCTTTGAGCCGAGTTTATTCTCAACTTCTACATGATAATACACAACAGAGAAGAGGCTTTCTAATCCGCATTAGTCATGAAAATTGCGCAGGCATACCTTCAAAGACTAGCTACCAATTATATTAGGTCGTTACATATGAAATGGCCGGTTTTCACTGAAAACTTTGACAGACCATAACTCGCTTAGAAGCAATTTTATTAGTTGGCGCGTGTAGCGCAGTCGGAGGAGGCGCTGGCTGTCGCGTGCACCCCATACCAGGTTCCTGGTTCGGATTTCCCGCCCAGGCCAACCAAGCCTTCCTTCCCTCCGGGGTCGGTGAATTGGTATCAGACTTGTCTGGGAAGGGTAGAGCGCTGATGTGTACATCGGCTGGCCACCGCAAGTCATTGTATGGCCAAATACGCATTAAAGTCGCCTCCACGATATTTCGTGGAAGTAAAATGCATGGCCATCCCAAAGGGATTGAATAATGCTCGTCCTTTACCCTTTATCCTTTAATTTTATTAACCGAAATAAGCACCATGACATTTGGCACACACTTTTCCAACGCGATAACAGCTTAGACGTTCCATCTTCGTAAAATCGGAACTACAAGAATTATTAAAATATAGGAAGTCATTTTCGAAAGGCTCGCTGTCGTCAAGCAGAAGACATCGAAAAGTTCTTTGGTATTAACGATGAGAACGGCCATCTTCTGATGGATCGTAAAAGGGCTGTAAAGCGATGGCGCGACTACTTCGAGGAAATCTCGAATGTAGAATTTGAACATCCTGCCGTTCCTTTTGCTTCACCTGTATACGGTCCTGTTCAGAAGATTACAATGAGCGAAACTGAAGCAGCCCTGAGGAAGATGAATTCAGGCAAAGCCACTGGTCCCGATGACCTGCCAGCCGACCCGTGGAAGTCGAAGGGCTGGTGCCCTGCCGACTGGATGACAGAGTTTTTCAACCAGGTTGTTGCTGAGAAGAAATTGCCTGAGAGTTAGCAGCAAAGCACGACTATCCCGATTTGGAAGAAGAAAGGCAGCCCTGCGGACTGCGCTAGCTACCGTCCGATTCGCCTACTTTCGCACACCATGAAAGTCTTTGAGCGAATTGTCGATGGACGTATCCGGGATGTCGTCCAGCTTTCCACGAATCAGTGTGGTTTCGTCTCTGGCTGTGGGACGGTTGATGCCATACACGCCGTTCGTCTTCTGCTAGAGAAGCACCGCGAGAAACAGAAACCGGTGCATTTTGCCTTCCTGGACTTGGAGAAGGCCTTCGACCGCGTCTCGCGAAAAGTTATATGGTACGCTTTGCGACGACACGGCGTCCCTGAAGAGCTTATTGAGTGGGTGCGCATCCTCTACTCGTGCCCAATAAGCCGAGTACGAGCACCAGCGGGTACCTCGACGGAGTGTCCGATCTCTGTCGGAGTGCACCAGGGGTCTGCGCTATCCCCACTGCTCTTCGTGATCGTCATGGATGCAATTACACGAGATCTCCAAAAGGCAGCTCCTTGGACGCTGCTGTATGCCGATGACGTCATGCTTGCATGTGAAGACAAGGCCGAACTCGAGCGACAGGCACAGGAATGGTGCGATCGCTTGGCATTGTTCGGACTCAAGCTAAACGTCAAAAAGACGGAGTACTTGACGACGGATATGAATGAGCTCGGATCTATCGAGATCAATGGTACTGAGCGCTCACGAGTCACATCTTTCAAGTATCTCGGATCAACAGTTACGCCCGATGGCAGCCTAAAGTTGGAGGTGAATGCGCGCCTAAGTGCAGCCTGGTCCAAATGGCGGTCGTTGACTGGGGTTCTCTGCGATAAGGCAATACCCGAGTACCTCAAGTCGAAGGTTTCTAGAACAGTCGTCCGCCCAGTAGCGACGTACGGTGCTGAGTGCTGGCCCGTGACGAGGGAAATTGAAAGCCGCCTCAGTGTAATGGAGACGAAGATGTTAAGGTGGACGGCCGGAGTAACGCGATTGGACCGCGTTCGCAATGACACCATACGACAGAGGTTCGGTGTCATCCCGATAGCCGACAAGTTGCGCGAAGCTCGTCTACGATGGTATGGCCACATCCTTCGCGCTAAACGACGACACCGTGTGTAAGATTGGCCTGAATCTTGAAGTCCCTGGAAAACGGCCCAGAGGACGCCCGAAGCAACGTTGGCTAGACACGTTGCACTTGGACTTAAAGATAGCTGGTGTGCATCCCGATCAAGCATTTGATCGGGAGAAATGGCGTCACCACACCAGAAGAGCGGACCCTGCCACCAAGCGGGACAAACGCTACTGAAAATGAAGAAGTCATTTTCGACATCATTTGGTTGACGAATTTTTTATCCTCTACGTGACGATCTAAATGCTTGAAAAAATTAAAATCGGTAGGGAACAGATCTGGTGAATATGCTGGAGTGGCGGGATTTTGTATCCCAATTCATCCAGTTTCTGGACATCAATTTTTGAATCGTGCGGACGCGCGTTGTCATGCAGTGGAATTGGGACTCTTCGATCGGCTAAAACCGGCTGTTTTTCAGTCAACTCATGGTGCATCACTTCAATTTCGGCACAATACTTCTCCGCTGTGATAGTCTCTCCAGTCTTCAAGAACTTGTAATGGATTATACCAGTCACTGCCCACCATACGGTCGCCATGGTCTTTTAGAAGAAGACCTGATTTCGGCATCTCCTTGGGACTCTCATTCTTGTCCAGCCATTCTGCGGACCGACGACGATTTTCATAAAGGATCCGCTTCTCGTCACATGTTTCGTCACAATCCTGACCAAAAAAGGCTCCCTTAGATAGTTCCCGGCGGTCAGTTCGTGCAGGATCCATTCATCCGATTTCTTCACTCCCGATCGCATTCAAGTGGCGACTGGTGACGGAATACTGTTCTCGCTTCCTCACAGTTTGACGCGGATCTGCTTCAATCATGCTTTGAATTGGTCACCGTTGGAGTTAATGCGGCCTACCTCGGTCTTCATCTTCGACACTTTCATCTCCAGACCGAAACCTTTCAAACCAGTGGCGAATTGTACGTTTCTTAGCGAAATCTTCCCCGATGCAGCGTTGATGTTATGAACTGCGGCCACGGCGTTGTGTCCACTTTTCCGTCCATATAAACAGAGCACCCGAATATCACGTCGGTTCATACTGTAAAAACGACGTCAAAATCTTGGCAAAGGGCAATTATTTCACAAATGCTATAAATGGTAAGAAAGCGGAGCTTATGCGCTTTCAGATGCTGTATACATTTACTGAGATGAGAGCATTGGTCGACCAAAAACTGAGGTAGCGAAATCGGCAATTTCTAATGCAACGATCTAATACATAATGAGGATGTTAAAATATAAGGCAGACAGAGGCCTAAGCCGGACTGATTTTCATTTTCGAAATTTGAATATCCTACTAACTCTGCAGAAGAGCAGCTGAGCATATAAATGGGGTTCGAGGTTGGAGCTCGCTAGAGTTGCACCAAATGTCGCAGCTGTGCCGTGAAGGACAGCTGCACTTCTGGGTTCGCCACGTCCCTCTGGCCGCTAACATTTGAATGTGTGCTCTCGACTGGTGCCACAAGCACGTCTCCATCAGGCGCTTTGGAATTTTACGCGTAAATTGGCAAAATAACAAGCACGGTTAACGTCTTGGTGAAGCAGTAAGGCGGCTGGACTGCTTCCGAAGATCAATCTAGAAGCCGATTACAATTGCACTACATCACGCAATTTTCGACATTGTTTATACTTTGATTTCGAGTTTCTGATCTGACTACAGAAGGTTCTAATGGTTCGGATTGGAAATTACCTACCTACATAGGCGAGCTGTTTTATACCTTGGAGATGCTAGCTGCTCGAGCATACAAGAGTAAAGTTTAAAGGACAGCGGCAATTAATTATCTTGCTGGATGCGCCACGCACTCTACTTGTACGGGATATCGTGGAGGCGAGTTGAATGCGTATTTGGCCATACAATGACTTGCGGTGACCAGCCGATGGATACGTCAGCGCCTTGTACTTCTCAGACAAGTCTGGGACTAACTCACCGACCATGGAAGCCAAGGAAGGCTTGGTCGGCCTGGGCGACGAATCCGAACCGGGAACCTGGATACGGTTGCACGCGACAGTCGCGCCTCCTCCGACTGCGCTACACGCGCCCATATTTTGTCAGATATTGTCAGATATATTCATTTATTTGTCAGATAGGGCGAAAAATTCTGTACAGAAAGTAGCATTAATGCGCAATGCAAGTTGAATTATTACTTAATAATAGACGAGTGAAAAACGGTCTGGGTGAGCCCTGAACTATGGCCGTGAGATTTCAATTTGATAAGTTTGTTTTTTAAAATTT
Source organism: Heligmosomoides polygyrus bakeri (assembly GCA_947359475.1). Classification (NCBI taxonomy): domain Eukaryota; kingdom Metazoa; phylum Nematoda; class Chromadorea; order Rhabditida; family Heligmosomidae; genus Heligmosomoides; species Heligmosomoides polygyrus. Next base: position 4,708,693 of record OX375865.1, read on the forward strand.
CAGAAGTCGTTTCTCTTTTTTTGTTTAAGAGCGAGTCTCTCCGAACCGCTTTAATTTCTCTTTTTCTAGCACTGGATTTTCAGAATTTAGGCAGTCACAAACCGCTAAAAACCCAGCACCAGGCGCACTGAAGGTAATCATGTATAACTCGCATTTTAACTGCTGTCCGTTTACCGTTCTTGAATTGTTTATCTGCTCTTTACGTATAAAATAAATAAATAAATAAATACATGCACCTTCTAAACACTAGGTGAATAAATATTCCAAGAGAGGGAACAAAGGACCTTTACAATGAATCATTGACATTCCGAAGACAGCTGTTTGAGTGTTGGAGAGTTTATTCGAACACTTAAAAACCAGTTCTGTAGATTTGGTTAATTTTCTATGATCCTTATGACTTTGACTGATGCTTCACCTAGAAACCATTTACAAAGAACTGCGTGAAACATGTTCGCGCTTGGAATAAATAAATAAATAAATAAACTGCAACGGCTAACAGGAGTAGCTGGAAAACATGAAGTTGTTGGATGAAGAAGATGGACGACGGTTAATGTCATGTGCTAAAAGAACGTAAATTCAAAGCATCCGAAAAATTGTATGGCTAGTGTTATAGGCCGTTTTGCAGCAGATGAGCGAAAAGTCAACGGGGACTGAAAGTGCGAGCAACTCGTGCACACCGACTGACCATCGATTTTCAGGCCACAATAGAGGGCATTCTGGTGAGCAGACGGCGGATGCTATTCGTTTCACACAGTTCGCTTCGTTCGAAGATTGAATGCGATTCTGGTAAACATTTGGAAATTTATATATATATATATATACCATTCTCACGTCGAATTGGGCACTTTTCAAAACAAATTGGACAGTCTTCTGAGCTAGCCTAGGACCTTTGAAATCAAAACCAACTCTTCCAATATAAAACATATGTACAGATAGAAATACAAGGAAGTGAAGAAAGGTATAACTGTTAATTTTTTTACTCTAATTAAATAAAGCAATATAACAAGTGCTCCGTCACGAAGTGATATGGTACGCCTTGCGACATCATGGAGTTCCCGAAGAGCTCATAGAGTGGGTGCGAATTCTCTACTCTTGTCCAAAGAGTCGAGTTCAAGCTGCAGCTGGAACCTCGATGGGGTTCCCCATCTCTGTCGGGGTACACCAGAGTTCTGCGCTTTCCCTACTCCTCTTTGTTGTCATCATGGATGCCATCACACGAGATCTTCAGAAGCCTGTCCCCTGGACACTGCTTTATGCCGATGACGTGATGCTCGCTAGCGAAGATAAAGGAGAACTCGAGCGAGAGTTGCAAGCTTGGTGTGATCGCTTGGAGTGGTTTGGACTCAGATTGAATGTGAAGAAGACCGAGTATTTAACGACGGACGTTACCGAGTCCAGCTCCATCAAGGTTAACGGCAAGGAGCTTCCACGCACTGCAGTCTTTAAGTACCTGGGATCAGCAGTCGCGTCTGACGGCAAACTGATGGTCGAAGTGAATTCACGCGTGAGTGCAGCTTGGTCCAAGTGGCGCTCGTTGACTGGCGTGCACTGCGATAGGAGGATACCAGAGCGCTTTAAGTCAAAGATCTACAGATCAGTCATCCGGCCAGTAGCGATGTACGGCGCTGAGTGTTGGCCTGCGATCAAGGAGGTTGAAACGCGTCTCAGCGTCATGGAGAGGAAGATGCTGCGCTGGACGGCTGGAGTCACGCGCATGGACCGCATCCGAAACGAAGCTATTCGGCAGAAGTTCGGTGTCACGCCGATAGCGGACAAGATGCGCGAAGCTCGCTTACGATGGTACGGCCACGTTCTGCGTGGAGAAGAAGACAGCGTCCGCAAGATAGGCCTTAACTTCGAGGTAACAGGAAAGCGGCCTAGAGGGCGCCCGAAGCAGCGCTGGACTGATACGTTACATACGGACTTGAAAGCGACTGGTGTCCACCCTGATCTAGCGCTGGATCGGGAAAGGTGGCGTCATGACACCAGAATAGCGGACCCCGAGCGGGACAGACGCTGAAGAAGAAGAAGAACAAGTGCTCCGTCACGCCTATCGGAGTGTCTCGCACGCCCTTGCAGTATCACTAAGCTAAACACAATCATATCAAGCTAGCTGCCCTACTTGTACAGCTCATTCCCCTACCTACAGGAGGAGTAGTGAGTAGGAGTACAAAAGGCTCACAGTACAGTATATAGTATGGTAGGGCGAACTATTGGTTCCTCACTACTGATCCCCCTAGTGAAAAGATCCCCCATTACTGGTACTGGTCCAGCTCAATGATCCCACCTTAGCGGACGACGTCTTATGCACGCCTTCTGTGTCCCAGGCACGTCATGCGACGTATTCCGCACGTTTTCTGAATCCCCTGGCACGCACAAGACGTCTAGGTATTTTCCGCTATTTTCGCGCCCCGTAATTTGATCAGTATCGATTGACGGTGACCGTTACTACAAGAGCGAAGTTCAGATTCGTGTTCAGCGACCTCGATTGCCCTAGGGCTGAAGTTCCCAGGCAGGGAAAAGACGTCTGGGTATTTTTCGCTATTTTCGCGCCGTAATTCCCCCCCCCCCCCCCATTTTCCGCTGTGGTGCTGTGCTGTCGTCCCGTTGATCATCGACTTGCTCGAGCGGGCGCCAGCAGCGTCTCCATTCGTCCCTGTCGCGTGCCAGAGTGGTCCAATGGATCCTCCTCGCTCGAGGGACACGAAGAGCGTCATATCGGTCGTTCAGGGCTTTCACGAAGAAGTCCGACCAACGCGTTGGTGGGCGTCCTGGTGTTCTTTTGACATCCCGCGGAATCCAGTCTGTGACGGCTCTCGTCCAGCGGGTGTCTGCGAATCCCATTACGTGGCCGGCCCACCTAATTTTCGACGACCTGGCCCATGCGACAGCGTCTCTGATCTTCGAACGTCGGCGAAGCTCGGAACTCCGGAGGCCTTCTCTCACTTGCGTGAGTCGTGTCACTCCGAGCATCGTCCTCTCGATTCCACGCTGCACGACGCTGATCGCGTGTTCATCCTGCTTTCGTATAGCCCAGGTCTCTGAGGCGTATGTTAGGGCAGGAAGAACAGTGGAGTCGAATAGGTGGGCACGGAGTCGGACGTTCTTCGTTTTCTTCACGACTTCTTCGACGCTCTTGAAAGCTCCCCAAGCCGCTCGTTTCCTCCTGCTCAGCTCTGGTGCTAGGTCGTTGGCCATGTTGACTTCGCGACCCAGATACACATAGCTGGAGCATTCGGAGATGTTCGTTCCGTTGAGCGAGAATGGGGCATCAGAAACCCATCCGTTCTTCATGAACATCGTCTTCGTAAGATTCAGCTGCAGTCCAACGCTTCCACATACACGATCGAAGTCGGCCAGCATTCGCTCCGCCTGACTGATGCTCGGTGTTATGAGAACGATGTCGTCAGCGAAGCGAAGATGGTGCAGTTGCCGGCCGTCGACCTTCACTCCCATGTCATCCCATTCTAGTTCGCGCACGACGTTTTCGAGGGTGGCGCTGAAGAGCTTCGGGGATATGGTATCCCCTTGTCGAACCCCTCTCTTCACGTCAATGACGACGTCGTTGTAGAATGGTGAGATCTTGGTCGTGAATCCACTGTACAGCTCTCGAAGGACTTTGATGTACTGAGTAGGAACGCCCTGGGTGAGCAGGGCTTCCATGACCGCTTCAGTCTCGACGGAGTCGAATGTCTTCTTCAGGTCAATGAACGTAAGGCGCAGCGGCAGCTTGTACTCTCGCGACACTTCGATGAGCTTCGTAATGGTGTGTATGTGGTCGATCGTGCTGAATCCTCTCCGAAATCCTGCTTGTTCGCATGGCTGTCCTTCGTCCAGCGTTCTACTAATCCTATTCAGGATGACTCGAGTGAACAGCTTGTAGACTACGGACAACAGGCAGATCGGGCGATAGTTGCCAATGTTGTGCACGTCTCCCTTCTTGTACAGCAAGACGGTCTTGCTGGTCTTCCACTGAGATGGAACCTTGCATTCGGACAGGTAGCGTGTGAAGAGCCGCGCCAAGGTGTTGATGAGCGCTGGCGAGAGGTTCTTCAGGTGTTCAGCTCTGATCCTGTCAGGACCGGGTGCTGTACGTTTCTTCACCAACGAGATGGCGTGTCGGATCTCGGAAGGGAGAACAGAGGGGATGACGTATCCATCCTGCGGAAGATGGCGTAGGGGCAGGTGGACGTGGCTATCGAAGAGATCGGAGTAGAAGTCGTGGATGACTTTCTCCATGGTCCTTCTGGAAGAGGTGACGGTTCCGTCAGGACGTCGGAGAGCGGTCATCTTGGTCTTGAAGTTGGCGAAGTTCCGGCGGGCATTGCGGATGCTCAGCCCTGCCTCTGCTACTTCAGCCAACACTTCCGCCCTTCTCTCCTTAAGATCCTCCTTTATCGCCGCTCTGCATAGCGTCGCAAGCTCGGACGTCAGTTGGTAGTCGCCTGACGCTCGTGCTGCTCCACGCTGGCGTATCAGCTCGAGAGTTTCCGGAGACAGGCGTCTCTTGGTGGTCTTCAAGCTCTCGGCTCCCTTAGCACTATCGTGGAGATGGTGCACGAAGCGATCGTATTCCTCGTCGACGTTGTCCATGACGGCATCTTCCCAAAGGCCGGCAAGAGAGGTGTAGAGATCCCAGTTGATGGTCGTTCTGGGACTCCTCTTCTTGAACTTCGCGGCCTTCTCTCCTTGACGCGAAAAGCGGAACCTCGCGCGAAGGAGGCGGTGGTCCGATCCCGTGTAGAACTTGGGGACAACGGAGACATCGGTCAGGCAATACTTGCGATTGAAGATGATGTGGTCGATCTCGTTGTGGAACTGGCCACCGGGGGATTCCCAGGTCCATCGTAGGGAGGGAGGCTTCTGGAACTGCGAGTTTCCATGGATGGTCTTGGTCGACATGATAAACTCAGACAGCCTTTCACCTTGCTCGTTCCACTCCAAACCGTGGGTTCCGATGTGAAGTTCTTCCGGCGACCTTCGTGGCCCGATCTTGGCGTTGAAGTCGCCGACGATCACCTTGTAGAAGGTGTGATCTTCCTTATAGAACTTCTCCAGCTCCACGTAGAAGGCCTCGACGTCTTCGTCGTCGTAGTCGGATGTTCGGGCATACGCGACGAACACAGTCAAGGCTGGCACGGAGCCACATCGCTTCAGTCGCAGACGTCCGATTCGGCTTGTCAGAGACTCGTACGAATCGATGTTCATGGCCAAGTGCGTGTTGACGAGGACACCAACGCCGCCTACTCCCCTGCTGTCGCATGTTCCGAGGAACAGTTCTTCTCCGGAGTCGTAGGCGGCGTGTAGGGGGTGGTGTCTTCTCGTCTCGGTCAGTCCGATGACGTCGTACTTGATCTTCCTGGCTTGCATCATCAGGTCCTCGACGGATGCTTCCGACGCAAGCGTGCGGGCGTTGTAAGTACAGATCGTCATCCTAGTCCTTCTCAGTTTGCGCAGCCTGGTTAGGCCCTGAGATTTTAGCAGCCTCTCCGTACTCGTCCTTCCCATCGCTGCAGAAATGGGGGCTCTTTCGGGGTCAGGGGAATGAGGCCCTTTAGTGCTGCTGTGTTTGACTGGAATACAACACGGGTAGCTAGTCAGGCTCTGTCGTGCGGGTGGGGTACTCCGGGCAGCCAGCCAGACTGCCCGAAGGGACGGGGCGAGACTTAAGGCGGCCTCGAATCGCCTTACATGTACTCCCAGTCTACCGAGTGCAAGCTTTTGGCCGAGCCGACACAGTTACAATCCGCACAGTCACGGACACATCCACGCACACAGTGCACGAACATGCCGCTCCCACGCACAAGGAACGCATCGACCCGACACAGCAGGAGCAAGGAGTCCATTCCCTGCATCCCACCTGCGTCTCTGGGCAGTACACGGTCGCATTTGGTTCGCGTTTAATTCCCCTATCCACCACCCGGGGACGCGCCACGTGGCCCTGCGACAAGCGGCCCGAGATCCCTCTTAACAAGAGAGCCCGAAGGCTCTCTATCGAGGGAGATCCGTGGCATTTTCCGCACCGACGGCTTATTGATGGCTTCGCCGTGGCAATAACTTCTCATCATCAAGTGTAGCTGCCACCTATGTCATGGTTTCCTCAGGAAGAACATCTTAACTATGTCGATTAGGGAAAGTTAGAAAAAAGCGAAAAAATGGACGAAATTCGCAAAAACGCATATTTGCCCAATATCGATTGATGGCGATCGACAGTTCAAAAACGGACTTCGGATCCGCGTTCAGCGACCTCGATTAAAAAATCGATAATATCGATCGATATCGATTGGTCCGACTTCAGATTCGTGTTCAGCGTCCTCGATTACCCCCAGGGCTGAAGTTTCGGACCGCTTGAACGAAATCCACAAAAAATCGATAATATCAGTCGATATCGATTGCCCCTACTGTGAAGGCCTCGATGATCACCTAATTGCCTATACACGACTGCCTACATGTTCGGCACGTCTACGGCTCGCCATGCACGGTTGCCGACGTGTTCGGCTGCCGATCACAAACACACACACACACACACTGCTCCTTTATATATAGTTGGATTTCTGCGGCGGCGGCGCCGATCGATAGTATGACTCAGCGCTTAGCGCATTACTATAGGGTATGCTATTAGGTTGTCCGGAAAGTTCTCAGCGTTTTGTAATACTATATTTCATTCGTCTATTATTAATTCAACTTGCATTGCGCATTCATGCTTTCTGTACAGAATTTTCCGCTCTTTCTGACTGAATAATTCATCTTTCAACGTTGCTTTATATTTTCGTTCTTGAAGGACTTAGTGAACTATGTCGAAGGAGCAGTTCCAAACGATGTTTTATTTTGACTTCAAATTGGGACAGTCCGCAGCTGAGACAGCTCGACAAATCCATCATGTGTGGTGGCCTAATAGTGTTGGAGCAAGCACTGAGCGCCAGTGGTTCAGTAGATTTCAGGACCAGAGATTTCAGCCTCGAAGGTGACCCCAGTAGCGGTCGACCTAGGGCAATCCTGGACGACGAGATGAAGGAATTGGTGGAAGCTGAACCATCCCAAACAGTTAGCGAAATCGCGAAAGAGCTGGACGTCAGTAAAACTGCTGTTGCGGATATTTTGAAACGCCTTGGGAAGGTGAAAAAGCTCGGGAAGTGGGTGCCCCACGAGTTGAGTGAGCGGCAAAAATTGTCACGTTTCGAGATTTGTTCTTCTGTAATTTTATGCAACAAAATTGACTCGCTGTTGGATCAAATCATATCTTTTGATAAAAGTGGATCCTGTATGGTAACAAGAAACGTTCCGGAAAGTGGTTGGACGACGACGAACTCCCCTAGGCATTGTCCAAAGGCGAACCTCCACCAAAAAAGGTAATGGTCGCTGTGTAGTAGTCGGCGGCTGGTGTGATCAATTACAACCTTTGGCACCAGGCCAAAGGATCACAGCAAAGTCCTACTGTAAGGAAATCGACGAAATGCAACGAAAACTGCGTCAATATCAGCCAGCTTTGGTCAACAGAAGAGGCCCGATTATTCTGCACGATAACGCCGCCCACACGTTTCGCAGATCACTATTCGAAAACTGAACGAGTTAATGGTCGAAGCTCTGCCTCACCCGCCATATCCTCCAGACCTCTCACCAACCTAGTGCCTCCTTTTCAAACCCATTCAGAACTGTCTTGCTGCTAATCTTCTCCAAGCAGGATCAGCTGGTTCAGTGCCATTTATTTCGTTACAACCTAATAATTTTTTCGTTGATTAAATAAGTGGCACACTTTTGTCAGAGGACAGGTCATCCGTTGGCAAGTTTGTGCTGATTCGAACGGTGCTTACTTCGATTAAATCCGATAAGATTTGAGAAAGTTATGGTAGTTCAAAGTGAAGCACTCAAAACGCTAGGAACTTTCCGGACAACCTAATAAAAAATATAAAAAGGATTGGTTCTTTAGACGTCCTTTAGACGAATCTTTGTGTAATGCTCCTCTCGTGGCCTTTCAGTGAAGAAGAGGAGCACATCCTAAGATATGCTTAAAATCTGTCCATATGTGAAGAGGGAGGAAAGTAAGAGAGAGAGAAGCAGGAATGAGATGAATGTGACAAGACAAAACAAACAAATTGAAATGAGCTTCATCTACATTGAACAAGAGACACTCCAAAAAGGTTAGAATAAATTTTTTCCAAGGAATATTTTAGTATAACTTTTTTTGATGTTTTAAGTCACCCACCCAATAAGTGAAGCACTGTTTCAAATTTTTGTAAAATTTTTATTTTGTGGGATTGGTAATGGTTTAATGCTCTTCTTGAAGAGCAGGAAGGCGGCAATTTTTTATACCAAAAAAATTGCGCCAGCAGTCTTCCAAGGCGTTGACATCTCTTCTCGAGTAATAGCAAAATTGCTGTTTGCAACAGCTGTAAAGACCACATATATCCACACTATTTGGCTGACTGTGAACTGCGAGGGCGCGTGTGGTGCAGTCGGAGGAGGCGCCTGTCACGTGCACCCTATACCGGGTTCCTGGTTCGGATTTCCCGCCCAGGCCAACCAAGCCTTTCATCCCTCCGGGGTCGGTGACGTGGTACCAGACTTGTCTAGGAAGGATAAAGCGCTGTGTTGAATGACTGCCACTGCAAGTCGCTGTATGGCCAAATACGCATTCAAATCACCTCCACGTCATCCCATGGAAGTAGAATGTGTGGCGCATCCCAAGAGGAATTGGATAACGCTGTCCTTTATCCTTTATCCTTATGAACTATGAACAGAATTAGCTAAAGGATTGCAAGGTTGGCGACATCACCAGACATGAAAACACCCTCGTCTTGTAAATGGCAGCCCTGCCATTAACGAGAACAAGCATCGAATGCTACAGTTGTTGTTGAAGACGGATGCATGCTTATCAGTTTCAGACGTGAACTAGGGTGAAAGAAGTGGTGTCTCCTCGACAATGTTTACTTTCCGACGTCTACTGCACCACAGACTCGCTAAAAAAAAAAGCATTAAATACAAACCATTGACAGTGACCAGGTGCAACTACAGTGTGTCTCAAAAAACTCTTTGAATACTCTTTGAAAGGTGATAAATTTGCACACAGTAAAGGTCGCAAAGAAGTTCAGGGCTCATATGAAAACTTAGGAAAATAGCTATTTTCTGACTTATGAGCGATATAGAATTCGCCGGGCACTCGTCTGATATTGCGCATTTTACACACGATTGATTGCGTTTTGTTTGAATATGTACTCGTTATATTTTTTTACAACGTAGTTTCATTGATTGGTTTCTGCTTCCTTTAAGGTTTAAAATGTAAAAACACACTACTGCCTGCGAAAAGTGGAAGGTATCCTAAAGATGCAGGTGCTGTTTGAAAGGTTCTAACATTGTTCCCGGTGAAGCTATTGAGGATGATTGAGACTCACAGAAAGCACAAGGTAACAATATTTTCATTTATTTCTTGCGAGCGAGTGATCTAAATGCACCCTGCGACTTCATTTAAGAAAACTACAAAATTAAGGATAAAAATAAAGGATAAAGGATAAAAGGACGGCGTTCATTAATCTTTTTTGGGATGCACCACGCTTTCTACTCCTACGGGACATCGTGAAGGCAATTCGAATGCGTATTTGGCCATACAAGGACTTGCGGTAGCAAGCCGATGAACAAGTCAATGCACATTCCTTCCCAAACAACTCTGGTTCCAATTTAATGAGTTCGGAGGAATGGAAGGTTTTGTTAGCTTGGACGGGAAATCTGAAACAATAGCAAGGAATCGGGTGCACGCAACAGCCGACACCTCCTCCGTATACGCTACTCGCGCCCAAGAAATTGTCAGATTGCAGTGATCTAACTACAATTGAAGCTCCGAACCTTTTAGGGTAGGTTAACTCCTGCGCACGACAAAGCCGTTCCAGGCGTTTCTTTGCCCATATCGGTCTGCACTGAAGCGATAGCATTTTTTGTCATTTGTCCACCAGACAATGGGGCGCAGCAAAAACGAGCCTCACCACTGTGCAGTTTGATAGATGCCGCACAAGACCGTATAAGTCTTGTTGAGAATCGTTGGGGTAGTACAAAAACGCCTTGTGAGGCGCACTGATTCTCTGATACCTGACGAACAGAAGCGGGAACAACGGAACGCTCTTCAAGATCTTTGAGTTGTACTGAACCAGATGCATACAACAAAGCCTATTTGTTTTTCCCTCTTACCGGCCCGGACACCATCCTACTGTATAAAAGGCTTTGCTGAAGCTTAATATTTTATGCTGTACAGTGTTTCTAAGGTAAAGTTGTTGAAAATTAGGTGGGCCAGCCACGTAATGCGATCGCCGACACCCGCTGGAAGAGAACCGTTACCGAGTGGATTCCGCAGGATGTCAAGAGAACACCAGGACGCCCTCTGACGCATTGGACGGACATCTTCGAAAAAGCCCTGAACGAACGATACTCTTCGTATCCCTCGAGCGAAGAGGATTCATTGGAGCACTCTGGCACGCAACTGGGACGAGTGGAGACGCTGCTGGCGCCCGCTCGAGCAAGTCGATGATCAACGGGACGACAGGAGATACAAGTGATGCTTCTATAGTATGGTCGCTTCTCAAACCCACTCGTGTTGAAAACCTAAACCACCTAAATCTGCGAAGTTTTGTTTCTGAATATTCATTAACCATCCACACCTAGCACCAAGAAAAGTACGTTTTGGCTTTCATTCCCTCCATGGACCGGCCATGTCATCATTGTTTTCTTTCGAATTTGCTTTGAGGAACGATTGAATCGTTGAGTTAAGACGAGAAACTGTTTGGAAACTGTTTGGAGTACTCAATACTTCCGAGTTGCACTCCCTTATTCTCTCTAACACCTAAATCTGCTATCTTATCAGTATTAACTGCCATCTTATCAGTATCTTCAATGTCTTTTTAATGTGTATTTTCCTGTTGAAAAGAAAAACAAAACATAAGGTGTGTAGTACCGCAGACGGAGGAAGTGCCGACTATTGCGTGCACCCGATTACAGTTCTTGGTCCAGTTTTCCCCATCGGGCTAAGCTAGCCTTCCATCCCTCTGGGGTCAGCGGTAGCCGACTTGTCGAGGAAGGATAACTAACTGTCTATCGGCCACTACAAGTCATTGCATAGAGTAAACACGCATTAAAACTGCCTGCAAGATACACCGTATAAGTCGAATGCTTGGCGCATCCCAAGGAGGGATTGACTAACGCCGACCTTCATCCTTAACGCTTATCAAGCTTCTTTTCTTGCTTATAGTCTACAGTGCGCAACATGATCATAGGTCTGCCATAAACTGACGCAATACAAACCTGAGCAGTGAGCAGCCTGAGCCACAGACAAAGGAGCATCCTCATCCATCGAAGATCCTGCTTTCTGTCGGGTGGGATAACAAAGGTGTCATCTACTGCGAGCTGCCGGCCCGCAACGAAACTCCAACAGCGGACTTGTACCGTCAGCAGCTGGACAGACCGTCTGCCAAGATCGCAGAAAAGCGTCCGAGTCATGACGCACTCCGACTCTTGCACGACAATGCTCGATCACACATTGCAAGAATGACTCGCCAAGAGCTTCTCGACCTTGGATGGGAAGTGCTACCTCACCCGTCGTACAGCCCAGATATTGTCCCAACAAACTACCATCTTTTCCTGTCTCTCTCCAATGTCATGCAAGGAAAAACGTTCGATGACAAGGACGACCTGGAACGCTGATTGGCTGGTTTTTCGAATCAAAACCAGAAAAGCTATACGCTGACGGGATCGGTAGTTTGCCTGAAAGGTGGATAAGAGCGACAGAACATGATGGCGGTTACTCCGGTTCCTGATGTGCTTTGCTTTTTTTCGCGAAACTAAAAAATGTGGTGTCTTGGAAATTGAGAGAACTTCTGCAACAACCTAATACAAATCTTCGAAGAAAGTCATAGCTAGTAATTGAAATTGAAATTTTATTTTGATTTTTTCGAAAAGCACCTAGTTTAGTTTGGATGGCGATGGTTTTAATTTTGAACGCGCTCTATTTGACTTAAAAAATATTCAGGCTAACGTGAAAATGCAATATAAGCTGCAGCTTCTACATTTTTCTTTTGATTTTTTTGTTTGCAACAGATGCTCGCAACTAACTCTAGTTTGTAACAAAATTTGGCAAAAACGTTTCATTTAAAAAAATTGCTAAGAAAGTATAACGACCGGAACATAACACCCACTCTTGGTGCATTGATGCATGCGTTATAGTGTGTCCAACTCAATCTGAGATGGTGATCTGGAATGCATTTATGTGAGAGTGGTACAGTACTCATATCTCGTAGCGATCAAAACTCTAGCGCTGGGCGGGACTCGAACCTGCACCATCTGCTAGCCTGGCAGGAATGCTCCACGTCACTGCACCAACGTCGCTGTTTGGTCGAACGCAAGGTAGTGTATCGACCTTATGGAGCAGATGGGTTAAGGGAATTGTGACAGCCACTGTACAAAGTTATTCTGATTCTGTCTCATTCTGATGCTTTAGCTGGAGCTTCCCCCAGTCCGACGACGGTAATTATTTTCGCACGCGCAGCCCTTAATTGTTCAGATCCCGCTTATTCGGACGAGTTCCGTTACTGGTTTCATTCAGGTGACAAGTCGCGCTACTTGCCATGGCCAATTGCCACCGTTGGATTCGAACCGATGACGACGCCACCAACCACACCGTGGAATTCACGAGCAGTTCGAGCAAAAAAATCGATCTCTAATCCGGTCACGTTCCCGAATGCAAATCGCACCTGGTTCCGTCGGATCTACGCACCTACGGGCGTCAACACTTCTCGTGTTTAAGCCGGAGTTGTTTTTTACCGCTTGGATACTGTCCCGTCAACCCCGCCATCTGCATTCTGCAGTCATGACGGAGTTGATATTGAAGCTCCAAGTTATTTGCTCAACGATTGGTATTTTCTATGCCTTTCACGCTTCACTATCGCTCTATCATCAATTGTTTTTAATATAATTTATACCTGTGTCCTCTGAATATTTTTTGAATAAACGAATTATCGAATATATTCGGCTTCATGAAAAATCAAATATGCGAATAGTGAATATATTCGAATTTTGGAGCTCGTCGAATATTCGAATAATTAATATTCGAATATTCGTTCGAAACTATTCGATGCGGTCCGAAGTATAAAAGTGACCTAGGGATTACACTTGCGTCCTTCCAAAAAATTCTCAAATAAACGAATAATCAAACACATTCGGCTTCATGAAAAACCGAATATTCGAATAATCAATATATTTGAATTTTGAGCCTCATCGAACATTCGAATAATGAATATTCGTTAGAAATTATTCGATTCGGTCCGAAGTATTTTATATGTAATTATTATTACTATCAGTTAGAATGTTTCCGCGTAAAGGGCTCAGTTTGGGCACAGTGTCCCTTTTCTTTCCATTCCCGACTTTACTGTCATACATACCATTTCTGGACGCGTGGAGCGCAGTCACCTGCACCCGATGCCAGGTACCTGGTTCGGATTTCCCGCCCAGGCCAACCAAGCCTTCTATCCCTCCGGGGTCGGGGAATTGGTACCAGACTTGTCTGGGAAGAACAAGGCGCTGACTTGTTCAACGGCTGGACACCGCAAGTCATTGTATGGCCAAATACGCATTCAAATCGCTTCCACGACATCCCGTAGGAGTAGAATGCGCTGGCGCATCCCAGAAGGGATTGAGTAACGCCGTCCTTTATCCTTTATTACATATATACTATTTCACGTCGAGTTAGGCATTTTTCAAATCACGTTGGACATTTTAAAACTAAATTGGACACTCTTCCAAGCTAGTTTTAAGACCTTGAAATTATAGCGAACTCTTCCAAATTGAAATGATCCACAGGCAGGTTAAAGTACAAACGCACTAAAACGGCTAGAATAATTTTTTAAAGAAAATTTGGTAGTTATTTTTTATTTGAAATTTTTTAACTCACCTGCCCCAATAGGTGCAATAATTTTATAGGATTTTTCATCTATTGAGAAAAGCAATAAATTGAAATTTGTTTTAAAACGCGATTATACAGCGCATTAAAAGGTTTGATCGAGCCATGCACTCGAAAGGCTTGGGATTTTTATTAGGGATTTTTATTTGATTGTTAGTGTAAATGCTACTTATGTACATGCAGCATCTGTGTGTTCTTTACAACTGCTTTTGCTGCACGGTTTACAGGCGAGAAATTCCATACAAACAGAAATTTTGCTATCAATCCATTAAAAGTTGCGGCGTACTACTTGGCCAGATTAATCTGCGCTGTGCTTCTTTTACCATTTACAACTTGACAATCATGTGAAATACAAGTGAATCGACTTTATTGACTGCACAATTTAAACTTGAGCGGGAGCACCATTCTACAAGATGCACTCTGTGGACTGACAAAGCAAAATTCAAGCTGAATGGAAAAGATAATCGGCATAATTGCAACTAATGGGGACGTAAAACGTTACAAGAAACACAGCGCAGGATAACGTGGCCAAGTAGTAACAAGATTGTAACAGGCATTCAGCCCATGCAGAATCAATCGAGCCTGAAATGCAATGTTTCAGGCGGGAGCATGGCACAATCTTGCCTATTTACACGACGTAGAAATCTTATTACCATGTGGTTTTACACGATTCTCAATAAACCTCCAAAGCTTCACTACCAGCAATGTTAGAACCTTTCAAACAATACCCGCATTTTTTAGGACATCCTGCATCTTTCGTAACTTTCGTGTGTTTTTAAGTTTTGAATTTAAAAAAAGCACAAATCAACTAAAAAGACAATTTATTGACAGAATTAGAACAAGTATTCAAGCGAAGGACAATCAATCAAATGTGAAATGCAAGGTTTCGGACGAGTGCATGGCTCATTCCATGCCGTTCATATGTAAGAAAATTTCTATTATCTTAAGCTTTCATATGAGCCGTCAACTTCTTCAGTTTCTTTACACTGACCAAATTTATCACATTTCAAACAGTGCTTACATTTTTTATGAGACACCCTTTAGAATAAAGATGAGCCCAATGTGTGGTGGCGCTGCCGAAGGAGACTCCAGCTGTCCCGAATCAAAGTTCTTGGTTTGGATCCTGCCCAGACTAACCAACCAACCCATCAATGCTAGATGGTTGCAGAATTGCATAGGAAGGATAGGACGCAGGCATATCCATAGGCTGGCCTCAGTAGGCCATTGTTTAAAAGATAAACACGCACTGAAACTGTTCCCACCATATCCAGCGGAAGTAGAATGCGTGGCACATACTGAAAAGGGATTGACTAACTTCAACCACATTGCCTTTTCCTTAGAAACGAACCAATCAAATGCCACGAAAACTGCACTAAGTACTTGTATGGTGATTCTGCGGTTTTAAAATCGGCAGGTTCAATGACCGACTCAGTATTCAAAGCGGGTGTTAACCGCGACAAACTGCCACAGGTAAAGCTCGTGATCGGATTACCGCAACAGGTGGCGAGCACCACCAAAAGGAGTCATTGTTCGTCGTTTTGTCGGCGTTACGGCAGCACTCCTGCTTAAGTCTAGAATACTACAAAGCCACTGAATAATAGGTTCAAATCGCTGCTGAATCAGCGACATTTTGATAAAGTGCCTTTTTCAGTAAGTCAACTGCTAGTCTCTTTGAAAAAAAAAACACTTTTCGCGTTACTCATGGAAAAAAATCTTTTCTTGTTAATCTTCAAAAAGAACGCTTCTTCTGCAATATTTTCTGAACAAATAATTTTGTATCTCTTTATTTATTTATTTATTTATTTATTTATTGCTGCAAGTAAAGTGGAAGAAATGTCTTTGCAGATTATTCAGAAACACTCAGAGCAAAGAGCTTAAAAAAATCCCAAAAAGGAGAGCGGGCATGATATTATGTCGAGTTGTTTTGAAAGAGATTGATTAAAGTCAACTGAAATTTATATCGGCATAAAAACTGCAGGTGTTGGCATTCAGTATAACTATGGTGTGACTTCCAGTGATTGCAGAGGTCACATTCGAGCATCCTTGACGAAGAGGTAACACCCAGGAGTCCGGTCCATATTTCCGGTCGCACCAAGGCGAGCAATTGCTGCATTACGTTACCCCTTGCGATGCTTCCATAGCAACTGAAGAGGCCAAACCGCACTTGTAAAGGTATATCTAGAGAGGAAGATAGAAACGAAATTTTTAATGAAACAAAACATAGAAAGCACTCAAGAAATATGTGCATGGAAACTAGTCGGCAGGAAAATAAAGGTATAAATTCTTTGCCCAAAGGTTCTGAATACTGCCAAAACTAATAGATAAAACAGCAGACATAATGACTCCAACAGTAGCGCGAAAAGAACAGACGGCGTAAAAAAACATTTCGGAGCTGCCCACGGGACTATCTACACTGCCGAAAAAAGCATAAAACTTTGTAGCTTTTTGTACTGTAATTGCTCTTCACTTTGCAGGTTTCTGAAGAACCCACTTTTGCAGTGTTTTTTGTGTTCAACTTATTTTGTACTACTTTTGACTCAATAAATGTTCAATATTCAATGTTCAACGTTTGAATGTTGAGACAACCACTCCTTATGTGCGTCTATAATTCGATGCCGAGGCCCATCTCGTAAAGTTCACAGCGACTCTCGCTAAAAATCTTTAATCTTAATTCTCTTCATAGTATCAGGGCATTCTGAATCGCATATACATCCCATCTTCGTTAACTTTCGTTTTATAAGTCATTTTAGGTGCTACACAAAGCGCTGTGATTTACAAAGCGTCAGTGCCTCAGAGCTACCAGATATTCTAAATGACGGAAGTGGTGGGGAATGTTAAGGTGAGTTCTCTTCACTATGTATGTAGGTGCAGTGCATCTAGTGGCAACACTTGTCCGAAAACTATTATCAGTAATCCTAAGTATAAACTCGGAGTTAAGATTGGAATATATTCCTAGAGCAACTGCCCTTGAATCTAGGTGAATCTTTGAACAGTAGAAAAGATTGCTCTTTTTCCATGATTGATACCGAACCTTTATTTGACTTACGTTTCAGCGTAGCCGCCTTTTTCAGAGCCTGAAAGAGATGGGAGAAGCTTGGGGAATTACATTTCAAGAATCATTTCAAGTTCCAGTCATTTCTGAAGCTAAAGGGGTAGGGGAAGAGTCGAACTGTGAGGAAGACAGTCCAACTGACCTCGTGTAAACAGCAGAAACGCTGTCGAGCCACCTTTCGAATGAAGTATACGTACCTTTCGGGATGCTGCAACCCAGGAGTAGTCTTTATTTGCCGACCTCTTTGGGCTTGACCCCAGAGGGCGCCAGTTAAAGATCGCTGAGGAGCTGACACTGTCATGCCTCGGGTTGACCGTCACCGGCATCGGTAACGGTGGTCCAGACCCGAGGCCACGTGTGTGGCAGTATCGGTGGAGACTTACAGCAGGCTTATGCTCTTTCCTTTCCAGCCACGCGGCACCATCTAGTAGGGCCCTGCTGCCCCAGCCGAACCATTGGGACGAAACTGCGATGGGCTTTAGCTACCTGGCACCTACGACTCTGAACCCCTTCCCCGCACGTCTCTGCGCCTCCCATCTTCTAATAGTGTTGCGAACAATAAAGATGTTGGTTTCCAACCAGTCTTCACGCAACTCCCGCAGACACAAGATGGTATGCAGATTTACTATACTACACATGCTACTACCCCTTATGAATACACGCAGCTACTAGTTACGCAACCTGCCCTTCTAGGCTCACTAGGGGAATCCCACACAACAGCGCGCTAAGGTCCGGCGAGGTTCTGCACGAGGCGTGTACCCACGAGGCGGTGCTCCTCGCCTCGCACCTGTGGTTACCTCTTCCTGGCTTCCATGCCAGGAACGTACCTCCGTCGTGACTGCGCGCCTCCTCAGTGTTGCTGCGGTAGACTCGACTCGCTCCGGAATCCTTGACGTCCAGCGGATGTTGACGGGAGGTCGGCGAACGGACACGACCGTCCGGGGCAGCGGCAGACACGCGAGTTGAGTCCGCGCGCGGCGTTCATATTTCGTCGCAGCGAATCGATGCTGCTTGCGCGGCTGGATCAAGAGGGAGCAGAGAGTCTGCGTCCTTCAAGAGTCGTGGCGAAACTTACGACAGACATAAAGGAAGGACCTCATTCACCCATATTTTTCTTCATCCGATGAACGACTCAACAGCCTCTCGGCTGTGTTTTCGTGTCTTTTGGGTTGACTACCTCTTCTCGCCTCTTCGTGTCTGCTCCCCCTTAGCTTCCGAAATGGCTGAAACTTGAAAAGTCTCTTGGACGGGTAATTTCTCTAACTCTCCTTGTCTTTTCCAGGCTCTTAAGAAGGCGTTTACGCCTAAACGTAAACCGGACAGAGCTTCGATATCAATCTTGGCACGGAGGGCCGGAATTTTACCAAAAAGTGACAATCGTCTCTGAGTAATTGGCAACACCCTAATAAAGAGTATAGCACACCCACGCTGAAAGAACGACGAACTAAGCATTATAGAACTAGATGTTCTACAGAACTACAGGATGTTTTGTTGCGACCAAAACAATTGCGCCAACGGGAATCAAACCCGCACCTTCTGCTTTCCGGGCAGCGATGCAATGTCTTACACCACCGGCGCTAACTTCCGCGATATCCTCGATGCGTATCAGCACTCACCCGTATATTGGGATGAGTCGGCCGGTGATAGCAGCATGGAACCATTCAGGCTGACGGTCTTGATAGAAATGATTCAATTCAATTCCTTCCCTAGTGGCTGCCATCGAGGTTGTGAGCCGTCACAATGGTGTCGATGTTGCGTTCGATTGAAACCGCACCGGTGGTACAATGGCGTAGACCATTTCCGCCCAGTCCGCAGGAGGCCCTGGTTCGAGCTCCGCATACCTATAGAGTTTTGATCGCAGCAAAACATCGTTTTAATAGCTTACAACCTTTTTATTCTGAAATATGAAACATTAAAGCGGTTAATAAATAAGGCGCATTGCGACGCAAAAAACGCCGCTCTTGCTCTTTGGCGCGTTTCTCGCTCAATGACCAAAAAACGCGTTCAGCATTTTAAGATTCCAGATTCCTGTTTTAAGGACGATTTTAACAATTCTCCTTAAAACAGGAATCTGGAATCTTCAAACTGAAAAACGCCCATTCTCCTAAAATGTAATGCACAGGAGGAAATCGAATTCATGTCTCAACAAGTATTGGTGATGTACGCATATCACTACAGGGTGCGTAAAAAGTATTGACGCACCTACTTTTTGTTTCGGCTCCAGCTTTCTCTTTCTACCTCTCTAGGTTTTTGTGTGTTATTTTTGTTGTCTGTGTTGTGCTCAAAAAACACTCACGAAAAAACTGAAGAAACATGATCGTCATCGCTACGGTAGCCCTTTTTTTGTCTGTTACCCAGACAGCTGAATACTTCCTTAACAAGAGAATTAGGCGCTGTTCGAAACGGTTGGTGAGGAAAGAGGCCAGCAACCCAAACGTCAGCTACGGCTCTGTCATAACAGATGATGATTACAATATGTTCAAGCACGATAACGTTCAAATCCAAAATTATCAATCTTTGTCCGATAACGGCAAACGGATAAGGCGCGCAGGTGTGGACAGCTTCTCAGACGAGCACAGCTTAAACGTGAATCTGCTGGATTACTCTTTTTAGGCGATTTTGGAGAATGAGGTCTGGGCTACTTTCAACAGAAGTGACCAGTCGCAGAAGGCTACCCTGTTAAAAGCACGGAACGAAATCCAAGCGAGTACTTGCGGCGCGTGCTCATGAATTTTTCCGTCGTTTTCGTTCCTGTACTCTCAGTAAAGGAGCCAGTGTCGATTACAAGTTATTCTATCGTGTTTGCAAGATCATTTTCCATATTTCCCAAGTGAATACTTTAAAACTTACTGCGCAATACTACTTCCACAGCCGTCATTTACTGCGTCAATACTTTTTACGCACCCTGTAGTGTGAGAAAAATCCTTTGAAATAAAGGATAAACGACGGCGTTATTCAATTCTTTTTGGGATGCGCCACGCATTCTACTTCCACGGGATGTCGTGGGAGAGAGTTGAATGCGTATTTGCCATACAACGACTTGCGGTGGCGCGGTGGCCAGCCGATGAACAAGTGAGCGCTTTATCCTTCCCAGACACGTCTTGTACCAATTCACCGACCCCGGAGGAATGGAAGGCTTGGTTGGCCTGGGCGGGAAATCCGAACCAGGAACCTGGTATCGGTGCACGCGACAGCCAGTACCTCCTCCGATTGCGCTACACGTACCTTCCTTTGAAATAGAATGTGTCATTACACAGATCCAGTGTTTTCATCTCGATCGTTTAAAGAATTGTTCGAAGACCTCCGAAGGAATGAATGAAACGTCATTGGAACGATCTCCATAATTTCACGCAACGGCAGAGTTGTTGACGATGTCGGAGCAAGTGTTCAATAAACTCTGTCCGTACTTCGAAAAGAAAGTGCTAACTTTAATGTAGAATGCTGGAATATTTGCAGGATTCGGAATCAGGAAACAGTTGAGAACAATTTTTTTTCTTTTGTAACTTTTTATGCCCCTTCATGTGCCACCTCATCGCGGTGAAGGGGTGAACATCACTTTGTGATTCCTTCGTGCGGGTGGCAGTGCCCTCTGCTCACTTCTTGCCAAGCACTTCAACCACTACCTTCGACTTGGTAGGATTCCGGACTCATGGAAGGAGTCGAAAACAGTTATAATCTTCAAAAAAGGTCAGCAGGAGGACATCAACAACTATCGACCCATCAGTCTTCTCTCGGTTGTGTACAAGATCTTCACCAAGATACTGCTTAACCGCATGGAGCATATTCAGACTGTCTCACAGCTCATCGAGAGGAGCCGCGAATACCACCTCCCACTTGTCCTTATCTTCGTGGATTACCGGAAAGCGTTCGACTCTGTGGAAATCAATGCCGTTTTGAACGCACTTGTGCACGCTGGTACACCACCGCCCTACATCCGACTTCTCGACGAATGCTTCTCGAACACATCGACTACCATCCAGCTGTTCGACCGAAAGCTTAAAATTCCTATCGGGAAAGGAGTACGGCAGGGAGACACGATTTCTCCCAAGCTATTCACAGCGGCACTCCAGGATGCCATGAAAGACTTGAACTGCGACGGTAAAGGCTACCTTGTCGACGGTAAACGGATCAGCAACCTTCGCTTCGCCGACGACATTGTTCTCGTCTCTACCAGCACGGCCGAAATCGAGGGAATGCTGAACGAGCTCAATGTGGCAGGTATGAAGTTTGGATTGGACATGAATATGTCCAAAACACAATTTATGGTCAACCAGTGGTGTGACACGGGACTCGTAAGGTTAAATAAAGCCGCTCTGCAATAGGTCGACTCCTACGTCTTTCTGGGAAGAAAGCTGAGCATGGATAACGACCTCGCTCCTGAAATCGCCAGCTGGAGATGCGCAGCATAGGCAGCCTTCAGTTCGATTCGCAAAGTCATCGATCAGGTCAAGGATGCGGGCCTCAGGGCCTCGATATTCAACGCCTCTGTACTGCCTGCGATGTGTTACGCGACGGAAACCTGGCCCGACAACAAGACAATCGCCAGAGCGATGCAAACTACGCATCGTGGACTGGAGAGATGTCTTCTGAGGACAAGCGTTCGTCAGCAATAGCAAGAATGCCTACGAAGCTCGGTCGGATCTACGGGAGAAGTCGCAATTAGCAGACCCGCTGCAGTACATGAAGAAGTCCAAATATCGCTGGGCCGGACACCTGCTTCGACGAAAGGACGAGAGATGGAGTCTTCGTGTCACAGAATGGCTCCCGAGAGATCATAAGAGACCACTGGGACGACCGATGGGCAGAGTCATTCTCAAGATCTTTCAGAGAGCGGAGTCTGCCTCACTGGATGCAAACAGCCAGAGATCGAGCGGTCTGGAAGAGTTGTGGTCCCCGCTGAGAAGACCTGCAGCCGACAAAAGGACCATCAAAGTATCAAAGTAAGTAAGTAACTTTCTATGCGCAGTCGGAGGAAGTACCGGCTGCCGCGTATGCCCGATACCAGGTTCCTGGTTCGGATTTCCCGCCCAGGCAAATCAAGCCTTCCATCCCTCCGGGGTCGGTGAATTGGTACCAGACCTATCCGGAAAAGATAAAGCGTTGACTTGTTCATCGGCTGGCCACCGCAAGTCGTTGTATGGTCAAAAATGCATTCAAATCACCTCCACAAAATCTTGTAGATGGAGAATGCGTAGGGCATCCCGAAAAGGATAGAATAGTTCCGATGCTCAAAATCGCCTAAAGTTCAATCAAAACGAACTTTCGTTTTTAAAAGATCACACGGTGGCCCGAGCGTCTGAAACACCATGTAGGTCATTCAGTCCACTAAATCAATGCCCCATCTGAGCTGGTCTTGCCTTCGGCCGCACCATGTAGGTTACTCTTCTCGTATTTTTTTTAGTAAAAATGGCAAAAGACAGTTGTTTTTCAAGGTTTTGGACGAGACATCAAATCATTGTTTCGTTCGAACATTAACTTTTTCGCTTTTGAATTCTCTACGAGGTTTTTTTTTCTTCCAGAATGAACTCAAACCACAAAGGGAGAAACGCTTCCATTCAACCAGAGTTATGCAGTTCCAACGTGAGTTTTTATTACTGTCACTAGAAGTGCCATATTCTCCATTTGTTTCTACTTTTATCGAATTTATGTGTGTTTTTGAATGGAGAACGGGTGCGCCTAGCTCCAGGTGTGTGAAGTTTCTACCATAGTTTAAGCTGGAAGGTGCTCGTTCTGGTTTGTTAGATTTTCGATTTGATTTCAAAATGTCAAGTTTGACTAGAAAAATGTTCAATTTTATTTGATGTGTCCAATTTGATGTGAAAATTTTATATCTAATTCAAGATTTAGATGTCGAAGAAGAGTAATTTTTTGAAAATATAAAATGAAGTAATAGTTGTCTTAGGCATAATGCTTACTGTAAAATAGCTCACAAATATTCTTTCACGAGTCACTTCGATTACTCTTTTGTTCTAGGCACTTTCTTGAGCGAGTCAGTCCTAACATAGTTTTATCCTTCACGGGACATAACGACAAATATTCGCCAGCTCAGAGACTTGCAATACATCGCTGGTCTAACAAGGGAAGGTCTAAAGCGTGTGTCTGAACTGGGGAAGATAGGGAGAATCCCCGCTCCTCAATTAGTATAAAAATATGTCTATTTTTTTGCCAAGTCTTTGAACCCAAGAAGTAGTGGACCTTGAGGTTACGATGGAATCGGCGCCTCACGAGTTCGGAGGTCTTATACGCCCGCGATGCCTCTGCAGGCAAGCGGCTCGAAGCGCAGCAGATAGTGACGTTACTTAAAGCGAGGAAGGTTGGGGGTTCGGTTCTTCTGCCCTGCTGCATCTTTGCATTTCAACTGATTGGTTGAGATTTGGGGGATTCTGACGATTATACCATTTTCAGACGTTTTCTGCGCATTTTCCAGCTGTAAGCTGTGAAGAGTACCTTTCTTGCGACTTGTTTATTACTGACTGAATTTTTAACCACAAGGTCCTCGTCAACTTCAAGTTGACGTGCTTCAAAGTCCTTTAGAATGCTGGCCATCTGCTCGGCCAGCTTGATTCCTTCCCTCGAAGGTTCCTTGTCTAAAGGTGGGCCACACTTCAGCGTGAGCAGGTAGATCACCACTCGACCGTTGGCTGACATTGTTGGTGTTCGGTTTTAGAAAACCTTCGGCAGACCTCTGATTTCTAGCTGTCGGGCAAAGATGAGGGAAAGAGTGTATCGATGCCGTTTAGGTTAATTTGCGGGATCCACAGACCTCGTTTCTCATTTTAACCACCTCCAACGCCACATCTCGGTCTCTTTTGAAAATCCGACCAGGATGGCTTTTCCTGAGGTATTGGTCCATGTAGGGAAACAGACTGAGAGGAGCTTATACGCTGCCACTATTGTGCCCAGTGCTGCTTCATGCAGTTTGTACCTGTGCATCACTGATGTTAAACATATCTACATCATAATGCTGAATACCACAGCGTACAACCGCAAATTGCACCAAGAAACGTCTGAAAATGGTAAAGATGTCAAAATCCCCTAAATGTCAACCAATAACTTGAAATGCAAAACACAGCAGCGCAGAAGAACCGAACCCCCGACCTTCCTCGCATTAAGCAACGCCACTTTCTACTGCGCTATGAGCCGCTTGCCGCCAGAGACGTCGCGGGCGTACAAGACCCCGACCTAAATGTCAACCAATAACTTGAAATGCAAAACACAGCAGCGCAGAAGAACCGAACCCCCGACCTTCCTCGCATTAAGCAACGCCACTTTCTACTGCGCTATGAGCCGCTTGCCGCCAGAGACGTCGCGGGCGTACAAGACCCCGAATTCGAGAGGCGCCGATTCCATTGTATCTTCAAGGTCCCCCTACTCCTTGGGCTTAACGACTTGGCAAAAATTAAACACATTTTTATACTAATTGAGGGGGAATTCACCCTATATGACTCGCTCCCCCCTCCATTCAGACATACACTTCAGACCCTTCCATTCTAAGTCAGGAACCGATTCCAAACGATTTGTAGGTCTCGGCCTTGCGCCATCTCGTCTCACATTAACGAGTACCTCACTTCGCACTTGTCGCAAAGAAGCACAGCATTGGGAGGTGGGAACGCGCCAGCCAATCATCACTAAACACGGCACCGTTTCCATGCCAAGTAATCAGGGTAGCACCGACCATGCACGCCCTCTCTGAATGGAACGCCCAGTCGTTGCGGCCTGATTGGATGGCTTTTCCCAACTCCTAATGCTGTACGCATTCGCGACATGTGCTCCTCACTGTCCAGCCATATCCATCTCTAGAATCAGCGCTGAAAGGTTCAAATCCGTTGCACCTGACCTGTATGCAGGGAGCAAGGTGAGGAGATGGTACCGATCTGACGCCCAGAACTACTCGAAAGTCACCCCATCCTACCCAGCTCGCCACCGGCCACCATCTCCCGCCCCCACCTGTCATCCACAAGGCTACGGTCACACGATGACGGCGACGGCGGTTGATACATTCTCACGTAAGCGGTTTTTAACGGTCTGGCCGTTGCACTTTAAATCTAATTGATCAACTTGACTGCGAACGTCTCTCCGGCATCGATTCAGTTAGGTTCACTGGAATTTTTTTTTGTTAGGCACTGATTCTCTCCTCGCATTTTCCTGATGATCCCAATGATAGAGTGAAGCTCTAGCAGCCACAATGAGCTGTTCTTTTACAACTGCTACTTTCGCAAATCCTGAACTGTATGTACTATCCAGTGAAACGGAAATAGGTCGCTTGGATCTGTAGAAATGTTGCCTTCTTCTACGATCCTTCCTTTTCGTTTCTGTTAAATGCATGTGTATATGACCAAGTTGGATGACTGTGGTGCGCATGATCCATCCCCTTCTACCTAGTGCTCGTCTTGTCCTTTCAATTCGGGTCTAACCGTCTTGCTGCCTCATTTCTGCAGAGTGATTCAATTATAGAATGCTCATCTGCCACGCTGAAGTCCATAGTGCGTTTCACAACCGATGCATCTTCTCGACTGTTCAGGCAGAGCTCACTCAATGCGCAACGATTGCCAAACTGCTACTTGCTCCTTCATAGGAATTTTTGCGTAAATAGATCCGAAATAAATTTTTATTTTATTTTATCTTTTATTTTAGTTCTGGAGTTGAAGGTTGGATATAGCCCGGAGAGATTCTTTCTACTGAACCACGCCACCTTCTTCAGCTCTACCATGGGAGTGTCTTCTTGAGAAATCCAAAAAAGGCTTTATAGAATGTTTTGTTGCGATCAAAACTCTTGCACCAGGCGGGACTCGAACCCGCATCTTCTGCTTTCCGGGCAGCGATGTTCGCCTTCAAACAGCGTCGGTGGTGTAAGGCTAACATCGCTGCCCGGAAAGCAGAAGATGCGGGTTCGAGTCCCGCAAAGCGCAAGAGTTTTGATCGCAACAAAACATCCTGCAACAACACATAGCCCCTCTAGCACTCGCTCCAGGCTTAAGCAAATGTGTTAAGGCTTTACAGAATTTAGGACAAGGTGTCTCTTACCCGTTCTTGGTTCTTATCCTTGCTTTAACCAAAATTTTTATAGAATGCTTAGTCCTCAGGTTTTTTCAGCTTATTCAGCTTCAGGGCGCGTGTAGCGCAATCGGAGGAGGTGTCGGCTGTCGCGTGCACCCGTTACCAGGTTCCTGGTTCGGATTTCCCGCCCAGGCCACCAAGCCTTCTATCCATCTAGGATCGGTGAATTGGTACCAGACTTGTCTGGAGAGGATAGAGCGCTGACTTGTTCATCGGCTGGCCAGCGCAAGTCATTGTATGGCCAAATACCCATTCAAATGGCCTCCACGACATCCTGTAGAAGTAGAATGCGTGGCGCATCCCAAAAGGGATTGAGTAACGCCCTCCTTTATCCTTTATCCTTATCGTTTATTTCATTCTAAAGAAGAAGGTTTGGATGTATTCCGGAGAGATTCTTTATACTGAACCACGCCGCCTTCTTCAGCTCTACCATGAGAGTGTCTTTTTCAGAAATCCAAAAAAGGCTTTATATAGTAGAACTTTAGGACAAGGTGTCTTTTTTACCCGTTCTTGGTTCTTAACCTCATCTTAACCAAAGTTTTCATAGAATGCTTAGTATTTAGGTTTTTTCTGATTATTCAAGGCGCGTGTAGCGCAGTCGGAGGAGGTGCCGGCTGTCGCCTGCACCCGATAACAGGTTCCTGGTTCGCATCTCACGCCCAGCCCAACCAAGCTTTACATTTCTCCGAGGTCGGTGAATTGGTAGCAGACTCGCCAGAAAAAGAAAAGAGATAGGAAAGTAAAAAGCTGAAGTAAGACAAATGACACAAGACGAAACAAGAAATTGAGACCAGCTTCTTCTACATTGAAGTAGAGACACTCCAAAAAGGTTAGAATAATTTTTGCTCAAGAAATAATTTAGGATAGCTTTTTTTGGTGTTTTAAGTCACGCACCCAAGAAATGAACACATTGTTTGAAATTTTTGTAAAATTTTTATTTTTGTGGGATTGGTAATGGTTTAGTGCTCTTTTTTAAAGAGCAGGAAGGCGGCTTTTTTGTACCAAAAAATTGAGCCGGCAGTCTTCCAAAGCGTCGACATTCCTTTCGAGTAATAGCAGAATTGTTGTTTACATGGAGATCCACACCTGCAAAAGATAAAAAGAACACAAAAGGTTGTGAAAAACACATATATCTACACCTTTTTGCTGACTATGAACTATGAGGGCGCGTGTAGCGCAGTCGGAGGAAGCGCCGGCTGTAGCGTGTGCACCCGATACCAGGTTCCTGGTTCGGATTTCCCGCCTAGGCCAACCAAGCCTTCCATCCCTCCGGGGTCGGTGAATTGGTACCAGACTTGTCTGGGAAAGATAAAGTGCTGACTTGTTCATCGGCTGGCCAACGGAAGTCATTGTGTGCCCATGTGAGCATTCAAATCGCCTCCACGACAGCCCGTAGAAGAGGAATGCGTGGCGCATCTCAAAAGGGATTGAGTAACGCCCCTTTATCCTTTTTTTATTCTTCACTCACCTATGCAACCCCCTTCTGGCGCAGACGCAATAACATCCCCCACAGCCGAACCAGTTTTTAGTCGGTTTTTAGGCATTAAACAAAGCACTTTGTTCGCGCTAGCTGTAACCTAGTGTGTTCTTTTTCGCGTGGAAAAAATCGAAGCCACCGAATTCTTTCCGGTTCTACACGCCGTCTTTTATGAACTTGTCTTGAAACCCTGAAGGGTATTAAACTCTGGCGAAATGGTCTTTCGGTTGGTAGTATCGCAAACATTTCCAGGCTCTGAAGAAGGCAGTGGTATTGAAGCGTAAGCCGGGATGACCCGCGTAACAATCTTGGTCAACAGCTCGAAGAAGTCGTCGTATCTGCTTGCATCACGGATTCCTTAGACGGGGAACTGAACGACGGTCCGCGTTGGCCATCAAGGCCAACGAAGCATGTGATAGCGCCGCTCGGGGTACTGTAGACTGTTGCTGAAAGAAACAAAGCAGTGAAATCGTTCAGCTGAAAAAGGCGTTGAAAAGAAGCAAAAGGGTTCGTAAAGCGTTCAAAATAATTTTACGGGGGAACTAGTGCTATTGGCGCATGTATCGCAGTCGGAGGAGGCGCCAACTGTCGCCAGCACCCGATACCAGGTTTCTGGTTCGGATTTCCCGCCCAGGCTAACCAAGCCCTCCATCCCTCCGAGGTCGGTGATTGGTACCAGACCTGTTTGGGAAAGCCCTGACTTGTTCATGGGCTGGCCACCGCAAGTCATTGTATGGCCAAATACGGATTCAAATCGCCTTCACCATATCCCGTAGAAGTAAAATGCGTGGCGCATCCCAAAAGGGATTGAGTAACGCCGTCCCTTATCCTTATCTTTAACTAGTGCTACGTTGTTTCGATGTTGACTTCCGCTATACTGTAGCGCAGAAAGCTCTACAATATTAGGTTGATATGTTAATGTACAGGGACCTGTTTTTAGGAGGTAAAACCAGTATTTCATCGCATGTCGAGCGTTCCTCTTGAGACCCCTTTACTTCCTTTCGGATTGCGCCATGCATTTAAATCAGGCTATACAAGTATTAAGAGGCAGATTTAGACCGTACCGTTGAATTTCAGCATACGGACAGAGTTTATTGCCTTACTAGGGACAATAACTGGTATTTGTGGAGTCAGGTGTGTGGCGCATTTGGGAAAGGCGCGTTTCGCCCGCCCGTCGATCCCGAATCGACTCGTGTTCAGACCTCGCCCAGGTGAACAACGACTTCCTTACTCCCGCGGTCGCTGAAAGGTGCACCAAACTTTTTTTAAAGGATATATCACTGGATTTTCTTATTGGATGATCACCGCATAGGTCAAGTACGCTTTGTTAGTGTCTGCACAAGGTCGCATAAAAGTAGAATTCGTGGCGCATCCTAAAAAAGGATTGATTGACGTCAAACTTTGTCATCAATCTGTTTTTCTCCGATTTGGAAGAATTTTCTGCCTTCAACCGAACGAACTCGTCACCGAGTGTTTTCAAATTTTGGAGTTTTCATTTTTTCTGGATAAATTCTAGTTCGATAATATTATACTAGTTTCATATCTCGGTAGTTAGTACCTATATTCTTGGTTACTCTGGTGCGAATTTATCAACAATTGAACCCGCCTGTATGCAGGGCGTAAGCGATAGAGACGAATACTTCATCGTAAATGTCTGCGGCAAAATTACCCGTGCATTGAAAATCCAATGGCATTTTGAAATCAAAGCTCACAGATCAATTCTAACTATCAAAATTATCTACTACAAATATGGAGATTCAAAGCATGCAAGCCGTTTTGGAAATGGTCTCCTTCAGCCATCACACAGCTGTTCAGACCTTCGGCAAAGGCTTCGCTTGTGGCACGTAGGTACGGTTCATCAATTTCGTCCCAGGATTTCAAAAGCCCTTCTTTAAGAGAGTCCAAATTTGGATGTCTGGTAGAGCAAGCTTTTTTCTCTAACCAGGATACTATTTCAACGGTAGGTCGGAACGGCGCAAATGTTGTACATGGGCAGAACCGCCTCTCTCTGGGTAGTAACAAACTGCAGGTATCTCGACCCCAATACAACTCTGCGCAGAGTTAGGGGCGACTGAAGTCGCGTGTTGGCGCCATGTTGATTCACCTGCTCCACAGCTGACGGGCGCGCGAGGGATGAGGGGTCGTATCGCGACTCAGCGCAGTGCACAGGTGGCGTAGTGGGGAAGCGCTCGGGCTCGTGAGCGAGGGGTCGAGGGTTTGTATCCCGCAGGCTGAGTTTGTTTTGCAATTTTGCAAAATCCATGTTTATCATATAGGTAATCCACCTAGGGGTATTATAGTGTGTTATAGAGCATGTTTACCTATAACATACCACCCATACCGTTAACAAGGTGGTCCAAGCAGGGTCACCGATTTTGCTGAAATTTTGTCTAGGGGTTAATTGGTGTGCTGATCACTAATATGATATCCGTTCTTCACGATTCGGCTGGATAATATAGATACAGAAAGGTACAGAATAACATTCTTAATGTTTCTGCCGGTACGGCAGGTAGAGACAGAATCGTGAAAAACGGATGTAATCAGCACTCCAAATAACCCCCCTAGACAAAGTTTCAGCGAAATCGGTGGCCCTGCCTGGACAACCCTTGTTAACGGTATGGGTGGCCTCCGACCGAATCGTGAAAAACGGATGTCAGATTCGTGATCAGCACCCCAAATAACCCCCCTAGAAAGTTTCAGCGAAAAATTTTTTTTTGACCGACGTCCTGTCGGTGGAGTCGGAACTTTCAACTAGTGCCACAAAATATCTATCGTTACATAACTATAGCTTCACACAAAATAGGCTTAAAATAAGTGGCACACAGAAGTGAACATTTTAGCTAATCTGTAATTTGAAGCATATGTTATATGTAAACATGCTCTATAACACACTATAATTCCCCTGGGTGGATTACCTATATGATAAACATGGATTTTGCAATAGTGCAGTCTGCGGGATCCAAACCTCCGAGCTCTCGTTCACGAGCTCAAACTCTCCCCTACTACACCACCTGTGCACTGCGCCGATTCGCGATACGAGCCCACATCTCGCGGGCGCCCGTCAACTGTGGAGCACGTGAATCAACAGGGCGCCAACAGGCGACTTCCGTCGCCCCTAATTCTGCGCAGAGTTGTATTGGGGTCGAGATACATGCAGTTTGTTACTTCCCAGGGTGAGGCGGTTCTGCACATACAACACCTGTGCCGTTCCGACCTACCGTTGAGGTAGTATCCTGGTAAGACGGCCCACACAAAATAATCTATCGGGTTAAGGTCCGGAGAACTGGAGGGCCATTCGTCGTGTGTGATGAAGTAAGGCAGCTGCTCGGCGCACCATTCCTGGACCACCTTCGCTTTGTGTGTCGGAGCAGAATCTTGTTGAAAGCACTAGTAGGCTTCTCCAAAGTGGGAATTGGCCCTCGGCTAGAAAACTTTTCCCAGGATATCCTTGTGAACCGCTGCGTTGATTTTACGCCAGCTTCGACGAAATCAGGTGGAGCTTTCCTGAAGATGTGACTCCTCCCCAAACCATAATGGATTAAGCTTTTTCGCACTTTCCTGAAGTCGTCCTTTGGCGTTAGCATCAGCAAGCGAGTCTTCAATAATCCTCTCATTTTGAGCGTTGAAGACTGGATTCAACATAAAAATCTTTTCATCGCTAAAGATGATGTCTCCAGCGGGGGCCGCCATGAATCGTTGCAGCAAACTTTTGCATCTTTCTGATCTCCTCTTCTTCATAGTGTCCGTCAGGAGTTGGCATTTCTGCACACGATAAGGGATCTTCTTAAGCTTTCTCTGACTATCCTCCTTATTGACCTTTCGCTTATTCCTACGTTTTTTGCCATCTGGTGCACCGATCTCCTGGCATTGCTCCGGATTCTTTCTCTTACGAGTTTTACATTTTTCCGGTTGGTAGCTGTTGTGGGACGCCCTCCTCCTTTTCTATACTCTTCCGTCTTCAATTCCTTGTAGCGTTTACTGTATTCTGAACCGTTCTTCGGGGCACGGAAAGGACCTTCACAACACTTCTCGTTTGCTTGCCGGCCTTATGAAGTTCGATATTACCACTTCGTAGTATGGCTCGCCTAAGCATTCTGTACTCACAGTGCACAGTGAATATACATTAGGCGAGTGAAGTGGGAAAATTTTGGGGAAAAAAAGCGGGAAAAAAATTAAAATGTTTAGGTACACTGGTATTTTTTTCGCACCCTGTAGAAGGTAGGAGATTGAGAAGCTTTCAAGTTGACCACTATAGAAAAAACGTCATCATCGTTCTCATCCTTATCCGCTTTCCGCATTTTTCATCCGCCATCTCTTTCAATAGAGGTTTTTTAACACCGAAAATTTCTCACATTCGTTTTTATGGCGGTAAAGCTTGAGCTTTACTATTATTCTATGCATACGAAGATACAAGCATGAAGCTCAGGAAGACAAATGTCTCAGGAAACCGAAAACTTTACTCGATAGCATAAGATCGAACACAAAGCTGGTAATCCTGACATTACTTAAGAATTCTAATCGGAATAATCCCTACGTTGTTCCAGATGCCTGCAGGTTTTTCGGTATACATGTAGTGACCCTTAATCAGAGACAAAGCCGAGTTTATTCGGAAACCCGGTAGCCCTCGGAGGAGGCTATAAAACAGCAGGCCAGGAAAACGCCTTCCGAT
This sequence comes from Heligmosomoides polygyrus bakeri, assembly GCA_947359475.1. Taxonomy (NCBI): domain Eukaryota; kingdom Metazoa; phylum Nematoda; class Chromadorea; order Rhabditida; family Heligmosomidae; genus Heligmosomoides; species Heligmosomoides polygyrus. The sequence goes on from OX375865.1 coordinate 4,740,881, forward strand.
CTCCTCCTCTTTAAACGAGCTCGGGCGCACTCTTCTCCTTCCTTCTTCCTGCTTACCGTAGGCCATCTTCTATTCTATGTTTGTAGTTTTGCTGTATCTTCCCAATGCACTCTCGGTGCAATGTAATCCACTCCTCCTATCCAACCTCGTATGTTCATATATCACCATCGTTTCGTCCAATATTCAGATAAACTCGTATAGAAAACAAGCCTTATGTACTTTATCTCCACTACGGGACTGTGCTTGCGAGCACGTCTTCTTCGCGCTAATAAACTGAGCCGCTAGTTTGTTACATACATATGTCGCGTAGGTGAGCAGCATTGGTAGGAGGGAACGCATAAGCCAATCAGACGCATTGAGCGGGCATACCGTTCAGAGAGGGCGTGTTCAGTTTGTACCCTAATGGGCATGTGTTCGGGTCGTGCTCTGTTTGGATACTACTGGCTGGCCACTCCCACCTACAAATGCTGCTCACCTAAGCGACATCTACCGTTTTTTCTTCTAGTTTTAGTCTGACTAGTTCTGCCCAGGTTCTGTGGTTACTAGTTGGACTGTTTTTAATTATTGCGGTTGACTTTCGTACTCACATTCGTTTCCTAACTGCCTGTTTGCACTGCTCTTCTTGACGGGGTAATATTAGGTTATTGTCACAGGACGTTTAGTTGCGATCAAAACTTTTGGACCAGGCGCGGCTCGAACTCGCACTTTCTGCTTTCCGCTATTGTACGCCTTAACCATAGTTTATTCTTGCGGCACGATTGCCATGGATATCGATTTTTCGCTCCGCACGATCGATACCTATTCCAACCATGTTGCCGCGCCGCGCAAAGGCGCAACTATGTATAAACTAGGGCTTACATTACCACCGCTGTTTGACCGCACGTAGCATCGCTGCTCGGAACGCAGGAGGTGCGGGTTCGAGTCCCACCTGGCGCAGAAGTAAAATTTTTTATTTAATTATTTATTTGAATCTAAATAACCACGCAGGTGAGAAGATACGAAAACAATAACAAACGAATTAAATTTATTGTAAATATTGGCAGAACATTCAAGATTTCAGACGACACACAGAAATCAAAAAGTCTAAAAAACGCAGTAAGCTATTAAGAATCCTCTTGGAGATATTTCTCAACTATTGTTCTGAATTGCCTTAATGTGTTAGAATTTCTTCTATGCGAGATAAGTGTAGTAAGGAAAGTGAACAACAAGGCATACAGATAAAATAAAAAGGGAAAAAGTAAGGAGCTAGCTTGGTTTTCGTTTCGCGCGGGCCCTCATACGAAAACCAAACCAAGAAATATCCGTCCCCTGTGCTTAAGGGAGAGGACGGATGAGAGATCTATGCGACATACCTGTATGCTTCTTTGTTGGATGTCGTGATTCTGGACCGTGTCTCGAAGGTGTTGAGAACCGTGTCCAAACTTGGGTAATAAAACCACACTCAAAAATTGATTCACGAAGCAGTCATTCTTAAAGTTTATCGAAAGGCTTTAACAAGAACTCTATGGTTGGTGTGGTCCTCGATCCTAATAAGAGCTTACTTTCGAAGTTAGCGTTCTGAAAATCCCGAGAAAACGCTGTGTGGTCGCGTCGGAAAAACAATGGTTCCGTTCCCACATAAGCTCACATAGACAGCCAGGTCTCTCGAAGTTTAGCTGTGCCGCTCTATTCAGAAAAGATTGTCATGTTGTTTTCCCTTGCTGTTTATGATTCCATGACCTCCCCTATGGGTAAAGGATAAAGGACGGCGTTACTCAATCCCTTCTGGGGTGCGCCAACGCATTCTACTTCTACGGGATGTCGTGGAGGCGATTTGAATGCGTATTTGGCCATACAATGACTTGCGTTGGCCAGTCAATGAAAAGTCGCTCAGCGCTTTATCCTTCCTAGAGAAGTCCAATTCAGTGACTCCAGAGAGATAGAAGGTTTGATCGGGCTGGGATAAAATGCCTAACCAGGGACCTGGTATCGAGTTTTTGCAACAGTCTGCACCTCCTCCGACTGCGTTACACGCGTCCATCGTTCTACAATAAGAAAGAATACTTTCTAGTAAGAAGGGCTACGAATGAAAGAAGAAAAAAGTCGAAAAAGAAAGTTGAAGTTTAAAAAAGTTATCACCTTTCAATTTTTTTGAGACACCCTGTATTGATCTGGCTCTTTCGAGACGTAGTAAAGATAAACATAAACGTTTAGGCTTATTTTCAAGAACCAAGCGACCGTGCGTTAACACTAAGCTAAAGGCCGAATTTCCTGAAATATCTCCGCTTTCTATAACATTTTCAAATCAAACTGGACACTTTTCACGTCAAATTGGACACACTTCTAAGCTCGGCTAACACGTTTGAAATCAAAGAGAACACTTCCAAATTGATGTAGCCTTCATACAGGTTGAACTACAGACTAAATAAAATGGTTAGAAAAATTTTTGCTTAAGAAAAATTAGAATAACATTTTTTTGAAATTCTTCTATACAAACAGTATTTGTACTATCATTCAAATAAGAATCGCAACGAGCTTTTCGAGTGCATGGCGCTGTCTGGTCTTTTGGTGCACAGTTTGTGGTAGTGGTTGTTGCTTTGCTGCTCTTTCAAACAGAATTTAATTTGCTATTTTTCTCCAAAAGTAAAAATTTTATAGAATTATTACACTCATTCGGGAAGCTAAAAGAAAAAAATTCAAAAAAGTTATTGTAAATTTTCCCTGAACAAAAAAATTTCTAATAATCTTATTGAGTTTAAAGTTTACCCTGCATAAAGGTTTTTCAATTCGGAAGAGTTCTCTTTGATTTCAAAAGTCTTTCGCGAGCTTAGAAGACTGCCCAATTTGATTTGAAAAATGTCCAATTCGACCTGGAAATCTATATCGCTTCCATTAAAGGCTACATCCTATACTTCACCTTTTCCTCCACTGGCGTAAAGCCAAGTAGCTTGCCATCAATAATTTCTCGTACAGTTGTGCCCAGGGCGCGTGTAGCGCAGCCGGAGGAGGCGCCGACTGTCGTCTGCACCCGATACCAGGTCCCTGGTTCGGATCTCCCGCCCAGGCCAACCAAGCCTTCCATCCCTACGAGGTCGATGAATTGGTGCCAGACTTGTCTGGGAAGGGTGAAGCGCTGACTTGTTCAAGTCATTGTATGGGCAAATACGCATTCAAATCGCCTCCACGACATCGCGTAGAAGTAGAACGCATGACGCATCCCAAAAGGGATTGAGTAACGCCGTCCTTTATCCTTATCTTTTATTGTCGTGCCCGAATGAATGTTGGAACATTCGAATTCGAATAGCTCAAACCTTTCGAACCTTCGAAAAAACGCGATTTTCGAATGTAATCGAAGTCGAGTGCTCGAAGAATCGCGATTTTCGAATCTTATTCGAATTCGAATGTTATTCGAAATCGAATGACTGAGATTCGTCGCTATTCGAATATAATCGATTACTCGAAGTTTCTGGGGAACTGTAATTTCTCGTCGTCCTACCAGCCTGCAGCCCACGAGGCGCATCCCGGTGGTGTCGTCGTGCATTGCGATGACGTGACACAATCATCGTGTGATATAGAAGTCAATGATACCGCAGTGATGGATGCGTTGGTCTTTCGATGATGCTATCGGGACGAAAATCGCATATTCCAAGAGAAATGTGCCGTTATGCGGAAGCGAACAAGAAATCAACCAGTTCCTACCCTCGTGTGATAGTCGAGGGCTTCTTTGCAGCATCAAAAGTGGGATTCTGAAGAAATTACTTGCTGATCGTAGGCATCGAGATAGGTGGAGACTATAGAATTAGATGCAGATCTATACGTAGGACATATGTAACATCTTCAGCCTCGCAAAATTCAGCGGCACAACAATCGCAACCAAATGGCCAAATTTAAAAAAAAAATTAAAATTTCAAAGATTAGATTATCTATAGAATAAAATATAAAGAATCAGGCAAAAATGTAAAAAAGAAAAATTACAAAAGTTTTTTCAGCAGAAACAATACAAAAAAGCACTACTACTGGCAAAACTCAACAAAAAAATAAACCAGATAGCAATAGGTTATGATAACCAAAAAAAAGTTTTTTCAAACAAAAATTGAGAAATTGAATAAGGATAAGCATAAAGGACGGCGTTACTCAATCCCTTTTTTGGAATGCGCCAGCGCATTCTACTTCTACGAGATGTCGTGGAGGCGACATGAATGCGTATTTGGCCATACAATGACTTGCGGTGGCCTTTGGATGAACAAGACAGCGTCCTTCCCAGACAAGTCTGGTACCAATACACCGACCCCGGAGGGATAGAAGGCTTGGTTAGCCTGGGCGGGAAATCCGAACCAGGAACCTGGTATCGGGTGCACGCGACAGTCGCGCCTCCTCCGACTGCGCTACACGCGCCCGAGAAAATGAATAAGGACTAAAATCACTGAGGATTAATATTTTGTGAATTTCCAATTAAAAAGGTAAAAAAGTTGGACGTATTCATTGAGCAAAAAAGTGGTTTAGAAAGAAAATTCTTATTTCCAATTATTTTATTGTTATTTTGCATTTTTTTATTTGTGTCAAATCAATTATTTGGATGTTTTACGTATTATTCATATTACCGCTAACTAAATTTTTAAAAATTTAAAAATTTGTACAAAGAAAACACTGAAAACAAAAAACAAAACTGAAGCAACAATAAACATGCTCAGTTTCGCCTCTATCTTCTTACAAAATATGTTTAAAATTAGTTACCCCGAGGCTCTTCAGTGAAAAATGCAACTAATTAACTTAGTTATTGTACAGTACAGAGTAATATAGTATTGCATTTTCACCTATGTACTAACAACTAAGTTCAACAATTGAAGAAAAAAACACTTAACACAATAAACATTTATATTTTTATTAGTGTTATTTAAAATTATTTTTTCAATTAAAAGTACTTTAAATAAAGTGTAGCGACGTATTTTATTTATTTATTTTAAAAAATCTTGAAATAAATAAATAAAATGTGTCACTACATCTAAGGATTTGAGTTCTCCAGTGGTTCTTTATCTCCACCTCAGGCATAAATCTGTTGGACGATAGGGTGAGGTCCAGCTTAGCGCATGTGCCCAAGGAAAATTCGGTTCTATCCTAGTCTAATTATATTAGATGGATGTTTGGCTGCGACAAAACTCCTGGCCTAGGAAGGACTTGAACCCTGCTGCAGCGTCTGCTTTTGTCCGTGATGCTACGCCTTGCACCATCGCCGCTTTTTGATCCATCCACGATGACAATCTGAAAGTGCAGATTCGACTCCCGCATTGCGCAAGAGTGTTGGTGGTAAGTAGACATCCATCTAACAGTTTCTCTCCAGTTTGGGTGGAACCAGCGCATTTCGAAACGTTGTTGAGGGGCCCAAACTTCAGAGGATTATAAATTATTACGGCCGTACAATTTTCAACGAACTCCCGTCATCCTCCTTTCGGTGAAAATCTTTTGGAAAGTGTCCACTCATAGTTTGATCCAGTAACCGTGACGTCAACTTTTCCTACCTTTATATTCAATAAACCAACATTTTGGTGGGTGTGTGTAGCGCAGTTGGAGGAGGTGTCGACTGTCGAGTGCACTCGATACCAGGTTCCTGGTTCGGATTTCCCACCTAGGCCAACTAAGCCTTACATCGCTTCGGGGTCGGTGAATCGGTACCAGATTTGTCTGTGAAGGATAAAGCGATAACGTATTCATCGGCTGGTCACCGCAAGTCACTGCATGGGCAAATACGCATTCAAATCGCATCCACGACGACATCCGGTAGAAGTAGAATGCGTGGCGCATCTCAAAAGGGATTTAGTAAAGCCGTTCTTTATTCTTTTCTAAACCAACATTTTGAGGAATTTCATGTATTTTGCTTGAATTATAATTGTGCTACTTAAGCCGACCCCCCCCCTCTATGTCTGAGATTTATCCTAGTCGGAGGGGTCACTGCTAGAAAAACGGAACAGGTACGAAGAAGGTGATTTCTCACTGAAAATTATAGACTATTGTATCGTATCTGCTCAATTTTCAGTTTAAACGTCGTTGTCAGGAGTACTGACTGAGTTGGCCTTCCCCCATTAGGCTAGATCTGGTATCCGTAAAGCAGTTAGCTTACTGTAGATTACTGTAAGGTGCAGAGTCCCAAAATCCGCTCACGATTTGAGAAGCCGACGACACTTGTTGCCCGAAATCGGTTGAAACGCGTGGTGGTTCGATGTTCGATAAATACCCTTTGGGTTTTTGCGGGTACATTACACAGCGCTTGTGACCGCGTATGAACTCGCTTCGGAACAGAGACCGTCGCCGCTCCGAACACTCCAGCGAAGATCGGAAACTAAAAACGACTGTCAGCGATACCGTCTTCTATTCTAACTTAGTCGGCTGGCGTAAGCTGTCAGTTTCGTTCAAAAATCTTCTTTGACTTTATTATACCATACTCAATAGCTTAATGAATTTTCGATGACTATCCGAGGCTAAGCGTAACTTCTGGTGTTAGAACTTTCCTGTGGGAACTTCGCAGCACGAGTTTCCTACCATGATCTGAAATCGCAAAGCTTATTTTTTTATGTAGGTTAAAATGGTGGCGTAGTGGCGCAGTTGGAGGAGGCGCTGCTTGAAGCTTGCGCTCCAATCAAAGATTCTTGATTCGGTTTTCCAGCCCAGCTCAAGCAAGCTTTCGATTCCAGCGAATTGGTAGCAGCTTTAGCTGACAAGGGTCGAAAACTGAGTTGTCTATCGGCTGGACCGCAAGTCATTGTACAGGCCGAATACGCATTCTAATCGCCTCTACGAAATCCCGAAGAAGTACGTTGCATGACATGTACCAACGAGAGGTTGATTAACGCTGTCCTCCTTCCTTTTTATTCTTATTTTTTAAAGAAAAGGTTATTTTAACTCAGACGAAAGTAAAATATATAATCTCCTGTTTTTCGTTTTGAATGATAAGGATAAAGGACGGCGTTATTCAATCTCTTTTGGGATGCGCCACGCAAGCTACTTCTACGGGATGTCGTGGAGGCGAGTTGAGTGCGTATTTGGCCATACAATGATTTGCGGTGGCGAGCCGATGAACAAGTCAGTGCTTTATCCTTCCCAGACAAGTCTGGTACCAATTCACCGACCCCGGAGGGGTGGAAGGCTTGGTTGGCCTTGGCGGGAAATCCGAACCAGGAACCTGGTATCGGGAGCGGGCAACAGCCGGCGCCTCCTACGACTGCGCTACACGCGCCCTTATCGCCTTTACTTTCCCTTATTAGACCATGCCTATTTAAACATTGGTTAGGTTTCATTCAGTTCGCAAAACTAGCATTTAATTTTTAAAAATGTCTAGCTACTAAATAAAAACTGTCCAGCTCAAAATGGAAGGTGTTAACCTGCGGCAAGAAATCCTACATTGTGTCAAGACTTTTTATGAGAGGAACTAAGCCAAATAAATTCAGTTTGGAAGACAAGGTGTTCAGGTACCTTTCGGATGTGCTAGAGAAATTACACATGATGAAGTAATTTTTAAAAATCCATTGGTAAACCTTGTTTGGTCGCATGGAGCGCAGTCGTAGGAAGCGGCGGCTGCCGCCTGCACCCGATACCACGTTCCTGGTTCGGAGTTCCCGCCCAGGCCAACCAAGCCTTCCATCCCTCCGGGGTAGGTGAATTGGTACCAGACTTGTCTAGGTAGGATAAAGCGCTGACATGTTCATGGGCTGGCTACCGCAAGTTATTGTATGGCCAAATACGCATTTAACATCCCGTAGAAGTAGAATGCGTGGCGCATCCCAAAGGGGATTGAATAACGCCGTCTTTTAAATCTAAGTCCTTTGAATCGTGCTTCGAATTACAAGGATAAAAAACTGTGTTAAGTTTCCTTTCAAGATGCGCTACGCATTCCATTTTTGCTGGATGTTCAGCGACCCAGGAAGGATTAAATGGTCGGTTTACATTAGGGAAGAAGAATCCGAACCAAGAACCCCTCACTCGGGTTCACTCGACGGCCGGCACGTCCTCCGACTGCGCTACCCTCTAATTTGAATTAGGCATGTGTAATGGCACACCTTCCAATTAGCTTAGCCCCATTTGTGTTCAGCTTCGTATGCAAACGACATCGAACTCTTCTACTGAGTTGTGGTCGTAGACGTTTCTACGGGGGACATCTAGACGCTGTAATTTTTGTTAGGGCAACGCCGTCATCGGAAACTGGTAGTCAATGCACGGTGTAATTTCTGATCATTTGATCTTGGCGATATTGTTGTATTTTTAGGAGACTTCAACCTACTCTAACAATGTGACTCTTTGACGGTGCGATTTTCGACAGTTCCTGCTTAGAAATTTGTTTTTACTCTGCTTTCTAAAAGGTCTTCCCATTAGTTATGCTTTTAAAAATTGCTCTTTCCTCCTAGTAGGTCAGCCTCTAGCATCGGACAAAGGTGGGATTCTATTAGATTGATCGAAAAGTCTTGCAACACTCGCACAACAATATTCAAATTTGTCCCTATTTGCTAAAACAAAAACTCAGCCCACGATATATTCCACCTCCAAGTCTAAGATCCTGCCCCATCTTTCGGGCAGCCTTTCAATTCCTTTCCGCCAGAATTCCGATGGCTGTGAGGAGAAGATTTTAGAAACCTCCATTTCCAGTTGAAGTCGATAATTGAACACTCCACCTCGAAGATGCTGCTTCAGAGCTCTAACCAGGTGGTAGTCAGAAGGGGCGAGATCTGGAGAGTACGGTGGATGGTGCAGAACTTCTCAGCCTAACTCCTGGATTTGCTCGCGCCTCACTTTTGCGACATGAGGACGTGCGTTGTCGTGCAGCAGGTGGACATTTTCCCGTTCTGGACGTTTTTGGCGCGTGGCGTCGGTCAAGCTCTGGAGCTGGGTAGCGTAGACTGATGCTGTGACTGAGAACTTGCTATCCAGCAACTCCCAGTAGAGCATGCCTTCTGAGTCCAACAGAGGGGCGTCCGGAACGAGGTCAATCTTCGAGAGAGAGAGAGAGAGAGAGAGAGAGAGAGAGAGAGAGAGATCTCCAGCCTTGAAGCGCTGATTCCAACTGGCCATTGTGGAATAGTGAAAGACCTCCTCCTTGAATGCAGTGCAGCTGCTGTAGGCTGCAGTCCTTGAGGAATGGTCTTGCAGAATTTCGTAGTAGACGACAGGCCGTAGGATGCCGCTGCTTATCGTTGACATTGTTGCTATACTCGTACTCGACAGGGCCTTATATAGCATGCCTGAGGAAGCTTCGAGAATGTGTTGTGACGTCATCACACAAGATCAATATGTAAGAGCTTTAACAAAATTAACCGACAGAAAAGTAAAATGTTGCAAGACTTTTCGGTCAACCCAATATTCAAAGCAGACTGTCGAACGTCACCTAAATGAAGGAGTTGCCAGCAATAAGATAGATGACTGCAGTTGCCACTGACACATGGCAGTAGAGAACGACATGAAAATTAAGGTTTTACCTCATCATGAGATAGCGAGCTGGTTCTGCTAGATGTTCATTTCCTTGCGAGATTGGACTTGTATTTTTTGGTCATTGGCGTCGGAGATCTTTGGTCAGGTTAAATCATACTTCTATGTAATTCTTTTACATTATGTCTCACGTTGCTTGGACCACTAAGGTTTCAACTAGGAATGAAGGTTTTTTTGCTGTTTGAGGAAGCGGAATACTAAACACGGAAACGGAAATATTAGATTTTATTGGTCATTCTTTCAGAACCACGTCTATAGCATTTTTTATTGCATTTTTACACGTGCAGAATCATTCATGTAGTGATGCTCATAGTCATCAGAGCATGACATAATGTGCTGTTCCACGTGGTTGGTAGGCATACCCGAGTCCCGAAGCCACTGCGCAGATCTATATATCTGGGGGTTTTAGGGCATTAGGTTGATCGAAAAATCCTGAAACACTTTACGCTACTGCCTGTTAAATTTGTTAAAGCACTTACAGTAATGATCTTGTGTGGTGACGTCACAGTGCATTCTCGATGCTTCCTCAAACATGCTATATAAGACCTCGTCGAGTACGAATACAGCAACAATGTCAACGATCAGCAGCAGCATCCTACGACCTATCGTCTACTACGAATTTCTGCAAGGCCATTCCTCAAGGACTGCAGCATCCAACATTTGCGCCTCATTCAAAGAGGAGGTCATTCACTATTCCACAGTGGCCCGCTGGTATCAGCGCTTCAAGACCGTAGATATCTCTCTCGAAGATCGTCTTCGTTCCGGATGCCCCTCTGCTGTGGAAGAAGACAGCTTGCGCGAAGCCTTCAAGGTGAAGCCAAATTCAACCACTCGCGAATTGGCGGCGACACTTGGACACGCAAAGCACCTTTGTGAGGCAGCTGGAGATCCTTGGGTACCGCAAAGTTTTGTCGTTTTGGGCACCACATGAGCTGCGGACTCTGACAAGGCATGCCGAATCAATGTTACTGAGTCGCTGCTTCGCACAGAAAGGACTTTCTGAAGGACATTGTTACTGGTGATGAAAGCTGGGTTCATTACGTTAACCACACCCGCAAGAGCCAATGGCTCCCAAGCGGAGAACCGGCTCCAAGACAACCGAAACCTTGACACCACGAAAGGAAGGTGCTTCTGTGTTGCTGGTGGGACACAGAAGGCACGCTTTACCGGATAGTGAGACCACTGTCAGAGCACCTGTATACGCGCCCCCGCTGCAGAGCTCGGCCGACGCCATGCGCCAAAAACGTTCAGAACGGGACAATGTCTACCTGCTGCACGACAACGCGCGTCCTCATGTCGCAAAAGTGAGGCGCGAGCAAATCCAGGAGTTAGGCTGAGAAGTTCTACACCATCCTCCGTACTCTCCAGACCTCGCCCCTTCTGACTACCACCTGTTCAGAGCTCTGAAGCAGCATCTTCGAGGTAAAGAGTTCGATGATCGACGTCAACTGGGAATGGAGGTTTCTGAATTCTTTTCCCCACAACCCTCGGAATTCTAGCGGAAAGGAATTGAAAGGCTGCCTGAAAGATGGGGCAGAATCTTAGACTTGGATGGGGAATATATCGTGGACTGAGTTTTTGTATATTGTATTGCACGGTATTGTATTGTAATATTGTTGTGCTAGTGTTGCAAGACTTTTCGATCATCCCAACACCATGGCCAGCAGGGCGGATACAGTTTTACTTAATAGCCTGCGGTACTAGTAATCACTAAGACTGCAAACTTTTACTGTTTTCCCTATTTGGTTTTCAGCGCTCCTTTCATCGCGCTGAATCTGGTCCCGCTGTTTTCATAGTTTTTTTTTTGTTACCTCTCCTCTTCTCCTCCCTACATCTCCACGCATTTGGGCACTTTATGGAGCACTCAATGTAGTGCGCAAAATGAAAAATAATTAAGTATTTATTCATTTTACGAAGTTTTATTTTACAAATGTATTTGAGAAAATTTTCACTAATCTGCTTTTTAAGATAAATTGTAATCCTCTATTCTTCCTCAGAAAATATTTTCTTGAAAAATTTCAGTGTGTTTTCACCCTTTGTTGCAAGTGAATTTTGAAAGTCCAATGAAAATCACACTAATTTTTTCTTTAACAAAAAATTATCTCAACATTTTTTATTAGGTTGTCCGGAATGTTCTCAGCGGTTTGTGTTACTATTTTTTATTTGTCTATTATTAAGTAAAAAATCAACTTGCATTGCTCATTAATGCTACTTTCCGTAGAGAATTTTTCGCTCTATCTGATTAAATAGTTTGTGTTTCGACGTGGAAAAAGTGGATTCTGTATGATAACGGGAAACGTTCCGGACAGTGGCTGGACACAGACGAACCCCCAAGGCATTTGCCAAAGGCGAACCTCCACCAAAAAAGGTGATGGTCATTGTGTGGTGGTCGGCGGCTGGTGTGATCCATTACAGCTTTTCGGCACCAGGCCAAACGATCGCAGCAGAGTCCTACTGTAAGGAAATTCACGAGATGCACCGAAATTGCGTCAGCTTCAGCCAGCATCGATCAACAAAAAATCAATTGAAGAGGTCCGATTCTTCTGCACGACAACGCCCGCCCACTCGTTTCACAAATCACTATTCGAAAATTGAATGAATTAACGGTTGAAGTTCTGCCTCACCCGCCATGTTCTCCAGACCTCTAACCAGCCGACTATCACCTTTTCAGACACTTTCACGTCTTTCTCGTTTGTAAAACCTTCACCAATCGGCCCAAGCCAAAATAGTTTTCGTGGATTTTGTCGAATCTCGACCACCTAATTTTTTCCGCTAGTGGAATAAGACGATAGGTTGCCAATTAGCAAAGGTGTGCTGATTCTAACGGTGCTTATTTCGACTAAATTCGATAAGACGTGAGAAACTTATGGTAGTTTAAAGTGAAGCACTCAAAACGCTGAGAACTTCCGGACAACCTAATACAATCTCAAGTTTGATCTAGAGGACATTCCCTTCGATTTGGAAGCACGCTAGCACAATCGGAGGTGTCAGTTGTCCGATTTTAGGTCCCTAGTTCGGAGTTTCTGCCCAGGCCAAAAAAGCAGTCCATCCCTTTAAGGTCGACGAGCTGGTTCCAGACTTGTCTTGTCTATCGACTGGTCACCTCATAGTAGGCCATATACGCATTGTATCTATCTCCAAGTATTCTGAAGTAGTAGAATATGTGGCGCTTCTCAAAGCAAGTTAACTAACCAATCGTCATTGTAATTTATTTATTTATTTATTAAGGTATGGACCAAAGCCTAGCGTAAACAGCGTTAAAAACAACACCAAACAATGTGTGACACGAACATAGAATCATCCTATAAATCAATTCGTGCAACGTAATTCGGAACAAGCTTTAGCAATTTTACTCGAAAAGTCTTTCTATCAGCGTCAGTTTCGCTGGCTGTCAAAAATTAAACCCCGTGTTTACCGAATTGGATTCACTTAACCGACTCTGCTTACTTTGAATGTCTCACGGTATTACATTACATTCGCTGGACACTTTAGTTCGCAGCTGGACACCTTTATAAAACAAAATGGACATTTTCAAACCAAATTTAGCGTATCTGAAGTTCGAACAGACATGGTCTAATAAAGGCAGAGCTATCGTTTTTTTTTGTTGTTGGTGAAAGTATTGAATATAAAATAAAAATTCACCTTCGCAGAATTCCTTAAGGAAAATATGGTTGTGTTGTATGAACAGAAGTAGAATGTGTAGCGCATCTCGTAAGAGGATTGCCAAACTCCGACCTTTACCTTCATCCTTTATCGTTTTGATTCAAAAGCGTCAAGCATTCATGGAATAATATCGAAGTTGTTCTGAAAAGTGTCCGAATCACGGCCAGAAACTGGTTAAGAACTTTCCAAAGCAGGGCCTTTGGTGGTCACGTGGTGGAATGACGCAGGTGAATCGCTAACCTACCGTGTTCTGTTGTAGACATCAGCGAGGAGGGCGAAGGAACGGCCGCGCACTGCTCCATGGCACCCGGTACTTGCGAAGAGTCGATGACGCCATGCACTTCGGAATCATCGGCCGCTTGTGACGATGAGCCGGTGGCTGAAACGAAGGACGGTGAGCTTTTCTGATTGTTCTTCTTTTCTAAATGGAGCCGATTAGGCTTAGAAATAGGGAATAGTTAGGTTTGATTGTTTATTTGTTTATTCTTAATATTTATTGTTTGGGCCAAGGCACTGCAGAGCGCATCCCGAACAGAAGTTCTTGATTTTAGTCTACTCAAGATTGAGCAAGCTCATCTGCTTTCTGGAGGTCGGTAGATGAGAACCAAACTTGAAAGAGTGAGAGAAACACTGTTTTAAGAATCAAGCATTTATAAATACCAGTCATTTCTGAAAGCTCCTTGCATGATATGCGACCTGTATGGGTATAATTTACGTAAATTTGGTCTATTCTACTGTGAGTGGCTTTTTTCACCGAGTCCGATTTTTACCATTAGGTTGGTGAAAAAGTCTTGCTCCAAAAATTTTGAAAATTTTTCAAAATTTAACGGGAACCTCTAAGGACTGGTTGGTGCTACGTAGTTGTAGCACAAACATTCTAGAATATTTCGCATATATGACGATTTGCTTTTGAGGGCAGATAAATACTACGACTGTAGTGAAATGTGACTGACTCCGTGGCTCGAACAAGGCTTCGCGACTGACTATCGCTCAGTCTCTCCTTGTTCTTTTCCGTAATAAGCACATTCTCGAGAATGTCGTCACAGGAGATCAATCCTTGGTCTTCCTCGTTAACCATACTCCTTGAGGGCCCAGTGGCTCCCTCAAGGAGAACCACAACCTCAAGGCGAAGATTCACCAGAGGAAGGTAATGCTGTGCTGTTGGTGGGGTTCTGGAGGAATCTCTATCATGAGCTCCTTGACGACGGCACCGCAGTAACAGCAAACAACTACGCTACACAGCTGTAGAAGAAGCTGAGCGAGATCTTGTCTCGCAAACCGCGAGGGCGGAGGAATGTTTACATTCTTCACGACAATGCTTGTCCCCCACGTTGCATGGTCGTTTCTCCAGAAGCTGCAGGAGCTTGGGGAGGTACCCCACCCACCGTATTCAACAGGTCTTGCACCATCGGACTACTACCTCTTTCGAGCTCTCAAGCAACAACTAAGGGATAGGTGCTTCAACGACCGAACCGAACTGGAATCTGAGGTGGAACACTTCTTTGAGTCACAGCTGACTTCTATCTGGAAGGAAGGATTTCGTGATCTCCCAGCAGATAGCAGAAGGTTGTAGATGTAAATGGTAGTTACTTCGAAGATTGAAGTCGCTCACAAAAGAAGCAATAAAATTTTGAAAAAAAATTACGCTGTGGTGCAAGACTTTTTCACCAACCTAATAGTTTTCTGTTTGTAGTATAGGAATAAATTAATAAATTCGTGCCGCAGGCTATGGCACGTTACTGTAATTCTGGTGAAATAGGCATTGAAGCAGTACATATACACGATCCTCCGTAGAAATAAAATGCGTGGCGCATCCCCCAAAAGGAATATTTATTTAATTTCAATTTTTTATTTTTTATGTTCTTATTTTTTCTTTCGTCATTGTCGTCGCCTTTTTCATCGTCATTATACTCTCATTTTTTCTTTTACTCTTTCCTCTCCTATCCTCTTTCTTCATACATGCCTATTGCAAACCTTGCTAAGACTTTGGTGTTCAAGCAGAGTCATTTGCTCTTACAATGATGCTTTGTTGCGATCAAAATTTCCCTGCCGATCGGAACTCGAACCCACACCTTTCTTGTGTCTACATGTTAAACGTTGTAGAATTAAACCATGAGTGAACGGATATTGTGCCCCCGAACTGCCTGCTCATCTGGTATTAGACAGTCGTTTAGAGCCCTCTCTAAAAATTTGGAACACTTTTACAAAACAATACATAAATAACAACAATATAGATACTAGGCAACACTATGTTCGACCGGATTCGAACTGGGCTCCTTTGGTGCGAATACAGGGGCCGGATTCATCAACGACTAACCCGCGGGTATAGAGTAGAGATACCCACGATGAAGCCTGTGTCTCCTACTCCTACCTTATCTCTACCTGACTTTATATTATCTCTACCCGACTCTTATCTTATCTCAATCCCTTACACCCACATACTCACGGGTTTAATTATTGATGTGTCCGGCCTTAGAAGTGAAAACGCTTGGTGAAGTCTTTGGCGATGGGCCGCAGGTCATCTGAAGACAGTCGTTCCCACTCCCGACGCAGCGATTCCTTCTGGGCCTCCAGGCTGTGGCGGCTCTTGACACGGACCCTGGCTTTCAAAATGAACCACGCATTGTAGTCCGTTGGATTCAGATCCGGGAGTGCGGCGGCTATTCCACAGGCGTGATGAAGTCGGAAAAATTGGCCTTGCACCATGTTTGCGTGTTTTTCGCCCTGTGTAGGGACTGAGTGTTGTCGAAAAGTCCATTGCGCATTGCTGAACTGCTGCTGGTACCAGAAAAGTGTCACATCTTCAAAGATGTTCCGTCGGTACACACCTTGATTTATTTTTAGTCGTTCCTACTCAAAAACCATGGGGTCTACCCTTGGTGCAGGTTCCTCCCCAAACCATGACCACCTGCGGATCTTGACGACGATGTTCGGCTATAGCCTAGGTGGCTGGAGCCTCTCCAGATCAGATGCTAACGGTTTGGAGTTGTGAGAATACTCCACAGCAAACAGCTTCTCATCCGTGAAAAGTGTTCGCTCCACCGCGACCTGCGTCCGCAGCTTGAGCTGTCGTCATCAATGGAGCCGTATGCGTTTATTCTTGTCCATCTAAAGCTGGACTTTAAGGGAAGTGTAGGGCTTGAGCCAGTGTTTTTTCTGGCTTTTCGATGCACTGATATGAGACTGTTACCGATGTCACGGGCGATTTTTCTCAGGAGACCCTCAAATTTGGAACTTTCGCTCTTCCATGGTTTTTTGGATCTGCGGCGTATTCACAGTGCGATTTCTTATTTGTGCTGGACGATCACCTCCATGGCCAAGCTCCTTATATTAACGTACGTGGAGACATATACGTGGAGACAGTCGACCGAGCAGGTTAACGTTGTCGCATTGCTGCTTTCCTTGACAATGGAGCTCCAAGATTGCAGTGCGATGCTTTGACATCTTGAGAAAAACCGTGACTGGCGGAAAAAAGTTGAAAAAATATAACACGGACGGGAAGATACGCACAAAAAATGGCGCTATTGCCGCTATGCTGCAGATCAATACATTCACTTGGGAGAACGCTAAAGCTTCATCACATTATTTTGGAACACGCTGTATTTTCCTCTGTTTTGAAAGCATGTTTCATTTATTTATTTATACTCTTACATCGCAACGACATAAAGATACGCGAGTCTTTCTTGCGAAGAGGTCAGCAGATTTCTTTGTTGCATCATTCACCATCCATTTCCAGCATTCTTCACATCTTTTGCCTTTCGTCCTCGATATCGTGCAACATGGTCGAGCCATCGTGTCCTCGGTCTCCCCGTACTTCTTTTTCCAGACAGCAGCCACTTTGTCGCTTCTCGAGCCCAGAAGGTGCACGTGTTCAGTGACAATTTATGGGCGTATATCCATTTACGCCTCAGTGCGGATATTATCCAGTCCTTCAAGCCTGATCTTCCTCTTATTGCCTTCGCTTTTATTTTGTCAGCCAGGCGAATACCGAATATAGTGCGCTCTAGACGTCGCTGAGCTGACTGCAAACTGATGGCCATTTCTTTAGTCCAGGCCCATGACTCGCAGCCGTATAGTACCGCTGGAAGGATGCAAGTGTTGATGAGTTTTCTTTTAAGGGAAATCGTCACTGTGCTTAAGCAGAGGAACTTTCTATGTTTGTAGAATATTGCACGGCCAGCATTTATGCGTCTCCGAACTTCTTTCAGTCGATTTCTTGGTATTGAAATCAGTTGTCTGAGATACACATACTCATTGACGCGCTGTATTGTGTCGCCATTCAATTCCACTCGTTCTTCACTGTTGATCGCAGAGTGGCTGCAGCTCCAAATTTGCATCCATTTGGTCTTCTTTAAATTTATACTCAGTCCCACTTTTTGTGATTCCATCATCAAGTCTGCACCCATCGTTTGTAGTTCCCCACTGGAGCGCGCTAGCAGGACTATATCGTCGGCATAAACCATGTAGGATAGAAGCTTGCCATTTACCTGAATACCTCTGTTGGAAAAGTTTACATTATTCAGTGCATATTGGAGAGAATGTACGAAGAGGAGTGGGGAAAGCGTGTCACCTTGACGAACTCCGCGTTGTATATCCAATTTCGCCAGACAATCTCCAACTTTTATTATCGCAGTTCCATTGGCATAAAGCAGTTGAATTACCTTGATGATATTATTATCAACACCGAAGGATTGAAGAGCACCCATTATTGCCGGGAACTCTACGCTGTCGAAAGCTTTTTTGAAGTCGATGAACATAACACAAGCTGAGACGTTGAATTCACGTGTTTTTTCAATGATTTCGTTCAGTGTTTGAATGTGATCAACTGTAGAAAACTTTTTTTCTAAAACCTGCCTGCTCTGACGAAAGTACAGCACGAGCTTCAACGAGTTTTTTCAAGCAATTACTAACCATATTCGTGAGGATCTTATATATAGTTGACAGAAGGGAAATAGGTCGGTAGTTGATGTTTGATGTTGCATTATATCTGTTTCGCGAGTTTTTTTCACGCGACTATTTTAAATGCTCGCAATGAATAAGTAAACAAAAAGTGGAAAACAAAGTCATTCACCATGTATTAATATTTTAAAGCCTATGGTTATGGTAGTGATGGAGTGCTTTGGTACTCCTATATTTATCGCATTTGTTTCTAACCAGGTATATACGAATAAAATGCGACCGCATTGGTGATTTGAAAGGACGACTTTTGGACAGCTCATTGATGTCCTCCTTGTCTATTCCGGTTTGCTCCTGCTGTACACATTGATTGTTCGTTTAGTACTTGGCAAGGACATGGCACTCAGTTAAACATGTCGGCGGAATCATGCGCTGTAATAGGCAAAACAAACACGAAGTGTGCGTCAGAGTCTTGTCAGCTGATCGAAATTCTTATGCAAATCTGACATTTTTGACACTAATAACGAGCTCAGGAGTGAAATGCATAGCTTTTGCGGACGAATTAATAATTAAACAACTGAACAGGGAGAAGGAGTTGTTGGTGAAGACGATTTTTCTCTTTTAGGCATTTTGTTGATATTCGACAGAAATCAGCATGAGCCAATGAACATGGCACAAATTCATATAGGGCAAGACATCCTCTTCCGAACGACATATAACATCAAGCAAAAAAGTCCAACCACAGAGCAGGAGCTGTCGGAAAAAATAAATCTTTTCCTCCTGACGTCACAATTCGGTGACCTAAAAATCAATAAAGTATACCTAAAACAAAGTATACAGTAACAGTACCAACGCGTGTTCTTATAGTACAGAACATTATCTTCCAAATTCCACGAAAAACTGCGTAATATGTTCTGATAGAGCAAATCATTCTGTTTCGAAATCTGCATAGCGCTATGCAAGAGACCGCCGGTGAAATCCGCAATGAATCGTTGAAAAAAAAACGGCAGGGACTTATGGGACAACCTTATAAATAGGCGACCTGTTGGTAAACCTCAGTGTACATAGTGCGATTCGAGAGATTATTTCTTGTGTTTAGATGCGCCTGAGAAGATCGAAACACCCAGGGATTTGCCGAAGTCAAACGAGTCTGATGTCAGCACCGAAGCCGTGGACACTCCTAGCCCTCTAAGGTTATAATCACACGTTTACAGTTTTAGAATCTACTACTTCAATGGGACATGTTTTGACTGTGAAAGAGGTTGTTAATTCTGAAGCGGTGAGCGATGTGGTTTAGAATACTTCCAAGAAGCATCTCCGAGTGCGAAGGAAACGATGACCGAGACAGTCAACGCTCGATACTGAGGAATCCGAATTTGGCGAAGATTCGGCCGATGATGGAGAAACGCCAGTCGTTCGATCTGCGACCTGACGACCGACAAACGGCCGACGTCTCCAACGAGCAGGACGTGATTGAGCGGTACTATCAGAGGAACCAGGCAACTATCAACAGTAGGTGCTTGCTCTCAATAGATTTTAGCGCCAGAACGGAAATTTAAAACAGAAATTTTTAGAGAATTTTTTAAAGCTGGACAATAGAATTGAGAGGATACGATCGATATGTAACTGGCCCCAGTAGTTAATTGATGTTAACGAACAACGGTTTTTATATACATGAAAGCCGACTGGAGTACGAACAGCAGCTCCTGCACGTTCTACATAACACACCTCCTTTCCAGGCGCGTGATAGCGTAGTCGGATGACACGTTTGCAGTCGCGGGCACATGGAGTCAAGGGTTCACGTTTCGAGTTCCGCCCAGGCCAACCAACCCTTCCGTCAGTCCAAGCTCGCTGGCACCGACCCATGCCTTCACTGTCACAACTTGCTAATAGGCGGGTGAAGAGCCAACTAGGATAAGACTGCCACTGCCCTCCTTTCGTAACGAGAGGGCGCCTTCCATCCCTATGTGCTCGGTGATTTGTAGTCAGAGTTGTCTGACAAGACTGTGAAGAAGAGTGTAAGAGACAGACTTGTCCATCGACCAGCCGCCGCAAGTCATTGTGTAGAATAATTTCGCATTACAATGGCCTTCGAGGCATCCCAAGAAGTTGAAGAGTTTCGTGCCGAACACGGCGACAACCGTGCATGGCGAGCCGTAGACGTGCCGAACACGTCGGCAACCGTGCATGGCGAGCCGTAGACGTGCCGAACACCTCGGTGGCGCGAAACTTCGGCCCTGGGGGTAATCGAGGTCGCTGAACACGAATCTGAAGCCGACCAATCGATATCGATCGATATTATCGATTTTTTGTGGATGACGTTCAAGCGGCACGAAACTTCAACCCTGGGGGTAATCGAGGTCGATGAACACGAATCTGTGGTCCGTTTTTGAACTATCGATCGCCATCAATCGATATTGGGCAAATAAGCGTTTTTGTGGATCCGAGGGCCACACGGACGGCTGATGTTTTATAAGCCCTTAGAAGAACTTTGACATTTTTAGTTTTGAGAATTTTGAAGAGATTGTAGATACGGCGGTTTGCTTTATTTACTAACATCTGATGATGGGAAGTAAAATCCAATTTTTCGTTGATAAGGTATCCCAAGTCTCGCACTTCGACCACTTTTCTTAGGCGATCTCCACCAGCATAGTATACTGCATCGGAGGTATCATTTCCAATCGCCAGGACATGTGTTTTTTCAGTGCAGAGTGATAGGTCCCATTGATTGGACCAGTTGCGGATAGAATCTATCGCAGTTTGCAGGTTAACACTATCAGCCGAAGATTCGATAGTCTCTTTCGCTTCGATTGTCAGCCAGCTGCTGTTACCGAAGGACACAGACCTCAGGGCCCGGGTCGAGGGAGTCGGTAGATCGCTACCACAGATTTACCCAACCTATCCTTGCCAAAAAGTTTACCGGCCCTTGCGATTCACGAAGGAGGCGGCGAAGGATGCCGCACAAGATACCACACTTGGCAGCGCGGCACGTCCAACTCGCTGCCACTGGATCAGACATTAGCAGTAGAGCGTAACCTGTACTTCGCCGCATCGTTTACCCGACGCCCTAGCCGAGCAACCGTTACAGTGGTTTTCACCGGAAATCTACCATGCCGCGCGTTGACGGATTGCGGTACGTGGCGGTTTCGCGGTGAGTTCCATCGCTACATGACGGTAAATCGTTGATGGTTCCGGACCCAGCATTCCTAACGTTCCTCGAGGTAGTCCACTGACAGCATCTCTCATCCTCGATGTCGATGAAGCCTTGGGTTGGAAGTCCTGGCTAGGTAGGACCGGAACTAAAGGAATCGAAGCGAAACCCGGCAACTACCCCGACTGCGCTAGCAACGCCAATCTTGAAGACCTAATGATATCTTGTTCAAGGGGTGAGAAGTTTCCAAAGATCAAAGAACCGTTCGCCAAGGTTGACCAAAGAGGACGAAAGGATAAAGGGCGGCACTACTATTTTGTTTTGGGATGCTCCACGCATTCCGCTTCTACGGTATGTCGTGGAGGCGATCTGAATGCGTGTGTGGCCACACAATGACTTGCGGTGGCCAGCCGATGAACAAGTCAGCGCTGTGTCCTTCCCAAACAAGTCTGGTACCAATTCTCTAAACCCGCAGGGATGGAAGACTTGGTTGGTTTGAGGGGGAAGTTCGAACCAGGAACCTGGCATCGGGTCACGCGACAGTTGGTATCTTCACCAGTTGCGCTACACGCGTCCTAATTTGACCATAAAACTCGAAACGTGTCGCGAGGCGCAAGAAGAACCGCTGACTGAAAATTAAGAGTACATCGCTGAGAGATAGAGTGCAGCAAGGTCCACCCCACGGCAGGAGATGGGCTCGATGGATGAGACAAGATTGTTTGTTTTACAAAGACACGAGACCCTTCGATTGCTATATGTGAACGCGGTCAAGAAAAAGTAGAGGTTAAACTTCATTTTTTTCCAATTCAGGCACCATCTTGATCGCTTTCCGAGCTTGAAGCAGTGAAACGCGGCTAATTGCCTGGCTTCAGAAATGGTCGTACAGAATTTCAGGTCTTCAAAGTCGCTCTATGGAGACTGTACGCCGTGCACGAAGGGACGAATCTCGGCATCCGGTGTCGCTTGCCTCGAGGCGAAGCAACCAGTCAGAAGTGGTGATGCCATCGCCTAAAGTCACTGAACGAAAGAGTAAGTCGATCTGATTCAGCAATCATTTTTGGATATTATTTTTATTATGAAATCCTAATAAATTGAATGGCTTTGAAAAAAAGCCACCTCTGCGCAACTGCTTCGTCTGTCAAATATTTGTTGATGGCATTGAGCAACAACGCTGCAATACTATTATTTTTTAAATAAAGTGTTTCAAATGAAATGGTTTCTATGTTAGAAAACGAACTAAACCTTGTAGATCACATGGGAGAGAAAGCTAAATCTGGGAGCCACTTCCTCTAGTGGCCAATTTTCTAGTATGCGAATCAGAAACAATTTTGAAATATAGTTTGATAATAAACTATCACTAAATTAAATTATTTCAGTACAAGAGAACGAACGAAAAAAGAAATATTTGTGATTTGATATTTGAAATATTTGTGACAGCAACAACTTTCAAATAAATTTTTTATTTAAAATTCTATTAAGTTAAATGGTTTCAATGTTAGAGAACGAGCGAAACTTTGAGGATCACTTGAATTCCTTTGAGGAGAGACTTCGTCTCGTGACTAATTTTTTCAAAATTCTTTATTGTTTCTTCATTGATATTGTGATTCAACAACAATTTCTAAGTATTATTTCGTGATAAACTTCTGAAAGAATAAGTGGCTTTGATGCTGGAAAATGAAAGAAAAGGAGTGAACGATGAGACAAAATATTTGTTGACGTGATTGAGCAAAAACTTCACATGCTGCTTTTTAAATAAAATGCTATTAAATTAAATCATTACAGTGTTAGAGAACAATGAAATTTTGTAGTCAACCTGGGAGCTACGCTTTCTCCGGGCAGCAACATCGTCTCGTGGCGAATTTTTTTAAAAATATTTTTTGATTCATCATTGATTTCGCGATTCAGCGACAATATTTAAGCAATATTTCGCACTAACATTCTGCTAGTTTTCAATAGTTTCAATGCTAGAAAACGAATGGAAATGTAAAAACGTCAAAAGAAATTATTTATAGATGTGATTCAGCAAAAACTTTCACGTATTATTTTTAGTTAAATTAAATGCTATTAAATTAAAAGGGTTCAATGTTAGAAAATGAAAAAAACCTTATTTATCACCTACGATAAAACCTACTTCTGAGCGGGTACTTTGTTGGCTAATTTTTAAAGATGTCTATTAATGTGTTGGATATTTGATGACGTGATTCAGCAGCAATTTCAAAATATTATTATTCAATGAATTTAATGGATTCAAGGCTAGGGCTCGAATGGAACCTTTTAGATCACATGAGAAGAACACAACCTCTAGGCGTTAATTACCTCTCAAGGCGAATTTTTTAAAGTTATTTTTTGATCGATTATTGATTTTGCGATTAAGCAACAATTTTAAGGTATTATTTCGTAGTAACATACTGATAGATTAAATGGCTTCAATGCTAGAAAAATAAGGAAAATGAGTAAACTTTAAGCAATGTATTTATTTGTTGACGTGGTTCAGCAAAATCTTTCACGTATTATTTTTATTTAAATGAAATGCTATTAAATTAAAAGGCTTCAATGTTAGAAGATGAACAAAACCTTGTTTATCACCTACGATGAGAGCTACCTCTGAAAGGGTACTTTGTTGGCTAATTTTTAAAGATGTCTATTAATATGGTGGATATTTGATGACGTGATTCAGCAGCAATCTCAAAATATTATTATTCAATGAATTTAAATGGATTCAAGACTAGGGCTCGAATGAAACTTTGTAAATCACATGAGAGGAATCCTAACCCTAATTCTGGGCGCTAACTTCCTCTCAAAGCGAATTTTTTTAAAAATATTTGACGGTTTAAAACGCTTGTCTTTATTTTTGACCTAACTCCGAAGTAAGGAGCGGTGCTCCTTGTTAAAACTGCGTGCAACAACAGGCCAGATCTCGGGGAAGTCGCTCTGAGGGAGTGGTCCTTCGAGTGCTACACGACATCGCGGCAACCACTCGAAGCTGGGTGAGCATTGGGCTATCCAAACACCATTTTTTCAACGAACACCATGCTATGGATTTAGTGTTTCGCATCAATTTTTAGATTTCTCTCAAAATCTTCTGTTTCAATGATAGGTCTGTTTAGGTAAAAATCCTTTAGCCTTAAACTCATACTTTACCCACATCAATCCTTCACCTTGCGTTCAGATTTCGTGAAGTCGTTCTACTGGATGGCATCGAATCACAAGAAGATCGGCTTTCGTCATATATGCATGCTGCTGTTGGTCCTCGTTTATACGCTGCTTGGAGCGCTGCTCTTCTACCTCATCGAATCGAACTACGAGAGGAATGTGAGTGAAGGCGTTCGACCGCAGTCGTTTTCATCTTCCATTGAGCACAGTGATTCAGACCGTGGTGATCCGCAAAGACGCTCTCGATCGGACGATTCTGAGCATCGCAACGGAGATGACCAACAAGGTAAACGATCCGGATGAGACTGTGAACGTGACTATGATGGAGGAGTACATAAAGGTACGCAGATTTACAGAACAGGATTAGAATTAGAAGCAAATCTATAAGTAAGAAAAATTCAAGATCTCATAGTTCATAGTCATAGTGTTTGCTATTTGCAAAATAAAAATCGGATCGATTCAGTCGAGGGTATGACGCGATTTCGTTCCCTGAAAACCTGAATGCTAGCCGCCTTTTCCGCTTCAAAACAAGAGTCAAATTATTATTAATATTTCATATAGTAAATATTTTCCTTTGAGAAGATAACATTTTATGAAAATTATTTCGAGAAAAGATATACCAAATTCCTTTCCTTGAACAAAAATTACTTTAGATGTATGGGAGATTCTTTATTTCAATATGGAAAAGGCTCATTTTGATATGGAAGATGTTGCGTTTATTTTGAAATGCGTAAAGCTTGCTTAGAAGAGAGGGTATCCTGTTTGATTTAAAAAGTGTCCAATTTGACGTGAGAATGGAGTGAATGCTAACTCTTTCAGCGTGCCTACGTCACACTACTTCAGCAAGAGTCGGCCTATAAAGGTAGCACATTCTATAAATCTGATGATCCGGATAATAACTACAAGTGGACGTTTGGAAGTGCCTTCTTTTTCTCGATGAATGTCTACACAACGACTGGCTACGGTAAGTTAGAGTTAAGTTAGAGTACTGAGCGCAGCGGTGGGTGCACTTGGCTTTGAAGGCTTGTTTTATTCAATTTTCTTTTTCTTTTTTTTAATTTTATTTTATTGTATTCTTTCTATTTTTATTTTTTAATAATTGCCCAAGCCCTTCCATATCCACGAGAAGGTAGAACGCTTACAGTGAATTAGCGCATTTTTTCTGTTTTTATATTTATTTGCATTTATTTTTATTAGGATTTGAAACCTTAGTTTCTTGGAGTTACAATGATATTCTCGAGCGCACACTTTACACCTTCGCTTCAGGTTCTATTGCTCCGGAATCCATTGCTGGAAAATCATGTGTGATGGTGTACGGACTCATCTTCGTTCCGTTAACACTGGTGGTGCTTCGAGACCTCGGTCAATGGGCACTCGTGCATACCACTAAGATCTACGCTCGTCTGCTCATCATGCTGAGGTACTGTCAAAATCATTCAAAATCGAGATAAATCTCAAGCATGGGCGGAGTGAAGCAAACGAGTTGGTTTTAGAAGCAAAGAAAGGGGGTGCTGTTTAGAAAATGCTTAGTGGTATGCACTTCACTGATCAGCCATCGGAAAGGTGTTAGAAGAAAATGGTTCATCTGGAGATAGGTGACGAAACGAAATGTTTGAGAAAAATAACGCTACAAGTCGTTAATGTGGCCTACGTGAGAAGCGAAAACGCGCTAGCCAATCACCACCGATTAGGGAACGGTACGAATCACCCATCGGTCAGGTCATAGAACTTTCGCGTTCCTCTGAATATTTGGCGTTGCTGATGCGTCCCTCCCTTCTCATGTAGGCCACATACACGACCAGTGCCAGAACAGCTTTTCATCTTTTGTTATATATGTTTAAACTACGGAATAATCTCCACCATTTCACAGTCAGTTGGACACTTTTCAAACTAAATTGGGCAGCTTTCACATCGAATGGGACACTTTTTGAATCGAAATGGACCCTTTTCGCGTCAAATTGGACATTCTTCTAAGCTAGCCTAGTACTTTTGAAATCGAAGAAAACTTTTTCATATTGAAATGAGCTTCTTTTACCTTAAATTAGAGACTCTCCAAAAAATTTGGAATAACTTTGCCTTCAAGAAAAATTTTGGAATGATTTCTTTGAAGTTTCAATTCACCTAACCAGTAACTGAACACTTTGTATGAAATTTTAGAAAGAAGGAAAAAATAATGTTCTAAAGCTTACAAAAGTTAAAGAGCAGGAAGGCGGCCATTTACTAGTGTTAAAACGAGAATGCGCCATGCTCTCGTTCAAGTCGTCGCGATTTTCGATTGAGAGCAAAACATCTGTTTGCATTGAGTTTCTCACTACAGCTAAAACTATTGTAAAAGAAAACCCGCATGTCTTTGATGATTCATTTAAACAGCATTTACATTATCAATCAAATATTCATCTCGACGAGGTTTTCGAATGCATGGCGTGATGTGGTCGTTTAATGTGCCTACATACGATTGCTGACTTGTTGCGCTTTAAAACGAAATTTAATCTTTTTGTTTAAATAAAAGTTTTGTTCAATTCTTATTACTATCCATTCGGGCTGCTGAACTAAAAATTTAAGCTCTAATTCAGCTGCCCGAATTTCATAGGAAAACTTTCTTTGAACGAAAAATTATTGTAATCATCTTGAAGAGTGTGTAGTATGTCCTGTAAAAAGGCCATTTCGATTTGAAACAGCTCGCTTTGATTTTAAAAGTCTCAGGTTAGCTTAGAAGAGTGTCCAATTTGATTTCTAAATGTAAATTGAACGTGAAAATGGGATATATAGCTTCTTCATGACTTTACTTCTACTCTTATAGTAACGTGTTCTAGATGTGCCGGGCTATCTTAAGGTCATTTTGTTTGTTTTTGAAACGAAATATGTTCTCTTTTTCCCTTCCTTTTCACAATTTACATAATATCGCTTTCAGAAGGGCGCGTGGATTTGAGGAGACGAAGGACGACGAACTGATCAGTTTGCCGATAAAGTTCTGCATGGGGATCATGCTTGGTACGTCACTACTGCTAAGTTAATAGGAATTCTTAGCCTTAGGCTCGTGTTTTAATGCTCCCATTCACGTAAATTCGACGACGTTCTTAGCTTTAAGGCATGACATGAGACTGCTTGCACCTGCCTGACGAGGAGAGCACCCAAAGAGGCGGTGAGCTTCTGCGATGCAATCTTTACAGGAAGTAGGGTCCCATGTGGAGAGTTCAAAACCGTAGTTAATTTTTTCGGAATGCTTTTCTGTGGTCGAAAAAACGCGTGTAGAGGGGTGAGCGCGAAGTTCGTCACGCCCTGCTGCCACTCAATCCAATGTTGTCGGTTGGCGCAATGGATAGTGATGTCGCCTCTCGACCGCACCGAGTGGGTTTTACGGTTCGACCCCCGGTGTCGCCATAGTTTTTGCACACAGCGCGTCGTTATTATTATGTGCTTGCGTGATCACAGGAGTCAGTTTGTACACGATTAATGCTTCAAATAAATGTTAAGTATTTACCGGTATCAAACCAAATCCACTACCTATCTCAAAGTGCATGTGTTTGTGTGCATTTACGGTATCGTTGTCGATGCACTGCAAATACGATTCAATGAGTGGTGATTAAAATGAAAGCACAAAAGGGCTACATTTACTTTCTAAAAGCATTAATCGGGTACAAATTGACTCCTGTGATCATGCAATTTCATAATAATAACAACCCTATGTGTGCACAACTATGGCGACACCAGGGATCGAACGTAAACGCACTCGTTGCGGAAGAGAGGCGACATCGCTATCCTCTGCGCCAGCCGACCACATTCGGCTAGATTACTGCAGGGCGTGATGAACTTCGCGCTCACGCTTTAACACGCCTTTTTTCGATCACAAAAGAGGATTCCAAAAAAATTTGACTACCGTTTTTGATACCCCACACGGGACCCTGCACCCTGTAAAATTTACATTGCAGAAGCTCTCCGCACTTTGGAGGCTTTCTTTGTGAAATAAAGGAATAAAAATACTCTTACTTGCTCCTCAAGCTTACCTCTCTACGCCATTGCACTTTTATATTTTTTGATATTAACCATTTTTTTATTTATTATACTTTATTCTTATTAATTGAAACAACTTTGTTTTAGGATATTTATTGTTCGCCAGTTTATTCATCTACGAGTATGATGCGTTGTCGGGTCCGCCGGGTACAGGGATGGATTTCTTCCATTCTTTCTATTTCTCGTTCATTTCAATGACCACCATCGGACTAGGGGATATCATGCCTAATAATGTCACGGTAAGTTTTTACCGTTTCGGAAAAAAATCTGCTAAAAGAAACTATTAAAACCTTTATGTCATCCTTCAGAGGGCGCAATGCGTAACTTTGATTCCCAGTGCAGAGATATGTAGAGAAGAGTTGTGCTTGAATAAATGCTCGACAAGATGAAGTAAAAGGGAGTACTCTATGGGGGAAGGATAAAGGACGTTAGTCAATTTCTTTGCGGAATGCGCCACGCATTCTACTTTTACGGGATGACGTGGTGGCAATTAAAATGCATATTTGCCCTATACAACGACTTGTGGCAACCGGTTGTTGGACAACTCAGTGTTTTGTCCTCCCAAGACATGTCTGATACCATTTCGTCGACACCGCAAGAATGAAAAGCTTGGTTGGCCCGGCAGGAAACCCGAACCATGAACCTGTAATTGGATGCACGCCACAGCCAGCGACTTCCTCCGACTGCGCAGCATGTGCTGGGCCAACTATGCAGCGAAGATAAACTTAAAATAGTCGATATAAATGCAAAAAAGTAAAATGTATTGCCAATTACTACCCAACGTTCAACGTATTCCGATGTCTCCAACGTTCTAGCTGAACTTGGAACTAATAGAAAGGTCAGCTGTTTTATCTTGCTATATAATAATCCATTAAGAGCTATAGATCGGCACCGTCGCAGAAATGATTGACGAATTCATCTTAATAGGGACGGGGGAATCGTGGAGGGGAGGGGGGGGGAATTAGACATAAAATAGCGGAAAATATCCAGACGTTTTCTACGTGCCTCAGGATTCAGAAGACGTGCCAAAGATGTCGTCCAGTGTGCGTGGTGACTCAGTGGACCGTCTAAGGAAGGTCTTCATGATGGGGAACGATAATCAATATCGATCAATATTACCGATTTTCTCTCAGATTTAACCGATCAGGGTGGAAGTTCAGTGGTTATGAGCGTCGACGGAACATATGCGGGTATTATAGCCTAAGGAGTGCTTCAGATCAGGTGGATGTTTCAATGGCGAGGCCAATATCGATCGATACTGATGATGATGATAGTATGCGACATCGCGCGAAGCGCGCAACTGATATTCACGCCGATAGGCGTGACGGAGCACTTGTAATAAATAATACATTGTAATAAACACTATTTTATATTATAAATAACATATGTGACAATGTAGAAACGGAATAGAGGCGAATTGCACAACGCATTCTAAAGGCGAACTAGAAACAATTGGTCTTTATATTTCATTTGATTCTTCAGTTCGCACCTATTATCACTGTGCTGTTCTTCTTCGGTATGCCGATACTCAAGGTTGTCAACAGAAGCACGTACATTTGCGTTGAGAATGGAGTATTTGGTGGGTTTTCCCTTTTTTGAGTAAATTATCTAGCTCCCTTTGTGGCTCACCTCCTTCCTGTGGTGAAGATAGCTGTATTGTGCACGAGGAAGCAACAGCGCTCTACTCCAGGACCCCAGAGGTGGCGCGCCTCGATTATGCGCCGCGGAGCTGCGTTTATGTCGTAGGATAGCGGTAGTGATTGACGGCTTTGTTCGTTTTTCGGTCTTTTTTCTCTTTGCTCTTCCAATTTTGATATGCTTTGAGGCTTTAAGTGACCCCTGCTTCAGAGGGGAGGGTTGCTGGTTGCTTAGGGGAGTATAACACACTTCAACGAAAGATATAAAACGAGAAGAACATGGACTGGGCGAAAGCCACTAAGCTGTCGCACATTAAAGAAGTGTAACAAAGAAAAAACTTAGTTTATTGGCCCTTTTGCCAATTTGTCTTTGTAGCCTCGGAGGCGGCATGTGATAGGACCTAAAACTTACAGAAAAGAAGAACACAGAGCAAAGAATTGAACAGAATCAAGTATGGTCTGCTTCTGCATGGAATCTGTTCCACGGCAGCAATGTTGCTATCGGTGGCCCCGCAGGCTGAGGTGAACCTCTGCGCCTTCGCAGCTCCGTGTCGCTCCAAGGGCCGCGGAGGGTTCCCAGATCTTACCTAACCCCATGGAACTCCCTACGTATTGCCACAGTCGCACGTATTGCCTTCACGTGTTCGTGGACCTCCAGCTGTCCTCTTCCCTTGGCCTCGAGCCAAATGGCTCCTCAGCTCCCACTCCGCTCAGGGGGTCAACCCTAGCCCATGGAGAACCCACACGACAATACGCAACATATGCATAGACATAGCCAATGCCCTTGATACAAAGGAACTCACCCGGTTCCTCCACACGCACACTGTATGAGCCATAAGGTTTATTGAGACTCCGCGA
Source organism: Heligmosomoides polygyrus bakeri (assembly GCA_947359475.1). Taxonomy (NCBI): domain Eukaryota; kingdom Metazoa; phylum Nematoda; class Chromadorea; order Rhabditida; family Heligmosomidae; genus Heligmosomoides; species Heligmosomoides polygyrus. The sequence continues at coordinate 4,771,697 of OX375865.1, forward strand.
CCAGCAAATATCCAACAGTCCAGCGGTGAGAGTAGAGAACGGCTAGGCGTCCTCCGTGGCCGTCGTATTGAGATCTCCTGAGGCCGCGGGGTGAGCATGATGCTCACAAGACCTCGCGGTCATCTCTGGCGCTCCCGTCCGTTGTCAGCAGCGAATATGGCAGGGACGAGGCCCAGCGGTAGCCATCCGGAGTAGGAAGCAGAGCGAGAGGTCGGCAGACCTCTTCGCGGGAGCGTGGGACGTCGAATGCGGCCGCGCGCCTCATAGGCAAGCTACCGTGGGAAACGGCGCGCCCAGGCCGGCCACGGACCGAGGAGCGATCGCGCTCGCGACAAGCAATGCGCGCTCTGTTCAACTCGCCTCATCTCATAATAAAGCCTCATCCGTGACGGGCGCGGCACCCGGTCTACCTACGGTAATCGGACGCGTCGCTCCGCCTTCTAGAGTAGTGGGGACACCTAACGTCACGCACCCACTTGGTGGAGCGCTCTCGTATCCCTTCCTAACGGGAATGGTAACGGGACGATGGAACAGCTGAACTTTAATCTTGCATCCATCGTATCAGTCGGCTAGTGTTCTCACGTAGGACGAGTCCATTCTGTGGTGTCTTGTCGCAGACGGAATAGCTTCTGTTTCAATGCTCTTGAATGCCTTCTCGTAGTGTATGCAGGTGAGAACTAGGTGTATGGATGTGGTCCATGGAGCGAAATACTTCGCGGAATCCAGCTTGCTGTACTGATTGGGCTTCATCCGGTGTCCTTGATACACCTGCGAGACCAATCTTCGTGAAGAGCTTTTAAAGTCCAGTTATATGTAAGGCATATAGGACGGTAGTTTGGAAGATCTTCTCTGACGCCCCTCTAGCGTCTCTAATTCCATTAGCAAATCATGTGTTTCAGTTTTAGGCAATGATAAAAATGTGGTGAGTTATTTCAATCGAAAATGTTCAACTTTTTAAACACTTTTCAGGCACTATGACAGTTCTGGAAAACCGACTTGAGAGTTGCTGGACGGGTGTTCATCCGAATGACTCAGAGGTTTGTTCGCTAAGTCTTTTTTACTAGTGTTTTGCTTTGTACTATTGCCAAGTGCATTTTTTTCATTTGTTTTTAAAAAAATATTGAATGCTACTTACAGTAAAATACGTGCGATAGCCAAAAATATAGTTGAAATTTTCTTAGGGGTGATTTGATTTGAACTTTTTAAAAGAAACCTTGTCTTTTTCTATGTATGTTTTCTGTTTTAGTCAGCTCTCTATGTGTGTGGGCTTCCGTTGCCTCTGACACAAAATTATTTAGTAATGTATTCATTCGTAATGCTACAATCCAAAGCGGGTTACCAGAGGAGAGGAACTCAACAAGACTGAGACCACGAGGGCGGTCCTTCTAGAATACGAAGCAGATGTCGTGTACCTTCTGTTTCAGCGGAAGGAGACACTGTATGTGAACGGTGCATGCACTATTTTTTGTCCGTCAGAGGTCTCGCGGGTAAGGAACTCATGAAAAAGTAGCGACAGCTGATGCTTGCCCCGACATCATGGTTTGTATTGCGAAATAAACGCTATAGAGATATCAAACCTTTAGAATTCCTAACGGACGATCTTTAAGATGGCTAATTCTTACCATTAGATCTAAAGACTAAGGTTGCCATTCTCGTTCCACCTAGAAGAGGAAAAAGTAAGACCTAATACAAAAAGCTTCGTATGATTTTGAATAATTTTCTTCATCGATTGTTAGACAAACCTGTGGAATTCAAGGCACCTCTTCAGGCTCAACCGGTATCACCACGTCCTTCGATACGAAGTCGACGAAGCGGCAGCGATGCTCAAGAAGAGGGCTCGTCGGACGAGGTATGTCGTTTGGACAGTAATTGAAGTTGCAGGTCTGCAGAGGGGATCCACAGGGTCGCAACTTTGTCAAGCTGAAGCACATTTTTCCTAAGGTTGTACAGTGTATATATCCATACATGGCGTTTTCATTTCAAGTTTTTGGGCAAATTGCCAGAACCTTGTAAGGGGAAATTAAGATGACCCCTTTTTTTAGACCTTTACCAAATTCAACATTAGGGAGCACTTGAAAATATGTAAGTGCATTTTTGTCACGGTTCTTTTCCAGAGCATTTTTATGATATCTTAAGAAATTGTTGAAAAATCGCTCTACGGAATCATTTCTTTCGAATGTTGAGCGGTTCTGATTTTGTTGAAGCAAAAAGTCGAAATGGTTTAGGAAGCCTTGTAAAAAACGAAATTTCACCACAATATCTTGTAGAGAAGGGTATGCTCGCATGAAATGCCGTACGTTCCAGGAGGCTGGAACCAATCAAATGCTGAACAACTTCACGATCCGCTCCATAGCGACGTTTATGCGATCGCATTCGGATGTCTATGGTGGCGATTTCGGACGGGTGAACTTGAGGCGAGGAGATCTGCTACCTCATAACAATGACACAATTCGCTCCATGTCGACGACTACCCGACGCTCCGACCAGGCGCCTCGCTAACGGCTGACAATAAGGAGGCGGTGCTATTTATTTTGACGGAGCACTTTGTTTTGCTTTACATGTACTTATCTCTTTTGTTTATCTTTGTGTGACGGTATGTGCTGTAATTATGCACTGTAATTTCGCTAAGGTTGTTTTTTGGTCTTCTAATTTGTTATTTGTGTGCCGTGGAGATATCACTTGGAGGATCCTTGGATGTGCTCATTCTTTAAAATATTAGCTGATGAGAAGGTACTTGATTTTTTACTTTTACCATATTATCATAAGGTGTACAGTGTTCAATAAGTGCTTCTTCTAAAACCGTCCCGAAAAAAATGTCTTAGGGAACAATTTCCAGTGAGCTTAGGTGATAAGTTGTATGAACAGCTTCTTGACGCAGCATGATCACTAACGCTTGCATAATCTAACCACATCGCCATTATGTTATAGTAATTGCACCTTTTGTAGTCTAATTACTGTGCAAAATTTTAAGCTTGCCACATATCCCAAAATTACATTTTTCACATTTGTTTCCAGTCGAAGTTTGGCCATGTTTTAATTTCTTATTTTCCCTGTGATTGATCGTTGTGATTTTTAATGAATGCCGGTTAACTGTATAAAGATTTTTACTGAGGTAATTTCTATTGTTCTGCTTTTGTTTTCTTCACCTAATGGAAATGTCATAAAGCCTTAGATTTATAACGAAGTACCAGCCCATTGAATTTTTATTGGCTTTTTTATTGACATGTTCTATGCACACTAAACGCTTCCCAAGAGTCGCGGTCGGCATGCGCGGTGTCATCACGAGTCCGTCGGGGGACAGACATAACTTCAACGCCGCGCGGATGCCCGGGATGTCGTGGACGGTGCGCGACGAAGTTGAACAAGTTGTCGCGGTCAGAATGCTTTCGGCTGTGACGTCAAGACACGCGTGGTAGCCGCGCCTTGCAGCAGCCGCTAGAGCGCGAAAGTGTGTTCCGGCGAGGCTGACCGCGAGAATAAGGAAGGCGACATGAGATGAGGATGATGTCTCCTGATATGGAAGTGGGAGCGGTTGTTAACAACGTGCGGGTGGAATGGGAATCAATCCATTTCAAATGAGTGAAGGGAAACAGTCAAGGATCTGGTGAGGAAAATTCGAAACAAGAACTGGGATGGAATTACTAACAAGAATTTCGGAAACAAGTGTTTTTAAGTTTTTATTGTAGGGGGAGGTGATGAGCAAAAACTTGAATACTCCACTCACATTCTCTAGACATATAATTGATTATCTCTACAAGAAAAAACCAGGGCATATGTTAACCGTACGTTTCTAATTTGCATAAAACTCGAACTACAACTTGAACTGAGATGAAGTTGGGAGAGTCGGAGGAAAAAAGTGCGATCCAGATAAGATTTTGACTCAGTAGGTGGAGAATAATCCTAAGAAGGAGAAAACAGGATGAAATAGCGAACCAAGACCCACTTATGTTTAAGGCGCCTTTTCCACGGGTTATCATTATATATCGTGTAACATCCATTTGGTGGTTCTTTCCAGTTGAGAAGCTTTAACGCTGGCAAAATTTCGTGCTCCGAACCATGCGTCACCGAGCGCATATCCGCGTTTCAGTGTCGCGACATCGGGTGCGGCAAGCGCGCGTCGTCACGTTGGAGTTACATCCTGGAGCCGGGTCCAACGCGATGGCAAATTCGTCGGGTGTAGTAGCGTTCTTCCCCCCGTCCTTTAAAAAGAGGCGTTGCAAGGTGAGAGGAGGGTCACTGCCCCAGACCAATGGTGCGTGGCTGATGGCATAAGCTGGCATAAGCGGCGACCGTGGTCCACAATGGCAGCATCCCCTCTGCGTAAACTTCAAGTGCGGTCAGCGCCGCTGCCTCCTGTACTCCTCCTTGTCATCAATAGTTCGCATCGTTGTTCTCTTAATTGCCGCTTGCCTTTGCCTTCGGGCTCTTGCCTTATTGCCTTATGTCCAGCTTTAAGCGTCGCTTATCTATTGATGTCACTAGGACCTTATGGGGCTTAAGGGTTAGACACCAGAAAAGAGTCACTTATTCTCATATTACATTCCCACTAATTAACCCCACTCATTGTGCTTTTTAAAGGGTAGAAGTGGTAGTTATGTCAATATTATCCCATATCACTTAAGCAACTACTGCTACACATTTCTTATTAAGCTATTTGCACCCGTTGCGCCTCTGTACTATATACTCATGTATTTCGCTCATTTATCAGTAACCATGTACATATTTATCCCACTGGATTTATTCACTCATTTATCGTATATTTTAGTATATTAATAAAGAAGGTTATTTCCCCTAGTTTGAGGTAATAACCACCTATGGAGAGCGTCTCGGTCATTTGGTCATTTCTGCGTGGCAATCCTAAGTTGGATTTTGGCGAGCAAACAATCTTGTCAATTCCATAGACGTCCACAGCGATAGATTCTTCCAGTTTTTTTTTTAAATAGGTTGAGTGTTCGTGGAAACCACAACCACAAAGCAGAGAATTTCAACTCAGTGAACCTTTATTCTCCTCTCTTAACACTTCTGGAGTCTTCACATGTATTCCTGAAAGTGTCATTGCACGTCCTAAAAGTCATTATGCTTGTGAAATCACGATGGCTGTGGCGCCGCATTTTGGTTGACGTTGTTTCTTGACTGCACGAGATCTCCTTTGCGCAGATTAACTCTTCCGAATCCTCCACCGTACACGTCGGCGTTCGCTCTAGCAAACGCGGCCAGCGACCGAATCGTGAGGTTGTTGAGCAACTCCGTGGCCTGATTCTAAGATATGCAAAATCACTGCTCTGTTCAGAGAGCTGCAGCAGCGTCGATTAATGCTAAACTTACTTCTTCAACTTCCTCATTGAGGTGAGAGCAGTAGCTGCAACGACTAACCTTCCTCGAACGGGGCTAAACGTAGGTACTGTAGCGCATACCGTAGTTGGACACTGACACTAGAAGTCTTACCTGCTCCTGGCGTGGCTCAATTTTTGATGTTAGACGGTCGATAGAGCTTTCGAACAGCGTGAACGCTCCTTAATTGAGAAGATACAAAATTTGCAACGCTGAGGTTAGGCCTTGATTCCTTTTATTTTGGTGCAGTTATTGTTTTTAGCACTCTTCTACAGAATTATTCCAATATTCAGTTTTCAAGCGTACTGCTACATTACGCTTGTAAAAAGAAGATAAAGGAGTGGTGGGTCTGCTCAGTTAAAACAATCCTTCTAAAGTGAAGTTTATGGATATTTGAGCTAAGAAACCAATCAACAAGTTGATAAGGGAGTGGTTTGCTTGTCTCAGTTGAACAACTCCTAATCTAGTTACTGAAGAAATTGCCGATTTTATTTCCAAAGACCTTACCGAATACTCCGTTCTCTATGAAGACGTATGTAGCTCGGTTTACGACCTTCATCACAGGCATGCCGAAGAAAAAGAGAGCGGAGATGATTGGGTGGAACTGAAATGCTGCCAAAATTAGATGAATGATGGAGATCGTCGTTGATCAACATTCTCATACATGCTATTCTGACTCCACTGTGAAACAGATATTCTAACTTTAGACAGATGTGGCAGTTAGTTTACAGGAGATTTCTCTGAATTTAGACTCACCGTGGCATTGTTAGGCATGATATCACCAAGCCCAATGGTCGAAATGGAAATGTAGGCAAAGTAGAATGCTTCAAAGAACGGCAATCCAGACTTAGGCATATCACCCATCCATTCGTCAAAAAAGTAGATAAATATTGCAGTGAAGAATAGGTAGCCTAAAAGACGAAAACAATGAAACGATTCCTGATTTCTAAAAAACGAATCACTGTGTGCTTATTACGTCTAGAGGAGCGAAAAGAGACCATTGTAAATATTCTTTACCTATGCTACTACAATCATCTACAAATCGTCATTAAGGATAAAGGATAAATGACGGCGTTATTCAATCCTCTTTGGGATGCGCCACGCATTCTACTTCTACGGGATGTCGTGGAGGCGATTTGAATGCGTATTTGGCCATAGAATGACTTGCGGTGGCCAGCTGATGTACGAGTCAGTACTTTATCCTTCCCAGACAAGCCTAGTACCAATTCATCGACCCCGGAGGGATGGAAGGCTTGGTTGGCCTGGGCGGGAAACCCGAACCAGGAACTTGGTGTCGGGTGCAGACGATAGCCGGCGCCTCCTCCAACTGCGCTACACACACCCACAAATCATCATTACCGATAGATTATATCCACCGATGCGGCTACCCAAGTTGTGAATACTAGTAAAAAAAATAAAGGATGTCCAAATAAAACGCTATCACTGCTTGCGCATATTGGAATATGGCACTCCTTTTTTATTCATAAAAGCAAGACAGTCGCTTCGCTAGAAAGAGTTCAGAATAGCTTCAATAAAGCTCATGGTACCTGCGCTAGGGCTCTTAGACAATACCGCCGCTAAAAATTTAACCAATCGACGTTTGCGACGCAAAAACGCATATTTTTGCGTCGCATCGTGATAACTTTGTTCAAAGTAAAGGTATTCTCACCGAAATCTACAAGTGCTTCTAACATTATCCTACCTAACAATAAGCATGCAGCCGCCATTAAAAAGTGGATGGAAGCCTGAAAACCAGTGCCGCAATTAAGGAGAGTCCTAATTGCTGTGACCCGACCCAAAGCCGTCGCCGAGTCTCGCTTAATTGTGTCCCCAGGCACAAACAGTGCTGCCCAGTTGAATTTTGAAATTCTTACACCTAATTAAATTTTATTTTCTTCCATTTTTGAGCTTTCTCTGGCTGCGGCAATTCATTTGGTACCAAATGTGGCAAGAAGATATGCACTGAGTCTGCAGCTGCTTCAGCCGATATCGTTTATGGTATGGTGCAGACACGCATCGTAGAAAACTAGAACATATGAAGGCGGAAATAGAGAGTGTTGGTTTGCTGTAAGCAATGGTGGCATAAAATTGACTCCCGTGACCATGAAAAAGTGTAATGGCAACAAACTAATATGTGAGAAGATATTGGCACTACGCGGACTCGAACTCAAAACGCCGCCGGTGTGCTACTATGAGGCGGCACTCCTACACATTGCGCTACTGAGGCACATCTCTTGGGATGTCATAGCAGTGTATGAGTGTTGCGCACACATTTTCAGACCTCTTTTTCCGGTATTCAAAAAACCTTCAGCAAAAACTAACTATGGTTCTTTACTCCGCTCACAAGGCCCTACATCCTGTCAAAATAGCATCGCAAAAGCTCATCATGAGTTAGGAACTGTTAGCGCTACAGAAAGCGACCTTCATCACAGCAATTTAAAAATGGCTCTCTCGATTCACTAAAGTGCTAACTCACCAGCCAACAGTAACAAACAAAACTTTATTGGCAGCGATATCATGCTGTCGTCATGTGGCTCGAGGTACCCCATTGTTCTCCTGCAAAGTATGCGACATTTAGCAACCGCATGAAGCAGCGCGAATTTAGATTACACTTTAGATTCTGAACGAAAACTTCCAAAATATTCCAGGAAAGGTCTTACCTGAAATGCACAGTAAATTGTGCATAGAGTTTAGTTAGATAGACTAGCGTCATTTGACCGAGGTCGCGAATCACGACCAGAGTGATCGGTATTGTTATGAGCGAGTACCATATCACGCACATTCGGCCCAGCATTGAATCCGGTGCTATCGAACCTGAACCACGATAATCTTATGAGTAGATTTGAGTCCACGGATCAAATTACCTTCTCGGGAGCTTGGCCGTTTTGAGTGACTATATATTTTATTAAGTTGTAAGGAAAGTTCTGGCAGTTTTTCCACCTTACTTTTGAAAAGCCATAACTTAGCTCAAACTGCATCGTTTTATTCAAAATAAGCACCATGTATGTCATTTTCATAAAAATCTGACGATCTAGACTGAATAAATTCTAAGAACATCGATTCTGCATCACCTTGGTTTTTAAACGCTCTATCTTTTAAACAGCAATCTAGATGCTTGAAAAAGTGAAGTTCAGTTGGCGCTACCTCTGGCAAACATGGTGGGTGAGGTTTGTTCAATTTCTGGAGGACCATCCGCGAAACATGCGGTCGTGCGTTGCCATATAGAAGTAGCACGCCGTGTCGATTCACCAGCGAAGGCTGATTTTTCTTCCAGTTTGCATACATTTCTACTAGTTGCTCGCAGTACAGCTCTGTTGTTATCGTTTGGCTAGGAAGAAGAAAGGAAAAGTGGACTATTCCAGCTGCAGCCCATCAGACCGTAATCATTGTCTTCTTAGTGCAAATCCGGCTTCGGAAAGCTTTTCGGGGCTTGTTGACATTTACCCACTGAGTAGAACGCTTCTTGTTGTCATATAGGATCCATTTCTCGTTGCAGGTAACAAGTCGATAGAGGAACGGCTCCGTAGAATTTCTTCTGATCAGGGACCTCGCGGCCACCATTCGCCTTAGCTGCTGCGCTTCGGTGAGGCTGTGGGAAACCCACCTGTCAAGTTTTTCGCCATACCCAGTTGCTTGAGGTGATAAGAAGCAACTGTATGGAAGACCCCTAGGTTTCTTGATATCTCTCGGAGTGGCTGCCGAGGGTCCTTTTCGACTACTTCCTTCAAGTCACCGTGATCAATGAGCAATGGTCTTCCAGCTCGTGCATCGTCTTTAATCCATTCTCTTCCATTCCGAAGCTTCTTCTTCTTCTTCGGCGTTTGTCCCGCTTCCTGGCGGAGTCCGCTATTCTGGTGTCATGACGCCACCTTTCCTGATCCAGCGCTAGATCAGGGTAGACACCAGCTACTTTCAAGTCCGTATGTTATGTATCGGACCAGCGCTGCTTCGGACGCCTTCTAGGGCGCTTTCCTGACACTTCCAACTCAAGGCCTATCTTGCGGACGCTCTCTTCCTTCCCACGCAGAACGTGGCCGTACCATCGTAAGCATTCCATTAGCATTCTCTTCCATTCCGAAACTTATTGAACCGGCGAAAAACGGTTTGTTCCGATGCGGTACCTTCTCCCCATGCAGTGTTTACATTCAAAACGGTTTCCATCACCGTTCGACCAAGTTTGAATTCTTGAAGTAGAACAGCTTGGAAAGCCGTCTTGTCCATGCTATAATTAAGGTTCCCTCAGAAATCAGAAATGTTGAAGAAATACATGAAAAGCTCTCCAACAAGAAGAAGAGCTATCTCCTCACCCGAGAGGCATAACTTATTAATTAGTTGAGCAGCCGTTCAAATTCAGTGCAAGCCGATACCAAAGAGGCACGAAAATTGCCAGAACTTTTCTTACAACCTAAGTAAGTTAAAGCACTTGGCCATCTTTACACACGTTCTATCAGTGTAAGGATCCCCGACGATGCTCACTCCACATGCATCAGTATTAAAAGTCGACCGCGGTTCAAAACAAATGCTGTCTGCGGTAATACTGGTATTCTTTGAAATGTGTCGAGCACTCTTCCATTGTGTGAGATCAAAGTGATATACCGTTGAATGCAGTGAATCGGGGTTGAAGACCTACCGTAACCTGTAGTCGTGTAGAGATTCATTGAAAAGAATATCGCACTAGAATAGGTCCACTTATAGTTGGCGCTGTCAACTGACTTGTAGTATGTGCTACCAGTATAGAGTGACTCGTCTTCCAGCAAGGAAACATAGGCAGACTGGAAAATATAGCATCAATCATTGTAATCTATAATACATCATCAACCTACGTTCGCCCACCTTGACGAGCTCTACGGCTCGACTGTGATCCGCCATTGGATCACTGCTATTCCTCAGAGTCAGAATTTGTTCGGCAATTAGCTCTATCTTCTTATCCAGAGCAATCTTCCGTTCAGCCACTACCTAAAGCGCAACAGTCACATTACAGAGACAATTATATGAATATAATTACAGCCCTTTCAGATATTCTGTCTAAACCAAACGGCGAACGCGCTCTTGTTGGCGCTTTTTTACGAATGAGATCTGTTTTTTAGTGAGACAAGGACGTGTGCTCTCCCTGTAGCAAAGCTACTATGAGCAATAGGGTAAGTAGCTAGGAAGGTTGTTCATTTGTTTTGATCCTCACGCTTAGCTCTCGAAGATATGATGGAGAACATTCAGGGGTATGTTTACATTCCACCATGAGAACGCCTTCGACATTGCTTATAGTATAAGCCGAGCGAACCCCCGACCGTGGCTTCGGGTATTTGGCTATTCGGCTCTGGCGCTCTGGCTCTGTGGTCGGCTTTCAGGCTCTGGTGGCTCTGGTGGCTCTGGTGGATCTGGTCAGCTCTGTTCGGCTATTGTCAACTCTTAACGACTCTCGTCCGCTCTTCAGCTCCACCATTCGACGACTCGAGGCTCCTTGTTCAATAACCAATAATCAATGGCCAATACTGGTTAGTAAATTTTGTAGCAGTAATGCACTTGTGTGTATCACCGGTGTTATTAGGGGATTCTTCAGCAGAACCAATAATCGCGTGGCAGTTCAACTAGGCGAGCTAGCTGGACAATCCACAAAGCTCACCTCTTCTGTTCAGGTTTGCTCTGGACTTCGTTATGAGCAGATCTATAAAAGACAACAAAATAGTCATCTAATCGAGCAGGTGATATCTTTTGAAAGGCCTCGACTTTGCAGACGATGTGGCTATCATATCCGAGAGCAACGATTCGCTGCAGCTTGCCACCACAAACCTTGCGAACGAAGCTAGGAAGGTTGAATTACAAAAAAACCTGAACAAATCAGAGGTCTTAGGGATAGGGAAGACAGATATGGACGTAGATGTTAACATCGAAGCATCACAACTTGAAACAGCCCAGAAGTTCACATATCTTGGAATACCGCGTCACGCAATGGGAATGTATGTAGAATCAGAACTAACGGCGAGGATTATTAGGGCGGCATCTGTGTTTCGGAATCTTGGACCAATCTAAAGTATGTCGTGGATCACGCTGAATGTCAAGCGCTTACGCAAGTAAAAAATGAGCAAATCTTGTGAACTGAACCAAAAAGCTAAACGCCTCCAATCAGAGATATCTTCAGGTCGCGTGACTGATAGTGACGTCCTAAACCAAGGAAGGTCAAGTAGTCTATCTGCACCAATCGCACGAAGATGTCTACGCCTCGCAGGACACGTCCTGCGAATTCTCGACCACCGATTCTCTCGATTGGCCATGTGTGGATTCTTCAAGGAGCTAGTAGAGCTCACGGTCGTCTATAAAATATATAGAGACAAACATTGGAAAATATCCTTAACTGAATATTTCCACAGATGAAGGTGAAGAGTTGGCACAAGATAGGCGTTAGTGGAGAAGTCTCGTCGCCCTATATGCTCACCAGCATGGGAGGAACTAAGTCTAACCATAAGTAAGTGAGTGTGAACACCTTAAAAGCGACATTGTTAAAGAATTCCTTCACTATTTAGCACTCCATGTAACGATGAATCCAGCCCTAACTGCTTTGTCACACGAGAAAAAGACTTCCTAAGGCGTTTCCATTGCCTTTCCCAATTTTTAAGTTTACGATATTGGGTTCGATAAAAACCTTTTTCTCATATTTTTAGTTGATTTTTAATTTAATTTTAAGAGCCTCTCAGTTGCGTTGGTCTTCGGGCAATTCCTCTTCATTATGGCGATGGACGAAATATCGGTGCATATGTGTGAAGTTATTCCCTTGACCAGAGTTGCGCTGGCCTTCAGTATCAATCCGCTGGGCACGTCCGCAATCTTCCACTCATACGGCTTTTCAGAGACGGCTTTTCATTCCGTGAATCATGTATCAAAATAAATATAACAGGACACGAAGTGGCGAAGAGTCATTAGAATCATGTGAATGCCTTTGATGACTACCCCACCCAGTGACAAATAGTAGGTACAGTTTCTATAAAGGATAGGGATAACGCTCGGCGTTAGGGCTTCTACACAGTCTCGCGGCACCACCCGGAGGACTCATCCCGCCGCAGTGGGGACCCACGCCCCACTGTGGTGGAAGCCGCGGCGCGGACGAATCGTCGCGGAGCCCTTGGTCGCAAAGGTCGCCGAGAGCTGCCGTAGTTCACGGCCTGCCTGGCGCTGCGGGTGAGACCTGCCGGGGTAGTGGTCGCACTCGAAGCATGGGGAGAGAGGTAGGATAGCCCATTTTCATGGTCAAAACATTCTCAGGGAAGTAGGCCTTCGTATTAGATCCTTGGGATCCGTTTGCGTTTCATATTGAGATGGCTGCAGTCTTAAAATTTAGGTTTGGAACCCTCAGTTTAAGCTGCTTCTCAACCGACTTTGCCTTTTATGGGATGTATACAATTTTCACGGCAAACCGGACACCTTTCAAATCAAATTGGACGCTTTTCAAACCAAATTGGACACAGTTCAATCCAAATGCTAAGAAAAGTGCCCAATTTGGTTTGAAAAGTGCCAATTTGACGAGAAAATGGTATGAACTTTCTGGTTTGTTTTTGTTGTGAATTCGTTTCTCGTATTCATGTTTACCTAATCGTTCTCACTGATTCGATGTTTTTATTCGTGTTTTCACTGTCGCTTCGGGTTTCTTGGTGTTTGCTTGATCGTTTTCATTGTTGCTTTGGTTGTGTTCGTATTTACGTCCTCGTTTTCACTGCATACTCGGTTTTCTTTGTGTTTAAGCTTTTTTGTTCCTGCCGACAAAAGTACGCAGTACTGCGTACAGTAACCGTCGCGGCAGGGCGCCATCCGCCGTTGTCATGGCGGCTCCGCGGCACCCGCAAGACTCTGCTGCCGGCCTCAAACAAATATTTTGCGGGATGCGCCGGACTCTAGTTTTAATGAATATCATGGAAGCAACCCCCTACTTTTGTTGTGATGGGATTCGGGACTGGTCTACTCCTCTGCGTTTGTTTGTGTTCTATAGAGGCTTACAGTCTATTTTTCCGTTTCATAGTTTGGTTATTGATAAAACGGCTTTCTTGGAAACGTTCTCATGAGCATAAACTGGATCCGAGAATTTCTAACATGAAGAACTTATCAGGCTAAGGTTAAGGACCAGTTTTCCGATGTCTTCTCAGCTTAAGTTGTGTTCCTCAAGGAGGTGCTTTATCACCAATCTTATTCTTGTTATATACCTATGAAGTCTCTAATTGCATAACTAATTTAGGAGTCACTTGTAAAATATATACCGATGAGGTAAAACTCTACAGAAGAATAGATGGTGCACAGGATTGAATGTTCGTCCAGACGGCAATAGATCTTATTAGTTCTTGGGCAGAAAGGTAGGAGTTGCCAACTGCAGCTGAAGAGACGCACTTCCTAATGATTGGATCTAAATATCATACCCAAGCACCGACGTATCGAATTAATGGTCAGGCTCTAAAAAAGGTGGATGAAGCTCGTGACTTGGGTTATATTATAACGAGTGATTTGTCTTTTTCAAAGCACTACAAACTTTTGGTGAAGAAGGCAAGTTTCCGTATCTATAACCTGTTCAGGGCTTTGAAATCCTGTATTCCTGAGATCTACATACGGGCTTTCAAAAGCTATGTTCGACCTCTCGTTGAAACTGGACCTACTACGGTATTCATTCCATCTAGAAATAGGAATATCGATCTTTTGGAAAGCGTCCAAAATAGCTTCACGAGGAAGCTCATGATAAGATGTTTTTCAGTGGATTATAGCTTGATTCCAATTGGTTCCCAACGGTTTGAGTTCTTTGTTCTTCCATCATTGAAGAATAGAAGGAAAACTGCTGATATTGTCATGATGTATAAAATTCTGTCCAGGAAGTTTTCAATTAATCCGGAAGATTCCCCGGTGTTCCCGGTGTTCCTCAGTATAAAAGAGAACAAGCTGCCATTTCACATATGTGTTTATGTCCTTTTTTATTTTGTATCATCTTAGACTTATCGTTGTTGTTGTTTTTAAAGAGATTTTGAAGAAATAATAAAAGTTCAATTACCCACGTTTGAGGTGTGGACGGAAGGCGGTCAAGTCCCACGTGGCTATCTCAAGCTTTTCTACATTTTCCACGTTCTTTTATGAAGAATCTAGCGTCTTGTTATTACCCGACATACCCGGCCTCGGTGTGATGGACGGTTTGGTTGGCCTTGAAAATTCGAAGCGGGAACCCATTCCTCTGACTACACTATCCCGCGATCACAAATTTCAATAAACATGAGAACCCTTCGGTCCTCTCAATACACTGCATTAGCATTTACCAAAGCGCTTTAAAGGACACGGTTGTGAGCATGAGCCATAGAGATGACGAACCTTGTGTTCATAGTGTGCCTCGATGTTGAAGAACATCGCAGCCCCGAGTAGTGTGTACGAAATCACCAACAACAACATGCACACATGGCGGAAGCCGTACTTCTTTCTGTTATGCAACAGCCAGTAAATCGAAAGGTGAAACTCTGAAATCACGAACATAACAGCTACTGCTGCAGTATCGGGTAAAAGCCACCTCTTATCGTCGGCGCATTTCGACCCGACTTCTGCGGCGCTAGAGGAAGGTTATCTGGCACAGTTGACGCTCGCCTTAGCACGTATTCTGGAGCGCCGAATAGCGAGTCATACTGCTTCTCTGAAATGCTGGTTCTTCTGGTTCTAGTTAGGCTTGGAGCAATGCAAATGTCGCTGGATTCGGAACCACACAACTCACCGGTTATGATGCCGTTAGGGTGTCGGTCGTAGTACTCGTTGACGGCTTTGTAGAGATCTGGGTCGCGCTTGCCGTTGGTGAGTGATGGACTGGAGCCATCACTCTCTTCGATGGACGACTGCCTCCTACTGACCATGACGCGATTCTTGGCAGAGCCTTGGATCCCTGTCGACGTCTTCTTCGTCGGTTGCTCGGAAAAGCTGTGCGATCGCGATTTCCTGAAAAAAAATTACTTGGCAAATTAATCTATGGCATATACATAAATGACCATATGCCCATACTAGAGAAAGACCAACATTCCTACCAGTCTTTTTTTACTAGAAAAGGCTATACATACCATTTGCACGTCCAATTGGACAATCATACAAACAAGTTTTTTACTTTTGAAGGCAAACTGAACATCTTCGAGATCAGGACGTGTCCATCCACCAAAAAAAAACCCAAAAAACCAGACACTCCCAGAAAGGTTGGAATCAAAATTGTTTATGTATAGGGACTTTTAGTGTGAATTTGTTTAAAGATTTACTTCACCTGCCCAACAAACGAACAAACTGTTTGAAATTTGCATAAAATTTCCGTTTTTTGATTGAAAATAATGGTTTAAAACTTGGTTTAAAGAGCAGGGAGACTGCCATTTTTAGTGCTAAAAAGTAGGCCGCGCCTTGCCTTCGTCCAAAGCAAAGTGATTTTTATACGGCTGATAGCAGAATTTCTACTTGCATGGAGTTTCACAACTGTAGACGATACAGCAAGAACAGTCGTAATTTCTAAATTCATTCATCCTTAAACCTCGGCATTGTCGTTGTTTACGTCTTGTTCAGCCTTTACCACCAAGATTTTTAGGTGGAGTATTTTTTATGGTCTTGACCCTGTCGTCGTATTCAGAGGCCCATAATAATTAATAATAATATTAACAATAGTGAACAATAATAGTAATAACAATAATAATAATAATGGTGATAATGATAAAAAATAGTGATAATAATAATAGCAATAATTGATAAAGGATAAAGGACGGCGTTGTTCAATCCTATTTGGGATGCGCCACGCATTTTACTCCTGCGGGATGTAGTGGAGGCGTGTTGAATGCGTATTTGGCCATACAATGACTTGCGGTGCCCAGCAGATGAACAAGCCAGCGCTCTATCCTTCCCAGACAAGTCTGATACCAATTCACCGACACCGGAGGGATGGAAGGCTTGGTTGGCCTGGGCGGGAAATCCGAACCTGGAACATGGTATCGGGTGCACACGCTACAGCCGGCGCCTCCTCCCCCTGCGCTCCACGCGCCCAATAATAGCAATAATAATAAGGAGAACAATAATAGCAATAATTGAATAGTAATAATAATTTTAATAATAATCGCGATCAATCTAGACTCTAAAGCGCTATTAATAATATTATTAATAATAATGGGCGCGTGTAGCGCAGTCGGAGGAGGCGCGACTGTCGCGTGCACCCGATACCAGGTTCCTGGTTCGGATTTCCCGCCCAGGCCAACCAAGCCTTCCATCCCTCCGGGGTCGGTGAATTGGTACCAGACTTCTCTGGGAAGGATAGAGCGCTGACTTGTTCATCGGCTGGCCACCGCAAGTCATTGTATGGCCAAATACGCATTCATGTCGCCTCCACGACATCCCGTAGAAGTAGAATGCGCTGGCGCATCCCAGAAGGGTTGAGCAACGCCGTCCTTTATCCTTTTATCCTTTATTAATAGCAATAATAATAATGGTAATAGTGATAATATTAACAATAATAACAACAGAAATAATAATAATGATAGAAATAATAATAATGATAATAATGGAATAATAATAGTAACAATCGCTACTGGTCATGGACCGATATGACGCTCTTGTTGTCCCTCGAGCGACGAGGATCCATTGGAGCACTCTGGCACGCAACCGCTCGAACAAGTCGATGATCAACGGGACGACAGGTGATACTGGTCATCGGCTAATGGTAGCGCAATGGCCACTAGAAAGCAACGGAAGTCTGGGCCTCTGCAGACGACGACGGAGTCGAAGCATCAGGCCACAAATAAACATTCTACATAATATCCTTGTTGGCAAAAAGAAACAAGACGTATACAAACAATTGTAAAGAATACATGTATCCCAACTTTGATGCTTCACCCAGGCAACAGTTACATACCAATTGATCAAAATTCGCAACGAGCTAATAGAGTTCATGGCGTAATCTCTTCATTTCAGCATACTAAATGATTTGTGCCTTGTTGTGCTTTCAAAAATCAACTTTTAATGTACATATCTTTTCAGAAATTAGAAATTTTATAAGAGTGTTACACACACTGAAAAATAAATCGAATTCAAAAATTTCAAAGTTATATCAAATCTAGCAACCGAACTAAAAAAAAGTTATGTCAGATTTTCCTTGAACAAAATTATCCTAACCAACGTGACAACACTGTAGTTTAACCTGTGAGAAGCTTGTTTTGCGTCGGATGGGATTAACTTTGATTTCAGAATGTTCAAGTTTGTTTAGACTAAGGACTGTCCATTTTGATGTGAAAGTGCCCAATTTGATTTCAAAAATGTACAAGATAACCTAAAAATTGTAAATAAAGGCTGTATTTAAAATTGTACATTATCGTATAGAGATTTAGCAATTCAATAAACCGAAAAAATGAAACAAACCCTAAGCCGCTGCGAATAGGAACAGGCGGCATGGTGAAGGCCTTCCTTCAATGAAAGTCTGGTAAACGCCTGTGAAACTTGTTCACATGCACTGTTTTCAAAATTCTACCACCACCACCACCAGCGGTAAGGTGTAATGTGTACTCAACGCCACTTACAGAGCTGTTATGCCAGCTGACCTGTACATACGATTTGTTGGGTCGCTATCATTCCGCGGCCGGTGTCGACGTCCGGAGGTGTAGGTATGGATGTTGCCATCCCAGTCGTCATAGTCTTCATTTATTTCTGAAAGCATCGCATTCAGAATGGAAGAAGAGCTGTCTCTTTGATCTCGTCTTTTCTCTTCGGACCTTCATCCCGATTCAGCTTTATGCAAAATTGCTGCTCATCAGAGGTCACATCAACCGGTGATTTCTCTCGAAACTTCGACCACGATAGTTTTTGTTCGGTATTGCGTTTAGTAGGCGCTCGCAGTACATTTGACTTACGTCTGCTATTTCAACTGATGGAAGCAGAGCACTTCTGTGTACAGCGCCACTACCGTAAGAAAGTAAATAATTTAAAATGCAGTAAACAATAAGTGAAAACTATTAAAACGATTATAAAATCAGTAAATTAAAGGAATACTAAGAGGTTCGTTTCGCCACAACCTTCATAGGAGACATTTTTTATGCGACTAAGGCAACCAAGGCTGGCAGTGCTTTTAAACTTACCCCACATCTCTATTCTGATATGTCGTGGTAGAACACGAATTTTTTTAAGGTAGAAAAACGGTTGCGATACCAGAAAGGATTGGAACGCATGGCGTAAACCCAAACAATGGAACGCATTGCCTAATCCCAAACAACGCATTGATGCCAACAGACTTTTTTTCCAGATGTTCTGTTAAACTTAATAGTTTTAAAAACTTTCATTTTAGCGAAAATCCCTGTTAACTTATGCAATATTTCGGCCAATGTATAAGGATGGACCAAAAGTAACGAGACAAATTCAACAAATTTCTTTATTTCTTTATATCTCAAGATTACAACTCAAAACGGTGCTGAGGAATGTATTCGCGCTAAGGTCAATGACCGATCAGCCAACCTCCCGATCCCATCTTTCTACAACTGCTTAGGCCTGGTGCTGATCCACTGCTCGTCATGGTTGTCGAGGTCTGCTTCGGTCCTTGTGTCCCATCCGACCATGAAGTCTTATAGGCTCAAGAACTAGTGATAGTCGCATGGAGAGATGTCCGGCGAATACGGTGGGATAGGCGAGTGGACGTAGCCCAGCTGAGCAAGCTTATCCGTGGTCACTTTTGCCCGATGGGGTGCGGCGTTGTCGAAGAGGAGTACCTTCTCAAAGCGCTGAGACCGAACACGTGCGAGTCGCCGGTCCATCTCTTCTATTTCATTCACCATGGCCTTGTAGTCCATCGTCGTACTTTTGGAAAACAGCTTCCAGGATACCGATCCATGGGCGCAGACTTAAAAGCTCAGAAGATGCTTCTCATCGTGAACATCCCGCCGAACGAAGGTCGGTAACAGGTCACCAGGCCTCACACAGACTCGTTACTTGGTCGGTTTAAGGTAGAAGACGTACCTCTCATCTTGCGTGACTATTGAGTCCATGTTGGGTTGGGAATTGCACGAGATTTGCTCGACACAGGTCGACTCGTCAGACTGGGGGTTTCTGCATGAGACAGACTGGGGTTTTGGCATGCTTCTGGAACAGGCGAAAATGGTCACTTCGCGGGTGGGGTTCAGTAAATAGCAAACAAGCATACAAATACGATAAGCGCGAAACCGGACTCCAGCCAAGAAATATGTGGGCACGGCATGGAGAGTCTCATTACTTTTGCCCTTCCCCTAATATTTGTTGTTAATATGAACAATTTCACTTTAAAAAATGCAAAAAAGCGATATTAGCTTAACTAGAATTTTTTGAACAAGAAGATGGTTAGCGCATTTTTGACACAGCCAAATTTTCTCTGTTTGTTGAACACCAAGCTGTTATTGATAACCTTCTTAGTAAAAAAGTAAAAAGAAAAACCACAAAATTACATTAGCTACAAATTAGCCAGTGTACAATAGTGATTTTTTTTCAGGAAAAATTGCCTCGTTTTCCTCAAACCTCTGTTCGATGCAGGAAATATATAATTTTCACGTCGAACTGGATACATTAAAATCAAATCGATTGTTTTTAAAATGAAATTGGACACATTTTTCGTCAGATTGAACACTCTTCGACGCCAGTCTAAGAATTTTTAATTCAAATTGAACACCTTCCAAATTAAAACGAGCTTCTTGCAGGTTAAACCACAAACTCTCAAAAATGGTTCAAATAATTTTTTGTTCAAGGAAAATTTGATATAACTTTTTTGAAATTTTTCAGTTTAAGAGCCTCAGTCTGTGTAATAATTTCATAAAAAATTTTGAGAAATAACAGCAAGTCAAACTTTGCTTAGAAGAGCAACAAGGCAGCAACCATTTAGTGCATTAAACGACCAGATTGCGCCATGCGCTCGAAATGCTCGTTACGATTTTTATTTGATTGATGAGGATATGAGCGTTCTTCGTGGCTGGTTTGGTATAACGTTTACAAGTGTGAAGCTTCATGCAATTAGAAATTTCGCTATCAATCAATTAAAAATGGTGACGTATTAACGGGGGCATGGCGCATTCTCTTTTTGGCACTGAAAAATGGCCGTCCCCTGTTCTTACGAGTTTCAAAGCAGATTTCGAGTCTTTGGGCGCGTGTAGCACAGTCGGAGAAGGTGCCGGCTGTCACGTGCACCCGATACCAGGTTCCTGGTTCGGATTTCCCGCCCAGGCCAACCAAACCTTCCATGTCTTCGGAGTCGGTGATCGGTATCAGGCTCGTCTGAAAGGGATAAAGCGCTGAAATGTACATCGGCTGGGCAACGCAAGTCATTGTGTGGTCAAATACGCATTCATCTCGCCTCCACGACATCCCGCAGAGAGAGAATGCGAGGCGCATCCTAAAATGGATTGAGTAACGCCATCCTTTGTCCCATATCCTTATTCTCCTGTTCTTGAAACTCCCTAATCTTTTAACTATTATTTTTCCTACAAATACATTTTTTAAATAAAATTTCAAACAACATTTTTACAACGAATTCACTTATTGGGTATCACCTGTATCACCTGTCGTCCCGTTGATCATCGACTTGCTCGAGCGGGCGCCAGCAGCGTCTCCATTCGTCCCTGTCGCGTGCCAGAGTGGTCCAATGGATCCTCCTCGCTCGAGGGACACGAAGAGCGTCATATCGGTCGTTCAGGGCTTTCACGAAGAAGTCCGACCAACGCGTTGGTGGGCGTCCTGGTGTTCTTTTGACATCCCGCGGAATCCAGTCTGTGACGGCTCTCGTCCAGCGGGTGTCTGCGAATCGCATTACGTGGCCGGCCCACCTAATTTTCGACGATTTGGCCCATGCGACAGCGTCTCTGATCTTCGAACGTCGGCGAAGCTCGGAACTCCGGAGGCCTTCTCTCACTTGCGTGAGTCGTGTCACTCCGAGCATCGTCCTCTCGATTCCACGCTGCGCGACGCTGATCGCGTGTTCATCCTGCTTTCGTATAGCCCAGGTCTCTGAGGCGTATGTTAGGGCAGGAAGAACAGTGGAGTCGAATAGGTGGGCACGGAGTCGGACGTTCTTCGTTTTCTTCACGACTTCTTCGACGCTCTTGAAAGCTCCCCAAGCCGCTCGTTTCCTCCTGCTCAGCTCTGGTGCTAGGTCGTTGGCCATGTTGACTTCGCGACCCAGATACACATAGCTGGAGCATTCGGAGATGTTCGTTCCGTTGAGCGAGAATGGGGCATCAGAAACCCATCCGTTCTTCATGAACATCGTCTTCGTAAGATTCAGCTGCAGTCCAACGCTTCCACATACACGATCGAAGTCGGCCAGCATTCGCTCCGCCTGAGTGATGCTCGGTGTTATGAGCACGATGTCGTCAGCGAAGCGAAGATGGTGCAGTTGCCGGCCGTCGACCTTCACTCCCATGTCATCCCATTCTAGTTCGCGCATGACGTTTTCGAGGGTGGCGCTGAAGAGCTTCGGGGATATGGTATCCCCTTGTCGAACCCCTCTCTTCACGTCAATGACGACGTCGTTGTAGAATGGTGAGATCTTGGTCGTGATTCCACTGTGCAGCTCTCGAAGGACTCTGATGTACTGAGTAGGAACGCCCTGGGTGAGCAGGGCTTCCATGACCGCTTCAGTCTCGACGGAGTCGAATGCCTTCTTTAGGTCAATGAACGTAAGGCAAAGCGGCAGCTTGTACTCTCGCGACACTTCGATGAGCTTCGTAATGGTGTGTATGTGGTCGATCGTGCTGAATCCTCTCCGAAATCCTGCTTGTTCGCATGGCTGTCCTTCGTCCAGCGTTCTACTAATCCTATTCAGGATGACTCGAGTGAACAGCTTGTAGACTACGGACAGCAGGCAGATCGGGCGATAGTTGCCAATGTCGTGCACGTCTCCCTTCTTGTACAGCAAGACGGTCTTGCTGGTCTTCCACTGAGATGGAACCTTGCATTCGGACAGGTAGCGTGTGAAGAGCCGCGCCAAGGTGTTGATGAGCGGGAGGTTCTTCAGGTGTTCAGCTCTGATCCTGTCAGGACCGGGTGCTGTACGTTTCTTCACCGACGAGATGGCGTGTCGGATCTCGGAAGGGAGAACAGAGGGGATGACGTATCCATCCTGCGGAAGATGGCGTAGGGGCAGGTGGACGTGGCTATCGAAGAGATCGGAGTAGAAGTCGTGGATGACTTTCTCCATGGTCCTTCTGGAAGAGGTGACGGTTCCGTCAGGACGTCGGAGAGCGGTCATCTTGGTCTTGAAGTTGGCGAAGTTCCGGCGGGCATTGCGGATGCTCAGCCCTGCCTCTGCTGCTTCAGCCAACACTTCCGCCCTTCTCTCCTTCAGATCTTCCTTTATCGCCGCTCTGCATAGCTTTGCAAGCTCGGACGTCAGTTGATAGTTGCCTGACGCTCGTGCTGCTCCACGTTGGCGTATCAGCTCGAGAGTTTCCGGAGACAGGCGTCTCTTGGTGGCCTTCAAGCTCTCGGCTCCCTTAGCACTATCGTGGAGATGGTGCACGAAGCGATCGTATTCCTCGTCGACGTTGTCCATGACGGCATCTTCCCAAAGGCCGACAAGAGAGGTGTAGAGAACCCAGTTGATGGTCGTTCTGGGACTCCTCTTCTTGAACTTCGCGGCCTTCTCTCCTTGACGCGAAAAGCGGAACCTCGCGCGAAGAAGGCGGTGGTCCGATCCCGTGTAGAACTTGGGGACAACGGAGACATCGGTCAGGCAATACTTGCGATTGAAGATGATGTGGTCGATCTCGTTGTGGAACTGGCCACCGGGGGATTCCCAGGTCCATCGTAGGGAGGGAGGCTTCTGGAACTGCGAGTTTCCATGGATGGTCTTGGTCGACATGATAAACTCAGACAGCCTTTCACCTTGCTCGTTCCACTCCAAACCGTGGGTTCCGATGTGAAGTTCTTCCAGCGACCTTCGTGGCCCGATCTTGGCATTGAAGTCGCCGACGATCACCTTGTAGAAGGTGTGATCTTCCTTATAGAACTTCTCCAGCTCCACGTAGAAGGCCTCGACGTCTTCGTCGTCGTAGTCGGATGTTGGGGCATACGCGACGAACACAGTCAAGGCTGGCACGGAGCCACATCGCTTCAGTCGCAGACGTCCGATTCGGCTTGTCAGAGACTCGTACGAATCGATGTTCATGGCCAAGTGCGTGTTGACGAGGACACCAACGCCGCCTACTCCCCTGCTGTCGCATGTTCCGAGGAACAGTTCTTCTCCGGAGTCGTAGGCGGCGTGTAGGGGGTGGTGTCTTCTCGTCTCGGTCAGTCCGATGACGTCGTACTTGATCTTCCTGGCTTGCATCATCAGGTCCTCGACGGATGCTTCCGACGCAAGCGTGCGGGCGTTGTAAGTACAGATCGTCATCCTAGTCCTTCTCAGTTTGCGCAGCCTGGTTAGGCCCTGAGATTTTAGCAGCCTCTCCGTACTCGTCCTTCCCATCGCTGCAGAAATGGGGGCTCTTTCGGGGTCAGGGGAATGAGGCCCTTTAGTGCTGCTGTGTTTGACTGGAATACAACACGGGTAGCTAGTCAGGCTCTGTCGTGCGGGCGGGGTACTCCGGGCAGCCAGCCAGACTGCCCGAAGGGACGGGGCGAGACTTAAGGCGGCCTCGAATCGCCTTACATGTACTCCCAGTCTACCGAGTGCAAGCTTTTGGCCGAGCCGACACAGTTACAATCCGCACAGTCACGGACTAAAACTTCAAGGAAAGTCATAGTAAAATTTTCGTTGATTACCTTTTTGTAGAGTCTTTATTTTAATGTAGAAGAAGCTTATTTTCAGTTGGAAGAGTTCTCTTTGATTTCAAAAGTGTTAGGCTTAGGTTTAGAAGAGTGTCCAATTCGACGTGAAAATGGTACACCTAAGCCCCGTGCAGCATTATCCAACATAGTTAAATATAAAAAAATTCGATGGATGCTCCTGCGTCGCACTGAACTTGAAACCCAAAGTGGGTCTATTGTTCCGCGTTCATTTCATTGTCTAATTAGATTTTAGGGGAAGCCTAGAGGAGAGTACACCCGCAAGGAACACAACGGCAAGACAGCAAGATTCCAGTCACCGCCGGTATTTCACACGAGCATGAATTCCTGAAATTCTCATAAAGTGACGTGTTGTGAAGGATAACTGGGTCTTGCCTGGTAGGTTATCGAACAGGATCGGCAGCGAATTGTAATGCATGGATAGTGGTTTGTGCGCGCATGTGATAACTGATAGGTATGAAACGATGGAATCGCGATGCTAAATCGAATCTCTCTCACCTTCGAAGGTTCTCGACGCCCGAGACGACTGCGAACCACGATCTTGAACAGCCTAGAAAAACCACTCTTGTTGTTCTGTCATGTAACAAAGCAATACATATACAGGGGGCCCATAAGTCATGCAACAAAATCTTAGTTGCATAAAAAAGCTAAGAATGCACCAAATTTAGTCCAATTTTAAACATTATTTTCCCACACTGTATAGATTATGCTGGAGCAGTGTTATTCATAACGGGCCATTCCTGGCGCGATATAGGCCTTTAGATCGTAGGGGTAGCTTTGAAACCCGCTTCGTTCAGGCTGGGTAATCAGCCGCCGCTTCATTTGATGGAAATTTTCTCAAAGCTAACGATCCCAGAAAGGTCAAAATAGCAGAGGACTTAACACTAGCTCTGGGGAATATGATGATATGCAAACAATGGCTACACATGGCAGTTGTTCGTATTAAACAATTTTCCAAAACATCTCCCCTCACATCCTAGGTTTTTGTGCAAAAATGGTGAAAATCAATAAAAATACTTGCTCGATGGGCACAAAAAGATAACACCATATCTTCTAGGTCCAATCACGTTGTTTAAAGGCAAAATGCACATTCCGAAAAACGATTATTCTATTGTCAAGAAGAAATGGACGTGCTAGCGGTTCCTCTTCCATCTGCCGAACATCCTACCTGCAAAAGACCAGCTGTGGAATTTCTGCAATTTTAGATTTTTGGTCTTTGTTCATTCATCATTCTAGAGGACATTTTAGAGTGAAAGTTCTGTTTTATGTAGCGTAGAAAATTTATTGCGCAAAATCTTCTTTGCAACAAATGAGGAATAAGATTCCGTAAGAGGCGCTCCGACGCTGGCTGAAAAGCTACCCATAGGATCATAAGGCTTTTGTCTCACCTGGGATGGCCCTTCATGAATAATACTGCTCCACCATAATCCACATAAGCACATTACTTCGAGGTCACCACAGGAGTCAGGCAGGGATGTGTTCTCTCACCGCTGCTATTCAACGTCGCCCTCGACTTCGTAATGAGAAGAACGACAGCCGAAGTACAGGAAGGCATTCCTTGGTTTAGAGGACGGCTTATGGACCTGGACTTTGCCGATGACATCGCCGTATTCGCTGAGGACAACGATAAGTTACAAAGAATTACAGAACGCCTTAGCCAAGAAGCAGGCAACATCGGACTCCGAATTAGTCCCGAAAAGTCAAAGGTCATGTGCGTAGGAATTACGAGCCCAAGGGACGGCATCTACATAGGATCGGACCGTTTGGAAGTAGTGAACAGCTTCACCTACTTGGGAAGTATGATCGCCATTGATGGAGATGCTGAGACCGACGCTCGCTGTAGGATCGCAAAGGCGACAGCAATATTCCGAAGGCTCAGACCACTATGGACGTCGTCCTCTATTTCAAACAGCGTAAAGCTGCGTTTGTATTCGTCGGTAGTCGTCCCAACTGCAATGTACGCTAGCGAAACATGGAAGACGTCAACTAGCATCATCAGACGGGTCAACGCGTTCCATTGCAAATGTCTGCGGCAAATTATGAGGATACGTTACACTGACCACGTGACGAACGAAGAAGTATTGCGGCGCTGTCACTCAAGGTGCCTCTACGAAACCGTTACGCAACGTCGATTCCACCTGGCCGGACACATCTTGCGTATGCCGGACCACCGGCTGCCGAGATCAGCCATGCAATGGACTCCGCAAGGAAAACGAACTAGAGGACGCCCAAGAAACACGTGGCGTCGCACGCTCATGAATGACCTAAAGGTTATGAACATTTCTAGGCAGGAGTGCGAAAAAATAGCCCAAGACAGGCAGCGGTGGAAAGACCTCGTCGCCCTATGCGCTCAACAGCACGGGAGGAACTAAGTAAGTACCATAATCCACAATGTGTGGGCAAGTAATGTTTAATATTGCACAAAATTTGGTGCATTTCTAGCGTTTTTGTAGAACTAAGTTTTCGTTGCAGGACTTATGGGCCACCCTGTAGATAGGTAAGCAGTCGTGCTACGTGCATAGACAAGCTGATATCACCTTTCTCACTTTTAAAATCAATTTACATACTTGCCAACTCAAATAGGGCACTTTTCAAATAAAAGTGAAGACACTTCTAGGCATGTTTATCGTCTTTAAGGTCATAAAAATCTTAGAGGTCAAATCGAGCGTTTTGCTGAATAAAGAGGGACTTCCTCGAAACAGTTTAAAAAATATTGTTCAGTGAAAATTTTTCATTTCTTCTTTATAAAAATGTTAAGCCACCTTCTCCAAAAAGTAATTACACTGCGTGAAATCTTATGAAATTTTTATTTTTCCAGAAAAACAATACCCTACGGTTTATTTTAAAGTCAGGAAGGTGGCATTTTTGAGTACTAAAAAAGAGGTTGAGGCACCGTCTGTAGGATTGGCCTGAACCTTTAAGTTCCTGGAAAACGGCCCAGAGGACGCCCGAAGTAACGTTGGCTAGATACGTTGCACTTAAAGATAGCTGGTGTGCATCCAAATCAGGCATTTGACGGGAAGAACTGGCGTCACCACATCAGGGCCCGGATTCATGAAGGCAGTCGGAGTTTAATCCTACCCCGATTTAGCTCGACGGCCACTAACCGGACACTTACCTAGGACTTATCTCTGTTTCTGATTCATGACCGCCAAAGAAAGGGTTTTGCCCCTGCTAAGCAACTTTCCTTCTAGGCGCCCCTGTCGAGTATTAATTTGGCGGGTGAGTTGGCATCGGGGTCGTTGCGTTGGGTCAGAAATTAGCAGGGGAGCAAAACCATTGCTTTGACGGCGAATGTTCCCGGACGCGCTAACGAGGTAGCATTTACCTCGAAACTTACCGCTGATGTCCCCGCCGCGCGTTAATGAATCGCGCGATATCGTGAAATCTTAAGAAATTTTTATTTTTTTCCAGAAAAACAATACCCTACGGTTTATTTTAAAGTCACGAAAGTTTAAGTGGGTAGTGCGGTAGGTTTTCACTTACCGGAAATCGTTCATGAATTCGGGCACGGAAAAGCGAAAGAAACGCCATTGTGGTTATTATTATGACTTATTATACACGATATTAAAGGTATATTAATTACTAAAATATTAGAGCGGAGTCTACTAAAATATTAGAGGTCTCAAGAATTCAACCTGACATATTGTTAGGGACAAAATTTAACCATGAAATCAAAAACAGTTTTATTTAGTTCACTGTTCAGCAGTTAGCCAGTCATATGGAAGAAGCGAACCTCTGCCTTCTCTTTTTCGTCGTTTTTCTCCTTGTCATCCGTCATTGTGCTCACCCGTCACATTGGCCAACTGTTGTCGATACCTGGTTCTAAATCGGATCAGTTAGCGAAAGGCAAAGTACGGTACCGCGCATGTCTTTTGGTCAATTCCCGAAAAAAGCCGCTTTGGACGGTTCCAAAGCGGCTTTTTTATATAACTTTCTTTAAAATCAAGCACTTGTGAAAAGAAACATATGAGCTGAACAGGGCGAGCTCTATCTTTTGACGTATAAATCAATAGAGTTGAACAATGCATATAGGCCGGACATAATCAATCGAGTGGGCGCGAGAGCCTGTAGAGTGACAGTTTGGGGAATTTTATTGAAATTCCCAGCCGCCCTACTCAGAAAATGCCTTAAGACTGTCCAGCTTGCCTTTGGAGTGCGCCGTGAACAATGCATATAGAATCGAACCTATCAATCGAGTGGGCGCGCCCACTCGCAGAGTGAGGTCGAGTAAGCGCGAGAACCTGTAGAGTGACCGTTTGGGAAGTTTTATCGAAATTCCCAGCCGTCCTACTTAGCAAATGTTCTAAGCCTGTCCAGCTTGTCTTTGGAGTGCGCCGAAAACAATGGATACAGAATCGAACCTATCAATCGAGTGGGCGCGAGAGCCTGTAGAGTGACCGTTTCGGGAGTTTTATCGGAAATTCCCAGCCGCCCTACTCAAAAATTGCCTTAGGACTGTGAAGCTTGCCTTTGGAGTGCGCCGTGAACAATGCATACAGAATCGAACCTATCAATCGAGTAGGCGCGACCATTCGCAGAGTGAGGACGAGTGGTCCCGAGAGCCTGTAGAGTGACCGTTTCGGGAGTTTTATCGAAATTCCCAGTTGCTCTACATACTTAGGAAATGCTCTTAGACTTATATGTTTCTTATCGTATATGTTTCTTTTTACAAGTGCTTGATTTTAAAGAAAGTTATATAAAAAAAGCCGCTTTGGAACGCTCCAAAGCGGCTTTTTCGGGAATTGACCAAAAGACATGCGCGGTACTGTATGTTAAACACCTAGAGCCGACACGACATTGATAGCGGCGATTCCATTTGAAAATTAGGAAGGGGGATAAAAGTCGGTGTTAGCCCACTCCTTTGTCAAGCATTTTACTTCTACGTGATATCGTGGAGGCAATCTAACTACACATTCGGTCTATACAATATTTTGCCATGACCAGGCGATGGACAGGTCAGTGTTTTATCCATCCCAGACAAGCCAGATACTATTAGGTTGGTGCATAAGTTCTCGGACATTTGGGGCATGAAATAATTATTATCACAACATACGACCAACAATATCAAATCATTTGAATTAACCACTCTTTACATCCACCAAACGGTCACCATCACCTTTTCCTGGTGCATACTCGGCTTTGGACAGTGTTTAGGTGCTTCGACAATATCCAAACACTGAGCACTTCGTCGTCAATTGTCGTAGACAATTCGTTTTTTTTGTCACAAGTCACTATTCGCTCCAGAAACGGGTCGTTCTTGTTGCGTAAAAGGAGCGCTGACGATACTTGCAAATGGCGAGCTCGAAGGGCGAATCTGCTCTCGAAGAACTCATGGCTTCTAGATCTCTGCAGATCTATGTTACTGGAATAAATAAACTAGTATCTCGTTGGCAAAGATATGTAGATTGTAATAGTTCCTATTTCGCTTAATAAAGTTATATTTGAGATAATTACTCTAAAGTTAGAGGTCAAAAACGACAGAACATAGGTAACGACCTAATATTTTGCTTTTTTTGTAGTCGCTTTCTCGGTATCAAGTCCTATTTGAAATTTGTTCCATTGGTAGAGGTTGATGGGAGTGGTTATGTTAATTATTGCTTAAATAATGCTTAAGTGAATATATTTCAAGAATTTTCTAATTCTTTTATATATCCATTAGTATGCTTGCAATCGTATAAGTGAAGGAAGGAAACGATTGTCGGAAGTTTCTTGCTAATTTCTTTTCCTCATGTCTTTTTGTGCTGAATTGTTGTATTGTATTGGTTTGTCGGGCGCGTGTAGCGCAGTCGGAGGAGGCGCCGACTGTCGCCTGCACCCGATACCAAGTTTCTGGTTCGAATTTCCCGCCTAGGCCAACCAGGCCCTCCATCCCTCTGGGGTCGGTGAATTGGTACCAGACTTGTCTGGGGAGGATAAAGCGCTGACTTGTTCATCGGCTGGCCACCGCAAGTCATTGTTTGGCCAAATACGCATTCAAATCCCCCAATAGGCTTGCACACAAAGCCGTTTTCCTTATCTGTACGTCTGCTCAACGTTACGGTGAGCAGCGGGCAACCCTCTGAACATCCTATTGATTGCAGTCCCAGCAGATCTGGTCGACCTGCGTATTCCGCTCGTCGGTCCGGCCGCCGTCGTGGGGCCGCCGACGACGGCCTCCGTCGGGCCGTTGTTCGCCGCGCGAGCGACGGGTGTCACTGCGTGAGCGGAGACGGCGAGCAGGGGGATGACGCCGCAGGTATGGCCACCTGGGCGCGCGGCCGCGGCGCCTACAACCAGCCGATACGAACGCTACGCACCCCCTTAAATAGCTGTAGCGAAATCGGATGTTTTGCCCGTGGAGATACAGTGGCGGCGAAACACAGTATGTCTTAAAAAATGTATACACTGTTTCGATTACTTCTGTGCCGAACGAGGTTGTTAGGTGGACCAGTACTTATTGAGCGGCCTAACGTTTCGACCCGTTCGTCGTCTTCGGAGGCCTAAAAGTGGCTTGAGGATTCGGATGTTGCTATCTATCCGACCAAACGCCTCATCGACTCTAGCCTTTCGGATATCGTCTTGAGGCATAGCAAGAAATCCCGAACCCATGAACGATATGTATACACTGTTTCAAAAGTGATAACTTTCTTCATTGTAAAGGCACTGAAGAAGATAAGGGCACATAGGAGAGTTTTGGAAATTTTCTGACATATGAGATGCATGGAATGCGCCATGCACTCGTCTGAAATTTTCCACTTTACATTCGATTGATTGTTTCACTTGAATTCATGTTATAATTTCTACACAAAGTGGCCGTTTTGATTGATTTGTGCTTATTTTAGAGTTTGAAACTTAACTACACATTATAGCTTGCGAAAAATGGAGGGTGTTCTAAAAAATAAAAGTACTATGTGAAGAGTTGTAACATTGCTGCTAGTAAAGCATTTGGAGATATTTGAGACTCACATAAAATATAAAAAAAATAAAACGAGAAAAAATTTCCAAGAAAAAAAAATAAAATACATAAGGCGACGGGATTACTGTAGCTTACAAATAGTCAAGATTATGCCAGGCTCCTGCCTGAAACCTTGCATTCCAGACTCGATTGATTGTACATGGGCTGAATACTTGTTACAATCTTGTTGCTACTTGGTCAGATAACCTGTGCTGTGCTTCTTTTAACGTTTTTCGTCGTCCAGTAGCTGCAGTAACGCCAATTAACCTCTTCATTGTGTTGTAATATTTACGGAATAAAAGATAACGGTAAGAAAGAATCAAGCCGGTTTGGGAATGCGCCATGTATTCCAATTTGACGGAATATCGAAGAATCAGGTTCAATGGATATTTCGCTTAGACAATGTCTTAAGGTACCCAGCTGATGGACAAGTCAGCAATTTATACTTCCCAGACAAGTCTGGTACCAATTCACTGACCCCTGAGGATTGGAAGGATTGGTTGGTCTGGGCGGGGAATACGAACCATAACTACAGTAATAGGTCGTTGCATATGAAATGGTCGATTTCCACTGAAAAATTTTACAGACCATAACTTCGTCTGGAAGCAATTTTATTAGTCAAAATGGGCACTTTTACAGTGGAAATACCTTTTTCAACGGGATAATGGCTTAGACAATCCACCTTTATAAACATCGGAACTACAAGAACTAATAAAACATAAAAAGTGATTTTCCACAGAGTCTTGGTTGCTGAATTTTTTATCCTTCACGTGACAATCTAAATGCTTGAAGAAATTATAATTTGTAAGAGACAGGTCTGGTGAATATGCTAGATGTGGCAGAGTTTCGCATCGGAATTCATCCAGCTTCTGGACAACATTTTTTGAAACTGAGCGTGCGGACGAGCGTTGTCATGCGGTAGAAATGGGCCTTTTCGATTGACCAAAGGCGGCTGCTTTTCAGCCAACTTCTGAAGCATCACTTCAGTTTTGGGACAGTTCTCCTCCGCTGTGAGAATCTCTCCAGTCTTCAAGAACGTCGTGACTACACCAGCCATTGGCCACACTACGGTCACCGTGGTCTTCTTTGGATGGGGACTTGGTTTCGGCATGTCCTTGGCACTCTCGTTCCTGTCCAGCCACTGTGCAAACGATGGTTGTCGTAAAGGATCCGCTTTTTGTCGCCTGTCACGATCCTGTCCAAAAAAGGCTCCCTTAGATTGCGCAGCCTAACGAAACACAGGTGTCGTTGCGCATCAGCATCTGGCCGGCGGTCAGTTCGTGCGGGCTCCATGCATCCAACTTCTTTACTCTTCTGATCGCATTTAAGTGGCGGCTGATAGTGCTGCCGTCAATACCGAAATGTTGTGTTGGCTCTCTCACAGTTTGACTCGGATCTGCTTCCACCATGGCTTTGAGTTGTTCCTGCTTAAGGAGTGATGGCGGCCTACCTCGGTCTTCATCTTCAAAACCTTCATCTCCAGATCGAAACCTTGTGAAGCAGTGGCGTTCCTTAGCGAAATCGTTGCCAAATGCCGACGCAGCGTTGATTTTACGAGCTGCGCAGCAGTATTGTGTCCACTTTTCCATTGATATAAGTAGAGCACCCGATTATCACATTGATTCATACTGTTAAAACGACGTCAACAACTCGGCAAGAGGCAATTATGTGACAAAAGCTATAAATGGTAAGAAAAATAAGCTTTAAGAAACTATATACATCGGCTAAAACAGCAGCATTTGTAGCCACGAAAAACCTACCAGAAACTGAGGTAACAAAATCGGCCATTTCATATGCAATGATCTAATATACTACAATATGTTATACCAGACGTTCAGCGGATTAGCAGCCGCCAAACGTCTGGTGGGGGTTTCGCCCCAAACCCCGAGGATAGAACAACCCCAATCTTCTTCATTTCTTCTTAGGCTTTCTTGCTTTTATTACAGTAAAAAACTGGCTTTACTATACAGATTAGTGGAGCAAAATATGGTAGGGCAGAATCTCCACTGCTCCTATGAAGCCCATCCACCCTCTATCGCATGACACGATTTCTTCTCTGAAGCACCTGTCATTCTCTACTTTTCTCTACATGGCCAGAAACAGATCGTGGGAGTCTCAGTCCAAAGTGCTTAACCTTCAGAATCATAACTAAAATTAATCGGTATTGGTCGACAGGTCGACACCGAATACTGTCCGACGGCAATAGTATTCCGCCGAACCTCATAGTTACTCTCCCTACACCTTTCCCACGACCTCTATGGCCCTTCTGTACCCTGACACACTTTCCACGACTTCTGTGACCCGTCTTCAGAAATCCGACGCACATTGGCGAACGATATTGAGGGAGAATACTGGCCATCCCTTGCTCCCGCCCCCACTCCCTCTAGTGGTTTCGTTTGCTGATCCCCTCTTCTCTGGTCTCTTACTGGTATTACTCGGGATACCTACGCAAGTTGGACGTCTGCTGACGTCTTCTGAATTCCTGCGCACGTTATGCGACGTCTCTAGCACGTCGTCTGAATCCCGGCACACGTTGGACGACGTCTGCGGCACGTCTTCTGATTCCCGGCGCTTGACACTTGATCATCATCCACACCCTGACGCGTTGCCCGCTCAAAGTATCGTAGACTTCGATGATCCGCCGCCTATGACATGGTTCGCCAGCAATCCTCATAGTAAAACTCAAAGAAAGCCCGACTGGCATACACTGCAGTGCCGTAGGCATCTCTTGGATTCAGCCCCCCCCCTCCCCGTGACGGACACGTGACATTAGCTAATCGCTATAGTAGGATGTGAGACCACTTTTTACTGTTATGAAGGTAAGAATGTCTGAAGAAAAAAAGTAGAGCCGCTGCGGACAACGTGTTCTATTATCGAATTTGGAGACAAAGTCGCAATCCAAAAGTTTGGCGGCCGCTGGCCTCTGAGCGTCTGTTGTTGAAACACAAAAACCCATTCGAAGGTTCTGGAATGTGAAGGCGAGAGTTATTGGAACTGGACACGCCACCATCTCTCTAAACGGCGAACAAACGAAATTCAAACCTTCTTGCTCCTCGCCGTGATATTCATCTGATCAAATTTTCGTGAATTATTCACCTGCCTCCACGACCGGGCGCTGTAACATAGACTCCAAAAAAGAGCCAGATTCGAGTGAGAATGACTGCCGTTTCAAGAGCTCCACTCTAACAGACCTTCACAGTGGTTTCTCAGAAGGTTGTGGAACTGTCACCATCAGGTTCGGTTGCTCATGCGAATAGGTGAAGAGAAAAAGATAGAGGATAAAGGGCGGCGTTATTCAATCCCTTCTGGGATGCGCCACGCTTTCAACTTCTACGGGATGTCGTGGAGGCGATTTGAATGCGTATTTGGCCATACAATGACTTGCGTTGGCCAGCCGATGAACAAGTCAGCGCTTTATCCTTCCCAGACAAGCCTGGTACCAACTCAGCGTCCCCGGAGGGATTTAAGGTTTAAGGCTTGGTTGGCCTGGGTGGGAAATCCGAACCAGGAACCTGGTATCGGGTGCACGCGACAGTCGCGCCTCCCCAAAGTGGACACATTTCAAATTGAATTACACAACTTTCAAATGAAAACGGACGTCTTTCTGATTAAACTAGACACTTTGAGACTCCAAGGAGCTTAGAATGATTTTTTTATTTCAGCAAGATTTAAAATAGCTTTCTTTGAGATTTTTTAATTTGTATGCCCCTGCAAGAAAACACGCTTTTTAAAAGTTTATGAATATTTTACTTTTTTAAGGAAAATAATGAGCAAAATTTTCTTTAAAGCGCACGGAGGCAACAATGATATGGTTTTAAACAAGGATCACGTCAAGCACTTGACGTAATCGTCGCGATTTTTATTTGATCAGTGACGTAAATGCTGCTTACTTGATACAGAGTGTGTAACTGTCCTCGCAGCACCGTTTACCTCTTTGTTACTCTATGAAAACAGAATGTTTGCTATCAATCCAATAAAATGACGACAATCTAGTCGAGTGCGTGGCGCGATCTGTATAGCCTTCCAGCGCTTCTCAAGTTAAAAATTAACCCATTATTTTTCTCTCGAAAATAATCTTTTTCATGAAAAATTTCAAAGGGTGTGTTCACTTATTTGGGCAGGTGAATTAAATAATGTCAAAGAAAGATATATTAAAATTTTCTTAAACAAAAAGTACTCAAAAGTCTCTTATCTAATCCGGAAAACGCTAGTTCAGCTTTGGATCAACTTCATTCCCAAATCGTCAAGCTGACCTACGATTAGAAGAGTGTCCAACTTGATTCGGAAAGTGTTCAATTTGACTTGATTGTTTCAAATTTAAGCAAATTGTAATATATTCTTGTCTAAAATTAAATATATATACAATTCAATAAATATCTTTGTCTAAAAATTTATTATTAAAAAGTTTTTTAAAAATAATACTGACAAAACATTAGAATAAATAAATAAATAAACAGTAAAAATTTAAAAATAAGAAATCTAAAAATATTGTGCTAACAGTACATAAATAAATATCAAAATAAATATTAAAATTATAACATTTCTTTCTTCACTGATGAGCCACCGGGGAGGTGGTATAATTTACAAGGTTTGTCTGAAGGAAGGTGGCGAAACGAACCATAAAGTTACCTTTCTTCTTCAAATTAATAAAATGTATTTGAATGTGTTCAGTTTGGCGTGAAAAAGATGCACAACAATCCTAATGTAGCTGCTAAACAAAGCTGCTTCTTTAAGGGTATCTTCTCTAAATACGAGGGAGATAGTCCGGAAACTGGAGTTAGTAGTTCAATAGCCTAAAGGAAGCCGTAGCTGTCAAACGTATAACAATTTCGACCGCTGAGTGATCATAGAAAATCAGAAAGCAAAGCAGTTTCTGACTACAGAGCAGGGTGTTCACCACGGCGCGCGTGATAGCGTGTCAGTGATGAAGTCATCTACGGTTCGGACGGTGAACAGTGTTGTTTTGAGACATCGATTCGATTTGTAACAAATTGCGCAATCTTCTCGGTCGATAGCAGGTTCACGACTACGTCTGATCGTTCGGTAGAGAAACCAGTGTCACATGCTCTTAAACCATAGCAGGTACTGTGGAACAGCACAGCAGAACCTGCCGGAGAATGGGGCATTCGTTCTGAGAAACCCTTTAACAGCCATATTTTCGTCGAATTTCATAGGAAGGGGGGGGGGCGAGGTGGCACAGTCGGAGGAAGTGCCTTCCGTCGCATACACCTGACTGCAGGTTCATGGTTCGGATTTTCCGCCCGCGGACCGAATCAAGTCTTCTATCCCTACGGTGTCGTTGGATGGTTGAAGGACGATCGCAACGGCTGCTCGTGGGCGCCACTGCAGCGTGTCCAGTAACGATGTTGGTCGGCGCTACCATGTTCAGACATTTTCCGATGTCGTGAGCCAAAAAAAGCCAGAACATGCCTACCACCTGTGTCCTCATGTCGAGAAAGTAAGCTGCGATCAAATTCAGGAGCTAAGCTGGGAAGTTCTACTGTATTCACCGTCTCCAGACATTACTCCTCTTGAATAAAGGATAAAGGATAAAGGACGGCGTTACTCAATCCCTTCTGGGATGCGCCAGCGCGTTCTACTCGTACGGGATGTCGTGGAAGCGAGTTGAATGCGTATTTGGCCATACAATGACTTTCGGGTACCAATTCACCGATCCCGAAGGGATGGAAGGCTTGGTTGGCCTGGGTGGGAAATCCGAGCCGGGAACCTGGTATTGGGTGCAGGCGACAGTCGGCGCCTCCTCCGACTGCGCTCGACGCGCCCACTCCTTCTGAACACCATATAGATATTTAATCATAGCAGTGCAGAACAACTTTACTAGAAAGCTGTGGCTAAGGATTCATGGATAAGAGTACTCCAAGATACCGCCTGTCCCTGTACACGATAAAAAATATTTGATATCTCATCGTTTGCTATTCGAAGAAAAGGTACGACCTCATCGAGATCTACAAAAGCCTAAATTCAATGGACAGTTTTAAACGATCTTGTATTCCAACAATAGAGGTGCACAGGCAAAGCTTCATTTTTCATGATCTAGGACTTCTCTGCGTGCCACCTTCTTCACACAGGGGGCTGGTTCCGAATTCATCAATTTATCGAAAGCATCTCCAATTCCTGGCTCCTTAAGTAAATTGAATTAAAATTAATCAAAATGCTTTTAAACAGACTTTTTCGAAACACTTTATTGCTTACTTTTATATGAGTGTAGGGCGCGTGTAGCGCAATCGGAGGAGGCGCCGACTGTCGCCTGCACCCGATACCAGGTTCGTGGTTCGGATTTCCCGCTCAGCCTTCCATCCCTGTGGGGTCGATGAATTGGTACCAGACTTGTCTGGGGAGGGTAAAGCGCTGACTTTTTCATCGGCTGGCCACAGCAATTCATTGTATGGCCAAATGCGTGTTCAAATCGTTCCCACGACATCTCGTAGGAGTAGAATGCGTGGCGCATCCCAAAAGGGATTGAGTAACGCAATCCTTTATCCTTATCCTTTATATGAGTGTAGAAATCTATGTTCAATCAATCTTCTTGTTCATAAAGTTCTCCTTTTGAAATGTTTTTTGTTGACTTTTCTTTTAGCACCCTCATGAGTTGTTTATGTTTCGTGTGAATTTCTCGCATAAATAAATAAATAAATATTTGCTGTTGTGCGTGTTGAGCTCTACACGAGGTTGGTAGACGGATTTATTTACTGGCCAACGTTTCGGCGAGATCGCCTTCTTCAGAGCCTGAAAGGGACCAAATCAATAAGAAGTTATCCCACCAAATGTCTACTCAACCCTACTAAGTTCAGTGCCACATTTAGTAGATGGGACCAATAGAGAGAGAGTTCGAGTGCCGTACCTGACCGTAGTCCACCGAGGGACCAATGGAAGCAGCGCAGGACAGACGAGGGGTGTGGGACAGCAGCTACCCCAGTTCAGAATGCGAGTCTGAGGTAGGGCTTGAGTTCTCGCGTTATAGGCACTCCCCCTTCCGGTTGACCTTGGGGTCTCTGGAGTATATCCAGAATGCCTCAAGTGCTCTGCGCGCGGATGTTTGAACCTCGTGCCCCAGAATCTCCACCTTGACCTCAAAATCCTCCCCTTCATGGCAATGAAGCCTATGATAGCCTAGAGCAGTCGAGGCTCTGAGCTTTTCCTTCCCGTCGAGATGCTCCTTGATCCTCACATGGAGAGGACGTCCAGTTTCCCCGATGTATTCTGCTCCGCAGGATTGGCATGAAATTAGATAAACCACACCAGATACGGTGCAGTCACCTTCCTTACCACCTGGTCAGACCACACAATTAGGCGTGCCGCAGAAACGATCATAAAGGCGGTTTCGAATTAGCTGTTGCTTCAGATTACTGGGTGGAAGATCCACAACAGTAACTGAGCTGTCCAAATAAATATTTGAAATTAAAAGGAGATTGCTCGGAGCGACACGATTCACGCAAGAGAGAAGGCCTCAGGATTTACGAGCCACGCCGACATTCGAAGATCAGAGACGCTGTCGCATAGCCCAAGTCGGCCAAAATTAGGTGGGCCGGCTAGGTTATGCGCTCCGCAGACATCCGCTGGATGACAGCCTCCACGAATGGATTCCGCGGAATGTCAAGATAAGACCAGGAGCCAAATTCATCGACCACTTACATAACTTTGACGGAGAACTCACAGCCGAAATCCCTTATAGCGCGGCTTATCAAGCGATATGGTGAGCGATAAGCCAAATTATCTGAGTTTTCCGCTGTGAATTTTCTGTTAAAGTTATGTAATTCGTTGATGAATCCTGCCCCAGGACACCATCAACGTGTTCGTAGGACCTCTTCGTGAAAGACGTGAACGATATGACACTCTTCGTGTCCCTTGAGCGAGGAGGATCCATTGGAACACACTGGCACGCGACAGGGACGAATGGAGACGTTGCAGGCGCCCGCTCGAGCAAGTCGATGATCAACGGGAAGACAGGTGCTACAGGTGATATTTGAAATGCTGAAACAGTGTTACCGCGAAGGAGAGTCGAAGACCGACGATAATTGGTGGGACTGGAGGTCTCTATTCTCCAGTTGGTGTCAGTCCTCGAACTGTTCTCTTTACAACCTCGGGATTTCTATTAAAATCAGATAGCGGCTCGTACAATGTAGAAAAACTTTAGATTCGTAGATTTCAGTAGGAATTAAAAACAGGCGCCTGTAGCACAGTCGGAGGGGGTGCCGACTGTCGCGTGCACCCGTTACCAGGTTCATGGCTCGGAGTACCAACCCCGTAGGATGTCTGGAAAGAATGCGCCGGTCGACGCAGGTTATCGTACGGCCAAATACGTATTCAAATCACCTCCACGGCATCTCGTAAAAGTATAGGGTGCACGAAAATAGGACAAGATTTTTTCGTCATAATTGTAGAACCACCGATAATTCGGAAAAACGACGACCACTTTACAACAACACAAACATTAAGGTACACCATCTTGAAGTGGTTTCGAAGTGGTCTCCCTTGAAGCGGATACAAAGGGCCAAACGTTTCGCGAAGTTTGGGGCGATGGGCCGCAGGTCGTGGCTGGGAACAGATTCTGTTCACAGATGCGAAGCTGTTCACCGTGGAGCAGGCGCGCAATCGCCAAAATGGTAGAATGTGGCCTACAGAGGCTCCAGGCACCTCTGCTATCGTCCAAAACCCACAATCTCTCATGGTTTGGGGCGGAATCTGCACCAGCGGCAAGACCCCTGGTTTTCGTGGATAAGGGAGTGAAATCGACTAAGATGTGTACCAGTGAAACCTTCTTGAGTCCGTAGTTCTTCCTTGGGCCCACCAGCACTTCGGTGATGCTCACTGGACGTTCCAACAGGGCTCTGCACCCGAACATAGGGCGAACAGAACGCAGGCGTGGCGCAAGGCCAATTTCCCGATTCCATCACGCCTTCGGAATGGCCGCCATATTCTTCGGATTTGAATCCGATGGACTATAGTGTGTGGGAATTTTCAAGACTAGGGTCAGCGTCAAGCGCCACCGCAGTCTCGAGTCCCTGAAGGAAACCTAACGCCAGGAGTGGGAACGATTGTTTCCTGATGACCAGCGGTCCATCGCCCCCAAACTTCGCGAAACGTTTGGCCCTTTTCATCCGCTCTAATGGAGGCCACTTCGGAACTACTTCAAGATGGGTACCTTAATGTTTGTGTTGTTGCAAAGTAGTCGTCGTTTTTTCGAATTGTAGATGGTTCTATAATTAGAGGATAAAGGATAAAGGACGGTTTTACTTAATCCCTTTTGGGATGCGCCACGCATTCTACTTCTACGGGATGTCGTGGAGGCGATTTGAATGCGTATTTGGCCATACAATGACTTGCGATGGCCAGCCGATGAACAAGTCAGCGCTTTATCCTTCCCAGACAAGTCTGGTACCAATTCACCGACCCCGGAGGGCTGAAGGGCTTGGTTGGCCTGGTCGGAAAATCCGAACCAGAAACCTAGTAACGTGTTCAGGCGACAGTCGGCGCCTCCTCCAACTGCGCTACGCGCGCCCATGGTTCTGTAATTATGACAAAAAATCTTGTCCACGTTATTTTGGTGTACCTTGTAGAATGTGTGGCGTATCCTAAAAGAAATTTAGTAACGTTGCCCTCATCCTTTTATCCTTATAGTCTCTAACGTTAAGATAACCCAGAAAAGGGAAAAACGTGAATTCCTTCCAAAAGACCCCACAAACACTTATCAATTCAATTATATTGCGTTTCACACTTCCTTTATGAGATCATTTCTGTCCTACTGTAATTTGACGAACGTTTTCTTCCTCTGATTCTAATGTCCCTCCATTGTTGTGTCATAAAGCGGGTACACCAAAAATATAGAAACGTTTTTTCCCATTGAATCCCTTGTCATTCTTCTACTAATCTTCTCCCTCGTTGTAGGAGAAAAAGCGTAATGCACCTAATCCATCAACGACGCTTCTTTCCACCTCGACAAGTGGACGGAATTTGGTTTTGAAGGATGAATCCGTAGACGATGACGACGTATATAGTAGTCTGAGTTCACAAGTAACAATCGAATACTTTACACAACGGAACAAGTGAGCTACGACGTGCCACACACTCGTCATATAGGAAATCTGTTGCACGTTGGATGCGGCTGCACGCGCGTGCGTACGGCCGTCGTCACTTTCGATAGAAGAACAGGCGCTTGCCCTTCGACGTGAACACGATCGGCTGCTCTTCGCCTTGGTTGAAGCTGAGCATGCATTGCACCGGGCTGAAGAAGCAATTTCGATCGTATTTCTTCACCGCCTTTGACGGCTGCAATATCCATTCCGGGTAGCCGTCGGCAGCAGATCGTGATGATCTGAAACTAATACAGTAGACTTTTGTCAAAAAAAACGTTTAAAAAAGGATAAAGGATGAAGGACGGCGTTACTCAATTCCTTTTGGGATGCGCCACGCATTCTACTTCTACAGAATGTCATGGAGGCGATTTGAATGCTTGATGCTTGATGATTTGAATGCGTATTTGGCCATACAATGACTTGCGGTGGCCAACCGATGAACAAGTCAGCGCTATATCCTTCCCAGGCAAGTCTGGTACCAATTCACCGACCCCGGAGGGATGGAAGGCTTGGTTGTCTTGTGCGGGAAATCCTAACCAGGAGCCTGGTATCGAGTGCACGCGACAGCCGGTGCCTCCTCCAACTGCGCTACACGCGCCCTTTTTATTTTGGGGAGGCGTAGTTCGAGTAGTTTTGTTAGAATTTTTGCTATGTTATTTTAAAAAATTAAAATTTATTTTAAATCAAATTTTTAATTTTAAAACGTTTATATCGATTAATATTATATTTTGTTTCAAATCTATTATACGGGGTGTCTCAAAAAAAATGTATATACTGTTTGAAAGGTGATAACTTTGCTCACAGTAAGGATATTGAAGAAGTTAAGGACTCGTATGAAAGCATACAAAAATAGAAATGTTCCCACTTCTAAATGGCATGGAATGCGCCATGCACTCGTCTGAAATTTTGTATTTTCACTCGATTGACTGTGTTTCGCTTGAATACTGGCTATATAATAATTTCTCCAGAAAGTGGCCGTATCGATTGATTTGTGCTTTTCTTAAAGTTTAAAACTAAAAAACTCACTACGGCTTGCGAAAAATGCACGGTGTCCTTAAAAATGGAGATACTATATGAAATGTTCTGACAAAGGTGCTAGTGAAGTTTTCGAAGATGTTTGAAACTCATATGGAAGCGGAGCGCAAGGGAATTTCTCTCTGTATCGTGCAAATAATCATGTTTGCGCCATGCATCCGACAGACGACTTACATTTCCAACTCGATTGATTGTGCATGGGCTGTCTGCTCTCCGTCACCTAGTGGCTGCGTTTATGCCGAATAATTTGCAAGAGTTCGCTTTGATCCCAAAGGTCTTGAAGCTAGCTTACAGGAGTGTCGAATTCGACTTGAAAAGTGTCCAATTTGACGTGAAACGTGTCCAATTCGACGTGATTATTGCATATACACTTCGTTCAAAAAAGATAGGTTCACTCCTGATTTTCTTGTTTCTGCACGTAATTCCGCCGCAGTCAATACCAACATTGTATCAGTAAATGAATCATAGCAAAAACCATAGGAGCAAAAGACTTGAGCGAAATCCGCACTGACTGCAGGAAATGAGGAAGGATTGCGTGAAAGCACTCAAATCGAAATTGTCCAAAAAAGATAGGTTCACCAGGAAATAACGTTCAAAAAAATATAATAGGTTCGTCCCATGATCCTTTCCTTCCGAGGTGAGAGACAATTCGTGCGTATGGTATCCAATGCTTCGATCAGCTTGCAACGGGTGCCAAGAGCATTCCTAAGAAAGTCGCACTGTCCGAAATTGCCCAATACGCAACGGCAACATTCTACACACTCAACTCAATTTTCCCCACGTTTGACAGCAGCACACAAAAGGAATAGGCTAGGAATCGTCAACAACAAAAGTCTTCTTTGGACTGAGGCAGATTTTTCGTGTCGCTGAATGCTACGTTAACTATTCTAAGGTTTTATCATTTAGGTGATTCTTTCTAACGAAAAGGGCTTCGATCTCGTTGGACCCAATGGAAAGCGGAGAAATTTTGGAGCCGGTACAGTGGATGTATGAGCAGCATTTCTCGCAGGAGGAAAAGTCGCTATTGCATGAACATCGGCAAGGATGGACACCTACGAATACTAGCAAGTGCTGCAAAACTACTTGCTTCCATTCCTTCAGGAAATGCTGACCAGATCTGGATCTTCCAACAAGACGAAGCCTCTGTACAACAAAGGAATTCTTAAGAACCATTCTTGACTTCCCCGACTCGCCGGCATCTTCTCCGGACCTCAATCCGATGGAGAACATTTGGAGCAACTTGTAAGAAGAATTTACGACAACAACAGAACGTACTCGTCTGTCGAAAAATTTAGGACGACGACTCTTCGAACCTGGGACGACCACCCTAGTCGAACTCTGGAAAATCATGTTGACTTGATGCCAACACGACTCATTGATGTAGCAATGAATTGTGGAGGACGAACTGATTACTACAGGATGCGTAAAAAGTATTGACGCACCTACTTTTTGTTTCAGCTCCAGCTTTCTCTTTCTACCCCTCTAGGTTTTTGTGTGTTATTTTTGTTGTCTGTATTGTGCTCAAAAAACACTCACGAAAAAACTGAAGAAAAATGATCGTCATCGCTACGGTGGCCCTTTTTTGTCTGTTACCCAGACAGCTGAATACTTCCTTAACAAGAGAATTAGGCGCTGTTCGAAACGGTTGGTGAGGAAAGAGGTCAGCAACCCAAACGTCAGCCACGGCTCTGTCATAACAGATGATGATTACAAGATGTTCAAGCACGATAACGTTCGAATCCAAAACTATCAATCTCTGTCCGATAACGGCAAACAGATAACCCGCACAGGTGTGGACAGCTTCTCAGACGAGCACAGCTTAAACGTGAATCCACTTGATTACGCTTTTTAGGCGATTTTGGAGAATGAGGTCTGGGCTACTTTCAACAGAAGTGACCAGTCGCAGAAGGCTACCCTGTTCGAAGCACGGAACAAAATGCAAGCGAGTAGGGGCGTGCTGGCGGCGCGTGCTCATGAATTTTCCCCTCGTTTTCGCTCCTGTATTCACAGTAAAGGAGCCAATGTCAACTCCGAGTTATTCGGTCGCGTTTGCAAGATCATTTTCCATATTTCCCAAGTGAATATTTTAAAACTTACTGTGCAATACTATTTCCACAACCGTCATTTACTGCGTCAATACTTTTTACGCACCCTGTAATGATTACTGATTCTTTTATGTCTTCAATGAAGTTGTCATTTCCTGGTGAACCGATCTTTTTGGACAACTTCGAGTTGAGTGCTTTCGCACAATCATTCCTTATATCTTGCAGTCATTGCAGTTTTCGCTCAATTCTTTTGCTCCTATGTTTTTTGCTATGCTTAATTCGCTGATACAGTTTTGGAATCGACTGCAGCCGAATTACCTCCAGAAACGAGATATCAGGAGTAATCCTATCTTTTTTGAACGCAGTGTATGGCTCAAAAGTTTAAATAAGCGTTCAAATTGCTCACGCAAATCCTGAATGGCCGCCACTTTTTATAGTCTTGACTTTCCCTTCCATCTTCAAACCTAGACATCCGAGAACCTGCCTA
The DNA here is from genome assembly GCA_947359475.1 of Heligmosomoides polygyrus bakeri. Taxonomy (NCBI): domain Eukaryota; kingdom Metazoa; phylum Nematoda; class Chromadorea; order Rhabditida; family Heligmosomidae; genus Heligmosomoides; species Heligmosomoides polygyrus. The sequence goes on from OX375865.1 coordinate 4,816,376, forward strand.
CACATTATATTTCAAAGGACTGAAATAGAATAGACATGAAAACCCTGCAAAGACTCACGCGAGCAGATTCATTAGTTGGCTGTCTTGGGATGAGGAGAGAATGGATGACACGACAGGCATGAACGCGACGAGTGACAGCAGCAACGGTCTGATCATTTTACCTGAAACACCTGCGTTTGTACATGGACTGTGAACGATTACATCAGCGAAGAGTAGGCAATATAATCACGCTTGAGCAAGAGGAAAACATTTAGAGTAGAGGTGCTCCCTGAAAAAAATAGAGGTGGGGAATACACCTCGGTGTTCATCCAGCCTTAATCAAAGAACCCGTTACCGAGGCCCAGTAACTTCACCAGAAGAGCCTCATCAACGAGTACATTTATGTAAGAATCCTGGGAGAATACGTGATTAGTGCAGAATATCGTGAGCTTTTATTGAGAAACTGGAAGAAATAGGCAGGCGAAAAACAATAGTCCACTTCATAAAACCCAATACAAAAATCCGCTATCGAGGTCCAGTAACGTCACCAGACGAGCATCATCAACGAGTACATGTATGTAAGAAGCAGAATATCGTGAGCTTTTATTGAAATACTGGAAGAAATAGGCAGGCGAAAAACAATGGTCCACTTCATAATAAAACCCATTACAAAAATAGTAGCAAGCAAATTATGATTAGCACATTATTACAACGTCCTTATTCTGGACAACATTAAAAATTTAGCTTGGCACACTACCGATAAGGTTATCAAAAAAGGATTGCTCTTTACTAGCTCATGAATCCAGTATGGCGTTCCTTAAATTAGAAACCGGGAAGAAATTTGCTCCACAACTGGGGCACTTCAGAACTTCGACTCTACTAGCGTTAAGCCGATCTGTAGTCGACTGTGATACGTGTATGGATGCATTATTTTGCTGAAAAACAAGGTCACGCCTACGAAATCCTTACAAATATGTCAGCAAGTAATCTCTGAACAATCTTTGATGGTCCTCGCTGTTTATTTTACATGAGGCAAGCTCCAGCGCAACAGGTCCATATCCAGAAAAGGAGGCACATTGTAATTTAGGAGGTCATGAGAATGCAAATTGAGTTACTATTAAGAAAACACACGTAAAGAGGCGCATCATTGAGCTATGCGTCTTTCTGTTCAGGAATTCTGAAGCAGAATAATGTTCAAGCACTAGTTAGTGTTAAAAGGACACGTCTTTATCCATTCCTTAGCTTCGGCGTTTCCGTTCTTCTCTGCTGGACTACAGTCGATGAACCTCTAAGAGTAGTTATTGAAACGCCCAGTCGCTCAAATGAATTCTCTTCAAATTCCGCGCTAATAAATTTAATGCGCATTCAGAGCATTTAGGGCTCGTGGTAGTCGGAAGCGGTAACGAGTGTTGCATCCACTACGATTCTGGATATTTGTTTAGATTTCATTCTACCTCCCAGGAATCGGTGAATAAGAACCAGATTTATCAGGGAGGGATAAAGCACGCTTTACCCATCGGCTCTCCATAACTTGTCGTTGTAACGATCAAATGCGCATTCCAGTTACCTCCAGGACATCCCGTAGAAGTAGAATGCGCTGGCGCATCCTAGATATGATCGATCAGCGCTGTTCTTTACGCTTTGTTCCTAAGTTGTTAAGTCAATCGGCAGGGGAACATGTGCAGATTATGTACGTGGTCAAGACAATGCTTCGTACTTTGCTCAGTATTTGCAGAGCTCTTTGCCTGATGTCTAATCGCGCCTAGACGGCTCTCTTAAAATCGAAAATTTGGATCTCTGCTGCTAAAATCGTTTGGTGCTCTCTAGTTGTTGATCAAATTCGAGCACGATTTAGGTTGAACAAAGGCCCTGCGGCCACCAGAAGGATTTTCCTTTGATGCGGATCAGCGTTTTCGAAGTCGCCAACAGAAAAAGGACCTTTTAACAGAGATTGACAGAGTGTAGAGTATAGAGCAGCGTTGTGAAGTTTTTAGACTAACAGGTCGGTGCCTACATTAGGTGTATGTTCAGGATAAAGGATAAAGGATAAAGGACGGCGTTACTCAATCCCTTTTGGGATGCGCCAGCGCATTCTATTTCTACGGGATGTCGTGGAGGCGACATGAATGCGTATTCGGCCATACAATGACTTGCGGTGGCCAGCCGATGAACAAGTCAGCGCTTTATCCTTCCCAGACGAGTCTGGTACCAATTCACCGACACCGGAAGGATGGAAGGCTTGGTTGGCCTGAGCGGGAAATCCGAACCAGGAACCTGGTATCGGGTGCACGCGACAGTCGCGCCTCCTCCGACTGCGCTACACGCGCCCTCGTCATAATTTTATAATTTAAAAATAAATAAAAAATAAAATAATTTTTGAACGAGCAAAAATAATTAAAAATAGTAACAAATAAACTATTTTTTAAATTTAAAAATTGAAACAAAAAATATGAAAATATAAATAAATAGAAAAATAAGGTTATATGTAGAGAAATAAAAGAGGTGGCGATGTCCGTTCCTCCACGTGGTGCCACTGGAAACTGCTCGCTCTGCGAGCTAAGCTAATCACGGACATTCGAATGCAGGCGACAGGCCCTTGTGACAGGCCGGCCTACGAAGACCCATGTCACATCACATGGTGTATGATGAGTCAAGTTTCTCGAGATAGTGCTACGGCGTCCGCGGGAGCCGACGCGCACTCGCAGAGCCCGGCGAGTGTGAGAAGTATGCGAGGGTCCCTGATGCGAGGACGGCATCGGGGGGCAACTGAGCTAGTCCGAAAGTCCCGTAACGTAAGCAGGACCCGCGTGGCTACGCTGAATGTGGGTACGTTGACGGGCCGCTCGTGCGAGTTGGTTGAAGCACTGGAGCGAAGAAGAGTTGATTTCTGTGCGGTGCAGGAGACGAGGTGGTCCTGCCGCAAGTCAAGGGACATAGGACGTGGTTTCAAGGCCGTTCTATGTGGAAGTCCGAGGACCACCAGCGGTGTCGGAATAATCGTCTCCGAACGATTTCGTGACTCGATTGTAAGCGTCGAGCGCTTTGACGATCGATTGATGAAGATCGTTGTCGCCGCTAAGGAGCGACTCTATCACTTCTTCTCTGCGTATGCTCCGCAGACTGGCTGCTCCGATCAAGCCAAGGATGAGTTTTGGAACCTGCTTGATGAGAAGACAGCAGAGGTGCCGTCGAAAGATGTCATCATAGTCGCTGGTGACCTTAATTGGCACGTACGTGCTGCGAAGGACGGGTACAGCTGTCATGGTGGTTTCGGATACGGGTCTCGTAACCCCGATGGTGAGCGTATTCTTGAGTATGCGGAATCGCATAGTCTCACCATTGTGAACACCGTTTTCCGAAAACGCGACTCCCACCTCATCTCATATTATAGTGGGAGCTCCAAGTCTCAGATAGACTTTGTGCTTGTGAAGGATCGTGACCGAAATCTCGTCACAGACGCGAAGGTCGTGCCGTATGAAACGGTCGCCCCACAGCATCGTCCGCTGATCTGTACTTTGAAGATCGCCTCTCCGAGGCTGAAGCAGGTCGAGCGATGCGGTGCTGCAAGAATCAAGTGGTGGCGAATGAAAGAGAAAGAAGCAGCCGTGATTTCTCGCGTACGGTTGCCGACAGTCACGACTGTCGACGAAACTTGGAAGAAAGCAACCGACGCGATACGCCAAGCTGCAAGGTTGGAACTCGGCACTACGAAGCCTGGACGACGCAAAGTCGACAAGCAGGCATGGCTGTGGACAGACGATGTGAAAGCGAAAGTTCGAGAGAAGAAGTCGCTGTATCATGTGCTTCTCGGCGACAGAACAGCCGACAACTGGCAGGAGTATCAGAAGGCGAAGAGGGCTGCAAAGAAAGCTGTGGCTGTTGCGAAAGCCACTCATTATGGTGATGTCTACCGAAAGCTCGAATCGCGCGATGGTGAGCGGTATTTGTACCGACTTGCTAAGACCCGCCATCGCCAAACCGAGGACATTGAAAAGTTTGTTGGCATCAATGATGAGAGCGGCCATCTTCTGACAGACCGCAAAAAGGCGCTGAAGCGGTGGCGTGATTACTTTGAGGAAACTTCCACCATGGAATTTCCTCATCCTGCCATCCCTTCTGTGGCTTCTGTCCACGGTCCCATTCGCAAGATCACCGTGGAGGAAACAGAAGCGGCTCTAAAGAGGATGAAGCCCGGTAAGGCGACAGGGCCGGATGATCTGGCAGCCGATGTTTGGAAGTCGAAGCTCTGGTATCCTGCTGAGTGGTTGGCTGAGTTCTTCAACCAGGTAGTAAAGGAGAAGAAAGTACCGGAGTGTTGGCACAACAGTACGACGATTCCGATTTGGAAGAAGAAGAGCAGTCCTGCAGACTGCTCCAATTACCGTCCGATTCGCTTGCTTTCGCACAGCATGAAGATCTTCGAGCGAATCCTCGACAGACGAATTCGTGAAATCGTCAAGCTCTCCGACAACCAGTGCGGCTTTGTGTCTGGTTGTGGGACCATTGATGCTATACACGCCGCCCGCCTCCTGGTGGAGAAGCATCGCGAGAGACAGAAGCCGGTGCATATAGCCTTTCTCGACTTGGAGAAGGCCTTCGACCGCGTACCGCGTGAGCTTATATGGTACGCCTTGCGACGACACAACGTACCTGAGGAACTTATAGAGTGGGTGCGGATGCTCTACTCTTGCCCAAAGAGTAGAGTGCAAGCTGCAGCTGGAACCTCAATGGAGTTTCCCATCTCTGTTGGGGTGCACCAGGGTTCTGCGCTTTCTCCACTCCTCTTTGTTGTCGTCATGGATGCCATTACGCGAGATCTTCAGCAGCCTGTCCCATGGACGCTGCTTTATGCTGATGACGTGATGCTCGCTTGCGAAGAGAAAGACGATCTCGAGCGGCAGGTGCAAGCTTGGTGCGACCGTCTAGCGAGGTTCGGACTCAAATTGAACGTCAAGAAGACCGAGTACCTAACGACTGACGTGAACGAGTCCGGCTCCATTAAGATTAACGGTACTGAGCTTGCACGCACTTCGGTGTTTAAATACCAGGGATCAGCAATAGCGTCTGACGGCGGTCTGATGGTTGAAGTGAACTCACGCGTGAGTGCAGCTTGGTCCAAGTGGCGTTCGCTGACTGGCGTGCTCTGCGATAGGAGGATACCAGAGCACCTGAAGTCGAAGATTTACAGAGCCGTCGTGCGCCCGGTAGCGATGTACGGCGCTGAGTGTTGGCCTGCCACTAAGGAAGTTGAAACGCGCCTCAGCGTCATGGAGACGAAGATGCTGCGCTGGACGGCCGGAGTCACGCGCATGGACCGCATCCGAAATGATGCTATTCGGCAGAAGTTCGGTGTCGCGCCGATAGCGGGCAAGATGCGCGAAGCTCGCTTGCGATGGTACGGCCACGTTCTTCGTGGGAAAGAAGACAGCGTCCGCAAGATTGGTCTTGAGTTGGAAGTAGCTGGAAAGCGGCCTAGAGGACGCCCGAAGCAGCGTTGGTCCGATACGTTACACACGGATATGAAAGTAGCTGGTGTCCACCCTGATCAAGCGCAGGATCGGGAAAGGTGGCGTCGTAACACCAGAAGAGCGGACCCCGCGACGATGCGGGACAAACGCTGAAGAATAAGAAGAAGAAGAAGAAGTAGAGAAATAAAAGAGCGCTTAATTGCATAAGTTTTCTGTTATGTGGGTAGATATACTTCCATGGTTTTGCGTGACTGTAATGTTGAGTGAGGCAGTATTAAGTTAGCGGTTTTATTGTTTTGTTGATGCGGTTGTGTTAGAACATAGGTTGTTAATATTTTCATTTGTAAAATTTAGTTGCTAATACATAAGTTAAAACACATAAAAGATATATCATCTAAGATTGTACTAACAACTAAATTAATTAGTTACCTTCTTCACTGATGAGTCACGAGGTAACTAATTGTACACATGTTTTGTAAGAAGATAGAGGCGAAACAAAACATGTCTGATGTTGTTGTTAGCTGTCGCTGTTTTGAATGTTCTTGTCCTTACCAACAATTGTTGTGCCGTTGTATTTTATGTTGTTGAAGAACTGTGAGAACAATACTATTAAATATTTCTAATTTGAATAAAATATATAATATTAATTTAGATAATTTACACATGATTCTATTATAAGAAGACGAAGGATGTCCGCAAAAGGTTTCCAGTACTTTTTATCCAGTGCCGACCGAAAAGTCGCACTGGATAAAAGGGAACGTAGGAAGAGGGCCGAAGATTAGCCAGAAAATGGAAAATTTCGTCGCGAAATGCAGAGTTCAGAAGAGTGGGAGGGGAAACCTGCAGAAATGGCTTTATTTCCTTGCACATCATAGGAGAATATAGAAGAATGTTGCCACTTAAGAGTCGGAAAAGGTCACTCTTCCTGCCTTTAAGCGGTAACGGAATAGAAAAGAAAAATGTGTTGGCGTGGTTGAATTGTGACGCACAAGCTGGCTGTTCAGTATGCATTGGATTCGAAAGATTCATTTTCGGATACCCATTTCGGATGTCACGATCCGAAATGGGTATCCGAATCACTCAAAAATCTGGTGTCCGCGACATTATCCCAGTCATCCGAAAATCCGGGGTTCTGAAATTAGCATTAGCGAGTTATCCGAAGATTTTTGGTCGGTCGAATGTATCGAATGAATCAATTTAGGATATTCTACTCGGATATTTTAATCCGAATCATTCAAGAGTTTGAAGATTTTTGAAAAATTTTCTCAATGAAGAGCCATCCTAGGAAGCTCGAAACCCTAGTGTACTTAATGCTGTTTACAGAATACAACAGAACAATTCGCAACAAGTGCTCAACATTGCCTCCTTTGGCCTCAATACATTTTCGCAATAACGTTGGGAAGCCGGTGACGATAGTCGCACGCTGATCCGCCGAGAAGATCTTCACGGTCTAGCTGGTTCACAACCATCAGAATCGCCGACAACTGCTCAAGAAGGGTCAAAAAAGACGATCGTCGCAAGGACTATCAGCCGCAGTCATTTTCCAGTCTCGGCGATGGTGTCGCCTGGGATATGCGCTACCGGAAAGATGCCACTAGTCTTCATGGAGCAAAGCGTCAAAATCATAGCCGCCAGCTACCAGCAATATGTCCTCGTACTGGCCGTGAGCAACGCAAAGATCTCTACTACAAGAATGCCACTGTGGAGCAGCTAAAGGCGGCGATGAAGTGATCCTAGGACAAGATCATAGCGGGTCAGGGCGCGACCATCGTAAGCGACTTCCCAAAGCGACTGCGAAAATGTATTGAAGCCAAAGGAGGGTTTTTGAGCACTTATTGTGAATTTTTTCGTTGTATTCTGTTGCTGGGCGCGTGTAGCGCAGTCGGAGGAGGCGCCGACTGTCGCGTGCACCCGATTCCAGGTTCCTGGTTCGGATTTCGCGCCCAGGCCAACCAAGCCTTCCATCCCTTCGGGGTCGGTGAATTGGTACCTTGCTTGTCTGGGTAGGATAGAGCGCTGACTTGTTCATCGGCTGGCCACCGCAAGTCATTGTATGGCCAAATACGCATTCATGTCGCCTCCACGACATCCCGTCGAAGTAGAATGCGCTGGCGCATCCCAGAAGGAATTGAGTAACGCCGTCCTTCATCCTTTATCCTTTTTTAACGTTTTTTTTACAAGTCTACTGTATTAGTTTCAGATCATCACGATCTGCTGCCGACGGCTACCCGGAATGGATATTGCAGCCGTCGAAGGCATCAAAGAAGGGATTGAGTAACGCCGCCCTTTATCCTTTTATCCTATTATTCTGTTGCTATTGATCTAATCAAGTTGCTGTTATTTTTGTTTGTAAATCTATTTCGCTATTGCAGTTTTTTCCACTGCTGAACTATTATACTTTGAAAAATTGCCAGAACTTTTCAGCCACCCTTTACATTTAATGGAATATCCTGCATTTTGCCTTGAGCTATAGTGTGTTTTTAAAGCTCTGCACCTTAAAAGTAGCACAAATCGACCAATAGGTCACCTTATATAGAAATTTTGACAAGAGCTCAAGCGAAACGCAATCAGTCAAGCGTAACATTCAAAAATTTAGAAGAAGGCGTGGAGCAACCCACACCAATCATATGCCAAAAAATTTCTACTTTTTATAAGAGGGCGCTTTTATTAAAGCTCTCATCCTTTTTAGTACCTTTTCTAGCAAGTTATCACCTTTCAAACAGGGCTTATATTTTTGGGACATTCTGTATACATATGGCCGGAGTTCATTAATCAGCCTAATTTCCTACAAGAACGTAAGCTCGGTTTAGCTAAGGAGCTGCACTGTTAAACTTACTACTGCTGGGCTCTCCGCAATTGGTTTAGTAGACATTTCATTTATTTATAGCTGCTCTCCATCATTCAGAACAAGGTAAGGGTGAAATTCTAAAGTTCCCATCTGGCATATCGTCCTGAGCTTTCCCAAGCAAGTGATAGGATATGGTGATTTCAGCTGCCACGCGGTGTCTTGTTCCTTTTAGTAGCCGTTTTCAGTTAGCAGAAAATAACACTGTCACAATATAGTATCAGTCGCGGAAAAGTGAGGAGTGGTGAGGACGTTGTGTGGATTCGTCGGCACGGAGACGTTGGGACGGAGGTGTCGGTACGGAGGCGTCGGATGGAGATGTCCATACGAAAGCGTCGTGTGGAAATCTAGAGATGGAGAAGAAAAGAGTTAGCAGTGACAAATGGCTTGTTTTTGCCGGATTCCCTGGGTTATAGTCCTTCCTTAGATAGGTCCCGAACATGGCCTTCCCGCCAACGACGCTCCGCCTTCGGCAATGTGCGGTAGACCGCCGCGTTGGTAACCTGTTGTGATCGCCGACAATATGAAATAGGGAATGGCATTCTATACATAAGACCCGAATGAGGAAGGTTGACATTCTTAAGTGCAAAAAAGAGATTGCGCCAACCAGTGGCCCAAGTCGTTCTAAAATGAATGAAATAATACTGTTTGGCCTCGTGCATACTTCCCGTCGCCGCGATGGAATCGCAGCGATGAGTTTTGCAGAGCGACGCGAAAGAATTTGAATTTTTCTGTGCTCGTCGCATCGCCCATCGTTCTGCAAGGGAGCGCGACGGCGATCCGTCCAGGACCAACGCTAAACGCCGCGCGCGGCGCGAAAAAGTATGCCATGCCCGCGATGGGCGCGGGAAACCATCGCGCATGCCGACCGCCACTGTTGCGGCGGCCGCGGCGAAGTGTCCTTTGACTATTCGACCGCGTGCGGCGGAATGGTCTTGAACTGAGCACCGCGATGGCATCGCGGCGATGGAAGTATGCCCCCGGCCTTTGAGGGGACAGGCTAATATGCGAAGAGGGAGACTTCATGGCATGGTGGGCATGACCACAGTACCTACTAACCGAAAACAGAGAGCACATCTCAAGCAGGGTATACCTATGGAGCCTGAAGGTGGCCCCATTAAGAACTCCTTTGAGTACAACGCTAACTGTAATCCACAGAGAGGAAACAAATAACTGCCACCGTGTGTCTTCCTCCAACGCTCCAATCAGAAGGACGACACATTTTTTAGGCGAACGGTGGGAAGGTAGGCATGTGGCATCTAAAGAAGGCGTGTAAACAAGACAGAGATCGAGGGGCGTTCGTTCCCTACACGATCCAGCCCGCCGTCCATTTCCCGCCCTTCCCGCGCCACCCTACTTGGATAAGTTTGCGGCACACGAAACCGTCGTTATTTGGCGTGATGTCGTCCAAAAACCTAACAGCTGATAGGAACGATTGAGAAGCGCATCTCATGGGGAACTCCGAAGTCATTTTTTAGGCGGTTCGGTTGTGGACAGAGATGAGGGAAGGAGGAGGATCCTTCAAATTTCGCCACAAATAGAGACTATGGGTGATTCCGGTAAGGAGCTGGTGGTCTCTACATACATTGAAGGCTTATCCGAAATGTGCACAAAACCGACTCACCATCCTCTTATTTTAAAGGATCAGACATTTTTCCTTATATTAAAGAACTTTCTAGTGAACGATCGCGTTGCTGTCATGACATATCTCGTTAATATGTTGCTGTAGTACTTGTCCGAAAACGTGGACGACGTCTTAGTACTGAGCAATGTCGCGAGATCTGAGGAAAGCCCTGGCGCTGCAGCTGAAATGTCCTTTTCTCCAAATTTGGTGTACAACATTATGACTTTAGTCTCAAAAACGAATGCTGTTCAGGATAGAGCTGCTAGGTCAAGGGAAGTGATTAGAAACGCAATGCCTCCATGTGATAGCGGGGACCCGGACATCTCGTCCTCGGTGCGCCGTTCACTCCGCCCATTCTGAGGGAGTGTAGGGGACATCTCTCCGCCACAGAGATCGAGACTTTCTAAGGGAGGCGACTCTGTAGAGAAATTACAGAAGAAGGGGCAAAGCTAGTGGTTAATAGTAGTTAGCCGTGAGTGGGCCTTGAAAATTCGGATTTCCTGGTATTGGTTGAAGAATTTTTTTCCAAGGCTAGACACGGCATTCTTACTCGTGTCTTTAGATAATAATGACACTGGTATGGCGGAGCTTCACGTTAGCCCACCTCAACGTTCACTAATCGTTCTTGGATTTATTTCAGTAGGCGGTTTGATGAATGAGTGCATGCTAACCTCGGTTATATGGAGTAGTGACGCTTGCTGGGGAGTGATTTGTGAGATGTGGCGATGCCAAGTGGTGCTTTAGGGTCTCTTCTACGCCATCGCATTGCCCCATTATGCTTTTTGCAGAACACTGCCACGGCGAACAGCTGCTCCTTGGTGGCTTAGCCCTGAGAAAAGAGAGTTAGGACGTGGGAGATATTCAACAGATTCGAATAGGGAGCTCCGTCACGCCTATCGGCGTGCCTTGCAGGCTCTAGAACGTCGCCACCCTCGCGAGCGTCACGGAGTCAGAATCGTTGACAGTGAAGATACTGGGAAACCGAGACATCTTTAGATTCGGACCGTCGAGTAAAGTTCAAAAATCTAATTAATTTTCACTGCTTCAAAATTGGCCAGTTACAGTGATTTTCTTCCTGGAGACTATGAAAGCGTTTTCCCTTCCTTTCCTCAGCCATTGATCAGTGTTCAAAATTAACGACATATTCAGATTCCTAATTTAATGGCCTTTCCAAAAATGTCTGAAATAATTAGTGCTTTTGAGAAATCGCTAAGCTGACCTATATATTGCCCATTGCGTCTTGGGAGATCTCAGTTTTCTCAACTATTTTGGTAGATTTGACTTTAGCGCGTTGCTACGACCTATTAGAATGTAAACACAGATGAATTTGGCTAGAACCAGCTCATTCATAGATTAGACGGCAAAAGCGATTTCCTCAAATTTACCCTCTTATTTCGCAATTACCGAAGCCCCTTATAAACTTAATTTTATGATATACAAAGTAGAGTAGCCCCAAAAAATGATTTTTAAAACCTGAAGACTATTTTCTTTTTTCTTTTTTATTCTAATTCCTGGTCACACACTGACCTATTTCGCCTGCTGCATTGGATTTTTTTCCGTTTTAACCCATCTGTAACTGTTTTGTAAAACAACTTGAAGTGGTGAACGTTTCCGGTTAACAGCCCGATTCACATGCTTTTGACGTGGTGGCAGTGGCTGATCCTACTATATATAAGCGAGAACGGCCGTTTGTCTGTGTGTGAGTGAGTGAGTGAGTGTGTTTGTTTGCACAGAAATGCTGAAGGAGTGTATTGAGAGGAAGTATGGGGAAGTAGTTGTCACCAGTTGTCAACTGTTGAAGTTGTCGACAGGTGTCCATATTCAGACGACATGTCACCAATGTCGGGCAAGGTGCGGGTTGGGAAGAGATGCTCCTCACCTCCTTCAACATGCGTCCGGGTTTAGAAGAGGTGTTAGCGAGGTGGGTCAACAGGTGTCTGGGTTCAGAAGACGTGTCACCGATGTCCCACCAAGGACGTTCGAGGTGATGAGAGGTGTCACCGATGTCGCGCGAGAGTTCCGGATTCAGACGACGTGTTACCAGTAAATGCGAGACCAGTAATGGGGAACCGGTGAAGGATGGGGTTCCAGTAAGGGGGACCGGTAAAGGATTGACCAATAAAGGAGGGACCAGTGAAGGGGGAACCAGTGAAGGAGGGGGAGGGGTACAGTGAAGGGTGGACCGGTGAAGGAAGGGGAGGGGTCCTGTGAGGGGGAACCGGTAGAACCAGTGGAGAGGGGACCAGGTGAAGGCGGGACCGGTGAATATTGACCAGTGAAGAGGGTTCCAGGTGAAGGGGGGGGGGGGGGAGGACCGGTGAGGAAGGGACCAGTAATGGGGAAAAGGTGAAGGATGGGGGAGGGGTCCAGTGAAGGGGTACCGATAGAAGGTTGACCAGTGAAAGAGGAAACCAGGTGAAAGGGGACCGGAGAGGAAGGTACCAGTAATAGGGATTGGTGAATGGGGGGAAGGGGTCCAGTGAAGGGGACCGGAAAAAAGTTGATGAATAAAAGGGGACCAGTGAGGGTGGGACAGTAATGGGGATCGATGAAGGATAGGGTGACCAGCGAAGAGGAGACCAGTAAGGGGAGGTCCAGTGAAGGTGCCAGCAGTAGAAGGGACCGACGAAGGGGAAGGGGGGACCTGTGAAGGGTGAACCGGAAAAGGGCTCAACAATAAGGGGGAACCAGTGATAAGGGACCAGTTAACGGGGTCCAGTGAAGGTGATGGACCTGTTTTGTCCTATTCCGCTATACCATTCTATATAGCAAAACCAGTTTTTTTACTGTAATGAATGAGAGAAAGTCTAAAGAGGAGAAGACGTTCGGGGTGTTCTATTCTCCGGGTTTGGGGCGAAGCCCCAACCAGACGTTTGGCAGCCGGCAGGCCGTTGAACGTCTGGTATCTACATAATCGGAACCAGGTGTTTTTGAACGTCTAATTTCGCTCAAAATCAATTCTTCTTCGTGTTTTCTCTCCTTACACTTTACGTATGCTTTAGGCTGAAAATGAACGCGGTGGAGTTTTTATTCACATGGAGGGCTTTCCGTTAATATAGTATAGTGCTCGCACCCCGGCTTTAGAGCCAGCGGTACCGTTGTCGTTGTTGTTGTTGTTGTTGTCATGCCTAAAAAATCTTCATTTAATTGATTTATTTGCGACAAAAATTTAATAATTGAATAATCATACTATATAATAACGCGCTAAGCGATGAGTCATCCTATCGATCGGTGCCGAGAAATTAGCGGGGGAAAATCGGGGGAGGGGGAATCGGGGGAAAATAGGGGGAAAATGGGGGGGAGAAATTACGACACGAAAATAGCGAAAAATACTCAGACGTCTTCTTCCTGCCTGGGAACTTCCGCCCTGAGGCAATCGAGGTCGCTGAACACGAATCTGAAGTTCGTTTTCGAAGTATCGATCGCCACCAATCGATATTGGCCAAACTACGGTGCAGGAAAATAGCGGAAAATACCCAGACGACTTCTACCTGCCTGAAAACTTCAGCCCTGGGGTAGTCGAGGTCATTGAACACGAATGTGAAGTTCGTTTGTGAAGTACCGATCGCATCGACCGATATTGGTCAAACTATCGATTTTTTGTCGATGTCGTTCAGGCGGTCCGAGACTTCACCTCTGGGGTAGACGAGGTTGCTGAACACGAATTTGAAGTTTGTTTCCGAAGTATCGATCGCTCCCAATCGATATTGGCCAAATTACGGTGCGGGAAAATAGCCGAAAATACCCACACTTCTTCTACCTGCCTGGAAACTTCAGCCCTGGGTGATCGCGGTCGCTGAACACGAATCTGCTATTTTTCTTACTAACGCTACCTTATAGAAACCTATCTCTTGTTCCTATAAAGAGTTCAAGCATGCATAAGTTTACTGTTATTGCTAGCTAACTAATCTCGTGTAACTCCCGCTTCGCCTAAACCTTGCATTTTAGACTCGATTGATTGGGCACGGGTTAAATGCTTGTCACAATCTTGTTACTACTCGGCGAAACTAACCTGTGCTGCGCTCATTTTAATGTTTAGAACATGGCAATCACGCGAAAGGCATGTGATATTAAAGTTTACTATTAGGTTGTAACGAATTAAATGACACTGGCTCGGGCCTTTTTTTGGCGCGTCTTTACGCGTTTGATCAAGAACAAACCGTAACATGTGGCATATCATTTAGAAGCGCAAACTTTGCTCTACCGGTGAGTACCAAATTTTCTATGTAAAAGTGGGAAAACTTTAGAGTTTTATTGGCTTTTTTGCAGATGGACAAAAGGGTAATCCGAGGCGTTTACTTGTATGAATTCAAGCTGGGCACTACAGCTAAGGAGGCGGACGAGAAGATCAACGCCGCATTCGGTCAAGGATGCTCCACAATTCGGACGGCGTATCGTTGCTATCAGAAGTTCCGGAATGGAGATGAGAGCTTGGAAGAACATGAAGGTCGTGGGAGGCATAGTGATGTTGATGAGGACAAGCTGAGAGATGTGGTTGAGGAGGATCCACACAAAGGTACCAGGGAGATAGCGAAGGTTCTTGGCGTCAGTCACAACACAGCTGCCCGGCATCTGAAGGAAATTGGAAAGACCAAAAAGCTGGAAAGATGGGTGCCTCACGAGCTGTCTGAGGAGCAAAGAAACCGATGATATTAGATCTCGTCCGCACTGCTTCTACGGAACGAAACGGACCCATTCCTTGATCGCATCGTAACCTGTGACGAGAAATGGATAATGTACGACAACAGGCGACGATCGCCACAGTGGGTGGACAGCGATGAGAGCCCCAAGGTTTTTGCGAAGCCGGAATTGCACCAAAAGAAAGTAATGGTGACAGTATGGTGGTGTTCACTGGGAATTATTCACCACAGCTTCCTCCCTCCCGGTGAATCCATCACGGCAGAGAAGCACTGCATTGAAATTGAAGAAACGATGAAAAAGTTGAAGGATATGCGGCCGGCCTTGGTGAACCGAAGGCGAGTTCTCCTTCTGCACGACAATGCTCGCCCCCATGTAGCACGAATGACGTTGCAGAAATTGAATGAGCTGAGCATTGAAACTCTACCACATCCTCCGTTTTCTCTCGACCTCTCCCCAACAGACTACCATTTCTTCAAGCATCTTGGCGACTTCTTGGTAGGGAAAATATTCAAATACCAACAGGATGCCGAAAGTGCCTTCGAAGATTTTGTCAATTCCAGAACTTCTGATTTTTATGCTACTGGGATAAAAAAGCTTGTGTCACGTTGGCAAAGATATGTAGAATCAGAAGGTTTTTATTTCGATTAATAAACTTGCCTACAAGCCGAGATATTAACTGTTTAAATTTACAGTGGTTCAGTGCCATTTATTTCGTTACATCCTAATATTTCAAAAGTGAGCAGGAGCCCCAAGACGGATTCCGTGGACCGACGAAGCAATATTTATTTCGGCATAATTACAGGTATTGGGCGACGAAAAAATGTTAAAAGAAGTACAGCACAGGTTGATCGGGCTAAGTAGTAGCAAGATTCTAACAAGCATTCAGCCCATGCATAATCAATCGAGTCTGAAATGCAGGGTTTAAGACTGGGGCATGGCGCAATCTCCACTATTTACATGTCGCAGGATTTAGGATACTCTGTGCTTTTATATGAGTTTCAAATGTCTTCAAAAGCTTCACTAGCGGCAATGTTATGTAGCTCCTTTCAAACAGAATATGCATTTTTAAGATCCCCCTGCATTTTTGTAAGCAGTAATGTGCTTTAAAGTTTTGCACCTTAAAAAAGCGCAAATCAGTCGATGCGGCTTTTTATGAGGAAGTTATAGCAAGAATTCGGCGAAACACAACCAATCGAGTGTAAAATGCAAAATTTCAAACGAGTGCATGGCGCAATCCATATCACTCATATGTAAGAAATTTTTTTTACTTTCTTAGGCTTTCATATGAGCCCCTAACTTTTTCAGTGCCTTCTCTGTGAGAACAATTATCAACTATCAAGCAGTGTATATACTTTTTTGAGACATCCTGTACATACATTAGAGCGTAGAAAACACTAATGCTGTGTTTATAACCTGTAATAGAATTGACGTCAATGTGCAATCAATCACGTCACACGTTCTACGACGAACCGACTAACCATACTCCATTCCATAGAACACGAATACAAAAATTTCCATTTCGAGTTGAAAGTTGAAAACGGCCAAGTTGAAAACTGACAGCGGACCCTGCGACTGCGCGGAACTAAACGCTCAGAAGAAGAAGAAGGAGGCCATGTTGAAAACTCGTGGCTGCTTTTGGAAACAATGAAAGTTTGAAAGCGTAGAGAACAGTGGGCTAGGAACCCATTGCCTGCGCTCATAATTTAATTTTCTCAGGTTACTAGTGTTGTGCTAGGCACAGGTGGCTTAAGAACATCCTCAGCCAATCTCTGTTTGGGATTCGCCACGCATTCTGCTTTTGCTCGATGTCGTGCACGCTGTTTGGAACCGTATTTTGCCTAAGGGCGTGTGTAGCGCAATCGAAGGAGGCGTCGACTGTCGCCTGTACCCGATACCAGGTTCCCAGTTCGGATTTCCCACCCAGGCCAACCAAGCCCTCTGTCCCTACGGGGTCGGTGAATTGGTACCAGACTTGTCTGGGAAGAGTAAAGCGCTGAATTGCTCATCGGGTGGCCACCGCAAGGCATTATATGGCCAAATACGCATTCAACTCCACGACATCCCGTAGAAGTAGAATGTGTGGCGCATCTCAAAAAGGGATTTAATGACGTCGTCCTTTATCCTTCATCCTTTTATTTTGCCTCAACAACGACATGCGGTGGCCAACCGGTTGACTACTCGGAGTTTTATCCTTCCCAAACGAGTCCGACTTCTGCTCATCGATGTCATAGCAATTGAAGGCTTTGTAGGCCTAGACTGGACCTCAACAAATGATCCCTCGATTTAGGAGAAATAAGAAACATCAGTTTTAGGTGCAATCCCAGAAAAGGTGGTCCACTTTCATTTTCATTCACAAAATCTGCAAATCTGGTGCAAAATCTTTTAAAATGATAACGTTGAGCAAGAGCACATAAATTTTAGCCGCATCATTAAATCTAAGTATGATCTGGGTAATTAATCCAAATCAGACCTAGACTTAACGCTTCAGCTAAAAACAATGGTAGAAAAATAGTGGAAAACTCTAAACTTGCTCCCTGATTCATTTTTATTAGGGAGCTGAATTTTGAAAGGAGTTATGATCACTTGAGTTTAAAAATTTAAAACGGCAAAAACAGGTCTTGTACATTATTTTGCACCTGAAATATACTTTTCTTTCCATAAATAGATGAATCACTTTTGAACCCACAGTCTTTGCTTCTGCAGCAGACATTACACTGTGTGTGTGGTACATTGTGGTACTATTGATGCTGTAGAAACATACTCATATAGCACGTAGATTCCATTTTCTTAGGAGAGCAATCGTTGATGAAACCTCGTTATGCAGGTAGAATTGACACGGAATGAATTGCTTCACTGACGAAACACGCAGAGGCTTTGGAGCGCTTCCTGCAGAATTCCGCTTTACGGGCAGAAAGCCTCGTGGATGGATATCTTGGAAGTCAAAGTGATAAGTGGTACTCCTAGGGAGGCGGGCCCGTGGGCATAATATAGAAGCCTTTGGTTCGGCTCTATGCACTGTGCCGGAGAAAAACAGAAGACAGAACAAGGGAGGGAGCTACATAGGGATGTAGCTAACGCTGTCACCGGTGTGGTAGGTGAACTACATCCTCTAGTTATTTCTAGGCGCATAGACCCGGTTCCGTATAATAACAGTCGAAGCAAGTGATCTTGAAACTGTCCCTTTCCAGGAAGGTTTTGTAGGAGAAGTATCAGAGAACGACATCTAATATTAGGTTGTCCTGGAATTTCTCAGCGTTTTGACTGCTTCACTTTGAACTACCATAACTTTCTCAAATCTTATCGGATTTAGTCGAAATGAGCACCGTTCGAATCAGCATACTTTTTCCAACAGGCAGCCCGTTGAATTATTCCATCAACGAAAAAGTTAGGTGGCCGAGATTCGACAAAATCCACGAAAGCTGTTTTGGCTTGGTCCTGATTGGCGAAGGTTCTACCAGCGAGAAAGTTCTGAAAGTCGTCACAACGATGTTTTGTTGAAATCAAAACTTCTAGCGCCAGGCGGGACTCGAACCCGCACCTTCCTCTGACCGGGCGGGAATGCTCTACGCCTTTACACTACCGGCGCTGTTTGATAGAACGCAACATCCACACCTCGTGGGACCGATCAACACTCACCCGTATCCGGGATTAGCTGGCCGCTGATATCAGCATGGAACCAGTTAAGCTGATGGTCTTGATAGAAACAATTCAGGTCAGTTTCTTTAAGCCTCAAGTGGCTGGTATCGAGGTAGTAAGGTAGTCGGTAGTCGGTGGGCCAGAGGTCTGGAGAACACGGCGGGTGAGGCAGAACTTCAACCCTTGATTCGTTCGATTTTAGAATAGTGATTTGTGGGAGGGCATTATCGTGCAAAAGAATCGGGCCTCTTCTGTTGACCAAAGCTGGCTGATATTGACGCAGTTTTCGGTGCATTTCGTCGGTTTCTTTACAGTAGAACTCTGCTGCGATCGTTGGCCTGGTGCCAAAAAGTTGTTATGGATCACACCAGTCGTCGACCACCACACAGTGACCATTACCTTCTCTGAGAGTTTTGTTGACCGACCCCAGCACGAGCACAGGCAAACCCTCGCAACACCGGAAGACGTCCCGAAAACGGGGGACGAGCACAGGACAATTGGGGTCGTCGACGCAATATCCTCACGAAGACTCCCTCTTGTGTGTCTTCGTGTTTTTCATTTTTTCATTTTCCAAAGACGAACCTTCACCAAAAAATTTTTTTCGTGGAGGTCCGTTTTTGGAAAACGTCTAGAGGGTTTGTCGGCGACCAACCGCTGTCCGGAACGTTTCCTATTGTCACACATAATCCACATTTCATCACAAGTGATGACTCGACTCAAAAACGGGTAAGTTTCGTTGTGTAAGTAGAGAAGAACAAATCTCGAAACGTGACAATTTTTGCCGCTCACTCAACTCGTGGGGCACCCACTTTGCGAGCTTTTTCACCTTTCCAAGGTGTTTCAAAACATACTCAAGAGCAGTTCTATTGACATCTAGCCCTTCCGCGAACTGTTTTGTATGCTTCAGCTTCCACCAATTCTTTTTACTCGTCGTCCAGGTTTGCTCTAGGTCGGCCGCTACGAGGGTCATCTTCGAGGCTGAAATCTCCGGTCCGAAATTTACTGAACCACTGGCGCTCAGTGCTTTCTCCAACACTATTAGGCCCCCACACTTGGATGATTTCTTGAGCTGTCTCGGCTGCGGATTGTCTCAATTTGAAGTCAAAATAGAATTTCGTTCGGAACTGCTCCTTGGACATATTCCAATATATGCCCTTCAAGAACTGGAATATAAAACAACGTTGAAACATAAAGCATGAAATACATATAGTCAGATAGAGCCAAAAATTCAGTATAAAAAATAGCTTTAATGCGCAATGCAAGCTGAATTTTTTGCAAAATAATAGGCGAACGAAAAACAGTAACACAAAATGCTGAGAACTTCCCGTACAACCTAATAATAAGTAGTATTCAGAATTGCATAAACAACAGTGGGTACAGGTTATTAAGAACAGGGTAGAAAACTTATATTTACCCTGTCTTTACGAGAACGAAGAACTTAATTTGGATAAAGGATAAAAATGAAGGATAAAGGACGGCGTTATTCAATCCCTTTGGGATGCGCCACGCATTCTACTTCTACGGGATGTTGTGGAGGCGAGTTGAATGCGTATTTGGCCACACAATGACTTGCGGTGGCCAGCCGATGTACAAGTCAGTGTTTTATCCTTCCCAGACAAGTCTGGTACCAATTCACCGACCCCGGAGGGATGGAAGGCTTGGTTGGCCTGGGCGGGAAATCCGAACCAGGAACCTGGTATCGTGTGCAGGCGACAGCCGGCGCCTCCTCCGACTGCGCTCCACGCGCCCAATTTAGATAAGCTACCTAGAGTTTATCGCAGCATGCTAGATCCAGTCGTCAATAACGGAACTTCAAGGAAACAAAATGCTCCGCTTTAAGGAATTTTGAGGCAAATAAGTCGGGGAGGGGGGGGGGGGGTGCTACTCGTTGACGTTTGTGTCTGGCTCCTTTGGAACGGAAAGACAAACTTGTGGTCATTACGGCTGCAGAAAATCAGGGGCGGGGCAGGAAGCTTCCGTAGAAGTATCACTGCGTGAAGATTCCCTATAAGCTCAGGCAAATTTTAGGATTCGAGTACGTAGATGGTGATTACGGCTTAAGAGCCTCACTGACTAGACCTAAATCTTCTAGAAGACCTTTTAAAAGTCAGCGTTTGAATAATAAACAATAGAATAATAGTTGAAGAAGGTAATCGTAAGAATCAATATTGTGTTCATTTCGGCTGAATGAATAACTGTACCTGTAAAGAGATCGCTGCATAGAAAGCAACCAACAGTTTTTCTCACAAATCCTTTTCGGCTCGTATTCTTAGAACTTGGAATGGATTTCCTGCATCGTTTAATAATTTTTTGCTGAGTATCTTCAACTACATGCCAAAAAAACCTTCATAACAGAAAGGAAATTTGAGAAATTTAGAACATTATTTAAAAAAATAGACGTTTAAAGAGAATAGACAAAATTTCGGTGGAATATATAGTACTCCTTAGTGAGGATTCAAAAAATGAAGAAAAAAAAGGATAAAGTACGGTATAAATGAACCCCCTGATGGGGTTCGCCACGTATGTTACTCCTACGGGATATTGGAGAGCCATTTTGAACGGGATTTGGCTTATACAATGACTGGTGGTGGCTAGCTGACGGACTAGTGACGTGTTATCCTTCTGAGACAAGTCTGGTATCAGTTTGATTACCCCGATGGGTCGGCCGGGACTCCATCCAAGAACCTCGATTAGGGGTGCAAGTGACAGCAGGCGCCTCTTTCGGCTGCGCGAATACGCTCACTACGTAATAATGAAGATGAGAATTTGCTCATGGGCTCGATTGTTCTTCAGTGAAATGTTGAAGAGAAGTGAATTTTCGCTCCATATGACTTCAACCCTGTCACCTATCTATTTAAACTTTAGATGCGTTTAATTTGCTTTGCAAAATTCCTCATATTTTTAAAAATCTCACGTTTCAAATTAAAAAATTGAATTGGAATTGAAAATTTTGAAATCGAAGTTTAAATTGTGACTGACCCGTTTACTTTGAGGAGGATAAAGGATAAAGGATAAAGGACGGAGTTACTCAACCTCCTTTGGGATGAGCCACGCATTCTACTCACACGGAATATCGTGGAGGCGATTTGAATGCGTATTCGGTCATACAATGACTTGCGGTGGCCAGCCGATGAATCAGTCAGCTCTTTATCCTTATCCCAGACAAACTTGGTACCAATTCACCGATCCCGGAGGGATGGAAGGCTTGGTTGGCCTGGCCGGAAATCTGAACTAAAAACCTGGAATCGGGTGCAGGCGACAGTCGGCGCCTCCTCCGAGTGCACTACACGCGCCCTGAGGAGCACATAACTTGTGAAAATGGCATATGTTCCATTTTAAAATCAAATTGGACACTTTTGAAGGTGGTAAAAGAGAAGCTCTACACTCCTCTAACTCGCTGCTGTTTTAGTTCGATTTCTTTAACATGCTTGTTAATGGAACTACGAAACAATCATAAAAACACACGCACACACATTTTCACTTCACTGTATCATTTAAGCATCATTTACACTATTAACCAAATTAAAGTTGCTAAAAATAACAATTTTATAAAAATTCAAGCAGTGTCTTCGCTTATTGAGGCAGTTGAATTAAAGCGTTTCAAAAAAGCAACATTAAACCTTCCTTGAACAAAAATTATTCTAAATTTCTAGGAGACTCTCTAGTGTAGCGTGAATGAGCTTTTTTGCTTTGGAAGTCACTTGATATGAAATCTTCAAATAAAAAGCATAAACGATAAAGGATAAAGGGCGGCGCTACTCAATCCTTTCCGGGATGCGCCACAAACTCTACTTCTACTGGATATCGTGGAGGCGACTGGAATGCTTATTTGGCCATACACGTGCAAGCCGATGAACAAGACAGCACTTTATCCTTTCCAGACAATACTTGGTCCAAGTCACCGACCTCGGAGGGATGGAAGGCTTGGTTGGCCTGAGCGGAAAATCCGAACCAGGAGCGTGGTACCGGGTGCACGCGACAGCCGGCGCCTCCTCCGACTGTGCTACACACGCCTTCCGTCAAATACGTTTAGAAAAATGTCCAATTTGGCTGGAACAGTGTCTAATGAGAATTAAAAAGTGTCTAATTTGCTTTGAGGAGATCTTATAAGGTGAGGGTCTCTATCTTTCTATTGATTACGTGTTCGAAAGGTTGAGGCGACGTCTGACGCGGTAGCCATATTTTGACTTGGTGCTTCCTTTGAGGCTCTGAAGAAGGAGATATCGCCATAACGTCAGCCAATAAAGATCTGTAAAACCTCGTGTGGAATTCAATCAAAACGGCGTTACAAGAGCTTTGAGGAAAGTTCAGTATAAACTGAAAATGGTATATATCTCAGAAGGTGCTCCAGAAAAGGTACACTTAGGCAAGAGCTTGAAAAAACCCTAAAACTTTCTCAACGCCTAGAATTTAGCTCAAGTTTACAATTGATGCTATTTAGAGTACCAGGCAACGAGTATGGAAACTACTAAAGAATTACGTTTAAATGTAAAAAGCCTTCAGAATCTTGAGGAATGGAGAGGTGCGCCTTGGTTGACGTGATGCAATAAGAGAAAACATTCTGCGTTTTCAGGAATGGGAACGCGTTTCAGAACGTTTATAGGCGATGTCAAGGACGTCGTCTCAGCGTTCTTCGGACTTGCGCGAAAATGAAGGTCTTACAGAGGAAAATTGCGCTCATGGTTCCTTGTTGTTGGTCTCTTATGAAAGCTGAGGAATTTTTGGACATTGACGTCACTTTAAAGTCCAGCTTAGAAGATCTCAAGAAGGCTGCCAGTTTTAAGGAATTACTCTACGTCGTCAGGCAGAATAACGAATACTTCAAGATACTATGACTACAAGGAAATAAGAGACCACTAACGTCATCCAGAAAAACACAAATGATGGGTTCATTACCAATTCACAGCTGCGTTTATTGCACAACAAAATTGAGACGCTGCGAGATACGTCACCACAGCTGCACGTATCCCCACCACACATCAGACATAAGAGGAGATAAGGCGCACCTACGTGAGGCTCAGAGCCCACTGATAATGACGCCACTGAGGTGATCACAGTTGTGGTGGCTTGGATGCCATCTGTACGTTCAGCTTACGGCTGATAAGCTCGTAGCAACGTTCCCGGGAAGGTAGAGCCGCGACTAGATGAAGACGTTCCTAGCCGTCATGTTTATATATTTATTTATTTATTTATTTATTGTATGTGGATGTCTACGCACACAGTACTATTTAAAAATGAGCTGTCTAAGAAGGCATTATGGGATATACATAGAGGATTATAAGGATAAAGAGCGGCGTTACTCAATCCCTTTTGCAGTGCGCCATGCATTCTACTTCTACTGGATGTCGTGGAGGGATTTGAATGTTTTTGACAGTACAATGACTTGCGGTGGCCAACCGATAAAGAAGTTAGCGCTTTATCCTTCCCATACAAGTCTGGTACCAATTCACCGACTCCGGAGGGATGGAAGGCTTGGTTGACCGGGGCGGGAAATCCGAACCAGGAACCTGGTATCGGGTGCACGCGACCGTCGGCGCCTCCTCCGACTGCGCTACACGCGCCCTGTCATATACAAAAAAGAATAGCAGAACATATGTTTGCATGATTGAAGAATGCAAACAACACCACTCAAATTTTTTGAGCTTTTTAGGTGGAGAAATGGAATTTGGTAGAATTTTTTAATTTTTTTCCGCTTTTTTTCATGCACACATAGGTGCGCCACAATGGAAAAAGTCCACAACCATGAAGAAACCATCACTATGTCAAGTAAAAAAAAATAAAAAAACGAACATAAAGACAACTAAAGTGGAAAATTGAGAGGCTTTGACTGCTCTTAAATAGTGCTGATCCTGAAATATCTCATGAATTTTGAAAGCTGTGAAAGATGTTGCTCTTCTGGTAAATAAATCAACAATACTAAAAGTACTGGAAAGTAAGACACTTATATGACTCGAAAGATTTTGCATATGTTTTGGAAACTTCAAAAAGTCCGAACCAGCTCTTTGGGTAAAATAAAAGCTCACAGACGAGATCTTGCTTTGGGAGAATGAATTTTGCTTGTGCAGCCACGCGTGTTCGAGGAGGAAGTTGTGTGAAACTTGTCAAGGCGTAAACGTACTTTCGCGTAGTCATTTTGTAAGTCAGGGCAAATCTCGTTCTTTTTCCTACGAAGTAGCAGGCTATGAAGATTAAAAATTTTAGTCTCCATGTCCGACGTTCACAAAACCTGGGCATTTTATAACAATATATTTGATCCTTCCTTGCCACGCAGGTTTGTTATGGTGGTATAACTTTTATTTCGGCCGATGTTTCGACACAACTCGTCTTTTTCAAAGGCCTGAAAGTACTTCGAAACCTTAGAGCCGGAAACTCATTCCGTCAGAGGCAAACTTCTTCGCATCTCTAGTTACAATGGGTTCCCACGAATGTCAAGGAGTGTCCGTCTAAAGCATACCAAACTCACCGCTGTCCCACCAGCGCTGAGAGGGGGCCCAGCTATAAAACCATCAATGAGCAACTGGGACCTATCATGCTGGTCTATACTAATAAGAATAGACTGCGCAGTCTCAGAGCTCACACAACGGGATGAAGAGCAAGAAGTCGCTGGTTATTGAAATGCACTTGTTTCCGTTGTTCATTGCTGGATTACGCTCCCGAATCCAGAAAGCCTCAAGAGTCCTTCTGGTACCGATTTTATCTTCATGTAGCAACACAGTGCATTTAGTGTCAAAGTCGTAAAAAATAGAAATAGATGAAATCGGTAATAGAAAGACTCTTGAGGCTTTCTGGATTCGGGAGCGTAATCCAGCAATGAACAACCGAAACGAGTGCATTTCAATAACCAGCGACTTCTTGCCCTTCATCCCGTTGTGTGAGCTTTAAGACTGCGCAGTCCATACTTATTAGTATAGACCTGCATGGTAGGTCCCAGTTGCTCATTGATGGTCTTATAGCTGAGCCCCCTCTCAGCGCTGGTGGAACAACGGTGAGTTTGGTATGCTTTAGACAGGCACTCCTTGACATTCGTGGGAACCCATTGTAACTATAGATGTGAAGAAGTATGCCTTTGACGGAACGAATTTCCGGATCTAAGGTTTCGAAGAACTTTCAGGTCTTTGAAGAAGACGAGTTGTGTCGAAACGTCGGCCGAAGTAAAAGTTATACCACCATAACAAACCTGCGTGGCACAGAAGGATCAAATATATTGAGAATTTTGTTCTGAACATTGGAAGGTGGAGTGGATGGGTAATCACCACCGTAAAGCTGCATCCAAAGCTTTCGCGTGAAATTATTGTACAGCGTTTCTAGCCTGGCTTGGTTGCACTTGGTAAATGGACCAAACGCAGTCGCGTCATATTCGAGTATGTGACGAGCATAAGGAATATGTCCCGATCTGAGGTGATAAACGAGTTTGTAGACAAGCATCTGAATGTGCTCACGTATTTGTTTAAGCCTGAAAGTGCTGATAGAGAGGCTATATCAGCACCTTCAGGCTGTTTTGTTGCGAACGAAACTCTTGCGCCAGACTGGATTCGCATAAATCAAAAGACAACGTATCCTTAAACAGCATCTGATAGTACATTGAAGGGCTCTATTTCCTTCATTGACAATCACATAACAATGTTCATTAAGCGTAAGCTTTGCGTTCAAAGTGGAGCGTATGTCTCAATATTTATGTTTTGTCCCCAATCCTCTTTTCTATATGTACCGACGAAATTCCATCTTTGGGTAACCAGTTCGGTGTTTCATGTAGAATGTCGCTGAAGATATCAAAACTTGTAAGAATATTGCTGTTCGAGAAGATCCTCTTTCCCTTCAATCAACAACAAGTGTAATTGCTGCCTGGTCATCAAATTGGGAACGTCCATTATCTCCACAAAAATAATAAGTACTCCATCTAGGACAGCAGGTAAGTAGATATTCTTACTACCTTGATAAGATGCAAATTAGTAGTACAGCTTCCCTGCGTGATCTTGGTTTTATTTTGGATACTCAACTTTCATTCAGGGAACATATTGCTCTTCCACTTTATGCTTGCCCAAGGGATTGGTTAGGATATCTCGCCTTTTGCAAGCTAGATGTTCATTAACACGAATGGCAAGTACCCATCCTGTCTCCCTAATGTATGTCTGACTGCATGTCAGGCATTCAAGCTCATAGATAACGCCAACGTTGGCGCAAGGAATTTGCAATGATCTGGCGGAAATAATTTTGATGCAAGTGCACGATTTTGACTATCGAGACAGACAGTTCCTCTAGATAAGAGCTGGAGGCGTTCTAGATTCTTTAACGAAATCTAAGAATGAACAACCGAAATGAGTTTCGGTAACCGATGACTTTCTGCCGTTTATTTCGCATTGTGAGTTACAGAGCGACCGACGGTGACAAGGATGTGGTTAAGAATAACGCTGGTATACACAGTATACATAGTGTAGAATGAACAGGATAGTGAGTCTCAGTCACCATCTGTCGACTAACTGCGGCCGCGGCTCCACTCTGCACAAGCGGTGAAGTTCAGGGGTGAGTTTATCATACATGGGTCTGGGGGTTTTTTGCTGCGCCTCAAGACGATATCCGAAATGCTAGAGTCGATGAGGCGTTTGGTCGAACAGATAGGAACATCCGAATCCTTAAGTCACTTTTAGGTCTCCGAAGGCGACAACGGGTCGAAACGTTAGGCCTCTCAATAGATACTGATCAACTTTACAACCTCGTTCGGCACAAAAGTAATCGAAACATCTAGACAATGCCGAAGTTTTACGACGAGAGAACTTGGAGATTGCAAATGTAGTGTCTAAACAACAGACTCGCGGGGTGCGCCACGCACACTGCTTTTACGCGATCTTGTGGAAGCAAAATCTAGTAAATGCAAAAGCAAAATTTTCCTACCAAGGCCAATAACCACTTATTACAAGTCGACCACGTCCCGAGCTGCTTTCTGCCCAAATTCTTAACTTCTTCATTTCTTTCATCTAATTCTTTTCTAATTTCTGTCTGAAGCGCTCTGATAAACTTTCATACGCTCCGTCCCTCGTGGAACAAAAAGGCAATAAGAATGAAGGGCAGCGTTAATGAAACCCTTTTAGGATTCGCCACACACTCTACTTCGACGGAACTGTTATGGAGACAACACTGTTATGCGCACTTCACCTATGAAATGACTTCCAGGGGCGCGTGTAGCTTGGTCGGAAAGGTGGCTGCTTTCGCGTCCACCCGACATCAGGTTCTTGGCTCGGACTTCTCGTTCAGGCCAACCAACCTTCCATTCCTCCGAAATCGGTGAACTGGTACCAGACTTGTCTGGTAAGGATAAAGCGCTGACTTGCTTATCGGCTGGCCACCGCAATAATTGTATGGATAAATACGCATTCAAAATGCCATCCGTCGAAACGCTCCCTCTATCCTTTAATGACCAGCAATGGTCAGCCATATGGGCAAGTCACTGTTTTATCCTTCCCAAACAGATCTGGCACCAATCCACCGACCACGTACGGACGTATGGATATGGACCGGAAATCCTAAACCAAGAACATGGAGTCGGGAACACAAAACCGCTGGCGCCTTTTCCGACTGTGTAGCCGCGCACCCGATGAAAAAAGACGATTGTAGAAGTGATAGCTTCAGCCTGAAGGAAATCTATGAGTGTAGGCTCTAGACAACTACTTCGTTTGATGAGCAACGCATTCTACCTTGAACGAGAAATTCCTAGTAAGTTGAGTCATCAGCTCACGCTGATTACGTCCCTGCCATTTGTACACACCGCCCGTCGCTGTCCGGGACTGAGCTATCTCGAGAGGACTGCGGGCTGCTGTACCAAGGCCTTTGGCTTGCGGTATGGCGGGAAACAGTTCAATCGCAATGCCTCGAACCGGGGTAAAAGTCGTAACTGGGTATCAGTAGGTGAACCTGCAGATGGATCATCGTCGAAACCAAAACACATGGTTTGTTCGTTAGATGTATTCCGAGAAACTAACACGCTAGTATGTTTGTACGACCAGGTCGTCAAACGTTGGCAGTATCGATCACCGTTAGAGCTCAAATGTAAGGTGCCTAGGTATGTCGATGAGTCGTTTGTTCAGTGACGGCAGTGATTCGCACATTCGCGGCGTACCGTAACCGTAACGGTACCTTGTGTCGGGTTTTTGCAGCTCGACGAGGCTTGATGAGCATTGCTACAATGCCGCCTTACACAAAACGTTGTGTTCAAAGTTTGCTGTACTTTCACGCCATCTCGTAAAGGCAAATGAATGTGTATTTCTTAAACAGAACAAGTGGCTCTGATCAACTACATATAACGACTCAGTGTTTCACCTCTCTCTCCTATCTCACGGTGTAATGGCAACCTTGAATAGGATGTGCGGTAACCGAACCACTCGATTAGCGCTGTAGTGCTGTGAAGACCAGCGCCTTGGCATACTGTGCCATACACTGGCCTAACACTTTCACCTTTCTTGCTACATCTACCTTTCCAGGTCGGTGGTGGTAGCACAGTAAGTCCTATGCTATACTTCGGCGACACGTCGCCGACGCTGCGACCCGTTAAGCCCTCAGCACACTTTTCCGGCACCCGCGTACGCGGCTTCCACTGCCGCGTGCTAGAGTCCACGCGGCACTCCTCCTGTTCGTTCAGTCACCAACGCGGCAATTCGGCAACAATGCCTTGAAGGTTTACTGCCGCTGCCACCGCTTCTGCCGCCTCTGCCGCGTAGGCGGCACATCAGCGGCAGGCCGCGCGAGGCTAGTTTTACCTCGCGCGGCGACTCTGCGTCTCTGCCCCATGCTTAAAGATAGGGCTGCCGCGTTGCTGCAAAAGTGTGCGGAGGGCTTTACCGACAGCCCGTCACAGACGTCGTCGGTACCGCCGGCGACGTTGTCGACGTGTCTGTGGAGGCGTCGGCGACTCGTCGACAGGAGAGCATCCGAGCGCGTTTTCAATGTCATCATTTGGTAACCAGCCTGCGGATCGAAACGCTAGGTGCTTACATTACGTGATTTTTCGAAATTCACAGGAAAATTTAATTCTTAAATAATGTAAATTGTATTTCGAAAAAGCTCTCCGTAGATGTTTGCAGTATCATTTCAAAAAGCGACGAAACACTACCTATTCGAATCCGTTGGCAAGGAGGCAATTGATGCCGTCCTCATCTTTCTCCGTTTTGCCAGTTGTTCGTATTTTTATTAGTTGGTGACTAGTTTCTTTCTTAGCGTCCTCACGTTTCTCTACCGCCATTGCGTATTTTTCTGTTTTAAGGCCGACTTTCAAAATTTGGCTAATCCGTACCAGTTTTTCCCAATTCTTCACCGTTTTCATCACGTTTTCAGTTTCCTGCACAGTTTTATTTTGTGTGACTTTCTCTGCAAGAAAGCTAAAAGGCCTAGAAAGCGCGAATAGAGCGGGTGAGAAGTACAAAAAAGCGAAGAAAGGCGACTGAGGAAAGGGAGGGTAAGGATTAGGCTTCCACACTCTCGCCAAACACTCAGTGTTCCAGCGAGCTGAACGAATTTTCGCATGGTATTAGGCAATGGTTGTGAGACTAACCATAAAAGAATGCTGAGAGTAAAAATGGCACTATTGGTGTCCGCAAGACGAGCTTTTTTGCACTTCTCGATTTCGTAATTCGAGGTTCGATGGGGATCACGGCAGCGCCAGGAACGAAGAGCCAACCCACAATCAAAATACTCCATCGGAGCGCATTCTCTGCCACCCTTGGATGACGTCGGCTACGGAAGTATAACACCCCCTGCGGAGCTCTCGGCGTCGCGTTGCCGAAGTATATCATAGTCCTAAGAGCAGGTACCGACTGTCACATGCACCCAATTCCAGGTTTCTGGTTCGGATCTCCCACCAAGGCCGACCATGCCTTCCATCCTTCCGTAGTCGGTGAATTGTTATCGAAGTCATCTGGGAAGGACAAGGCGCTGACTTGTTCATCGACTGGCCACCAATATCCATTGTATGGTCATTCAACTCTCCTACGCGACACCCGTAGAAATAAAATGTGGAGCGCTTCCAATATCGCTGCTGTGTCCTTTAACGTAAGTCCTTTCAGCATGAAAGCTGAAGGCGTCCAAAACCAAGAGGAAGGAGCTTTACTTGTTCGAATGAAGACCACAATGTTTCTGTCCATCTAAATTGCGTGTCATGTTGGCTCAGGGGTATCCTGAAGGATGACTCATATGAAATTCCGGAAGAATTTCGAGAAATGCGCAGTCTTAACTGCTTCAGAGATCTTTAAATTAATAAGCTGTTATCCTCATGTACAGACCCTTGCAGAGCAACCTCTACACTTCAAGGATAGAGAAGATTCAATTCAATCGCACAGATGTTTTTGGAAGCAGTAGTCGTGACTTCTATCCGTGATCGCGACTAAGAAACTATTTATAAGAAGAATAAAGAAGAATACAAAAGGCAGATTCATTGATGATGTCAGACGCAGGTAATGTTAGCCGATGACGAAGAAGGGGCTGATGTCTATTGTCGGCGAGTCTACCGTCTGGGGAGATTTTCGATTCTAGACAGCTGTGGCGGACTCATTCACTACTACAAATGGATTTGTGGTCACAATTTCTGACAAACATTCTGAGCGGCCAAGTTTCAATAATAGCCATCCATAATGTTATTGCGTCAACCCTTTAGGTTTCACGGAATATGCTGAATCCCAAAAGAACTCAAGCTCAAAAATGCCAGACTACGTAGATTCGTTTCCCGTTCACTTTCTGCAACCAACGGCGCCCATCAGGGGCCGGACTATCGGATAACCCGTGGGTATAAGGGGTAGAGATACCCACGATGAAGTCTGCGTCACTATCTCTTACCTTATCTATAATCCTTATACACCGCAACCTCGTGGGTTCACTTGATGATGAATTCGTCCCCAGAAATGTTAGACAAACAGGCTGTGGAAAATCCCTGATTCAAGAATATAGAGCAGCTCATTTTAAGTCCTCGACGAGCACCATGAGCCCTTGTTCTCGTGCTTAATTTATAAGCACTTTCTTCGTACAGAACAAGGAGTAGGATAGAGCACAAAGGGTAAACGATAAAGGACCACGTTAGTCAATCCCTTTTAAGATGCACCACGAATTCTACTTCTACGGGATGTCATGGAGGCAAATTGAACCTCCGGGCTGAAGTTTCGGACCGCTCGAACGACATCCACAAAATCGATAATTTGATCGACATCGATTGATAGCGATCGACACTTCTAAAACAAATTTCTGATTCGTGCTTAGTATACACTGGATCCAAATGAATCATTTTCGGATATCCGATTTGAGTAACCTGATCCGAATTATCCAAAAATCCGAGGCTCTGGAAATTGCCCGTATTCGAATTGTTCAAAAATCCGGGGTCCCCGGAATTGTCGTTATCCGAACCATCCAAATATCCGAAGATTCGGTCGAATTCAATGTATTTAATGAATCATT
Organism: Heligmosomoides polygyrus bakeri; assembly: GCA_947359475.1. Lineage (NCBI taxonomy): Eukaryota > Metazoa > Nematoda > Chromadorea > Rhabditida > Heligmosomidae > Heligmosomoides > Heligmosomoides polygyrus. The sequence goes on from OX375865.1 coordinate 4,847,997, forward strand.
TTCGGATATCCGATTAGGATAACCCGATCCGAATCATCCAAAAATCCGTGGTACGTAAAGTCGCCGTTATCCGAATCATTTAATTATCCGAAGATTTTCGATCGGATCCAATGTGTAGTGTTCAGCGACGTTGACGACCCCAGGACTGAAGTTCCAAGGCACGTAGAAGACGTTTGGGAATTTTCCGCTATTTTCGCGCACCGTAGTTTGATGGCGATGCTTCAAAAACAAATTTCAGATTCGTGTTCAGCGACCTCGATTACCTATCTCAGAGTTGGAGTTTCCAATTACGTAGTCTTGGGTATCTTTCATATGCATCCGATACCAGATTTCTTTTTCGGATTTCCCGCACAGGCCAGACATTCCTTCCTTCTCTCCGTAGTCGTTGAATTGGTACTGGACTTGAAAGGGAAAAACCCTGACCCATCGGCTAGCTATCCTTTTTTAATGTACTGGCCCCCACGCCTTCAAATTACCATGACAATATCCCCGTTCAAGAGGATTGCGTAGCGCATCCTGAGAGGGAATGAATAATGCTGCTATTTATCCTCTAACGTTAACATTTTAAGCGTGAAAACCTCAGACGACCAAGTACAAAAGGGTTGCTTGGTCGAATAAAGGCCAATAACGTTTCTACCCATCCAAATTGCGTGCCATAGTGGCTCAGAGGTATCTTGTCGGAGTGATCATATAAAATTCTGGAAGAATTTCAAGAAATACACAGACTGGACAGCTCGAAAGATCTTTATATAAAAATTGTTATTCTCGAGTAGAGGTCCTTTTGGGGAAATCTGTACACTTTTCAGAGAAGGGAAGATTTTAAGCGAACAGCCATTCCCTCTGTAGTCGGTGAATTGGAACCAGAATTGTCTGCGAAGGAAAGACACTGACTTGTCCATCGGCTAGTCATTGCAATGTCATAATAGGCCAAGTACGTTTCCAGTCTGCCTTCATGACATCTCATAGATGTAGAGTGCGTGACGCATCTCAAAGGGTTGACTAACGTGATCCTTTATCCAATACCTTTTGTACTTTATCCTACTCCGTGTCCTGTACAAAGAAAGCGCTTATAAATTGAGCACAAGAAGAGAAGCCCATGGTGCTCGTCGAGGACTTGAAATCAACCGCTTCTATATTCTTGGGCAATGCAACGACTAGCGGTGGCCAGCCGATGAACAACCAGCCCCTTATCCTTCCCGAACAGGTCTGGTACCAATTCACCAACCTCGGAGGGCTGGAAGGCTTGGTTGGCCAGGGCGGGATATCCGAACCAGGAACATGGTATCGACTGCACGCGACAGTCGGCACCTTCTCCAACTGCGCTACATGCGCCCTCCGATAGCGGGTGCTTTCACTGCCCCCATGTTCTCGGTTGCGGAGCTGTTCCATCGCTCCACAAAAGCGTTTCTTGAGCACGTCTCCAGCGTCTGATCCATTCTGCCAATTTTCTCTCAAGCCTGCAAGATTCTCCAAGCAGTAATAAGACTTTTCTCTCAAAATGGCAAACCTTTTAAAATAAAACATTTATCAAAGCCTAACGTCTGGTTGTTGAAGTTTTATCATGCCGGATTAGTACAACTTAGAGGCTAAAGGTCGACGTTATTCAATCCTCTGGGAGGGTGCGCCACGCATTCTTCTCCTACGCGATAGTCGGTGTGCTATTCTTCCTATACGGGTCTTGCACCAAATCACCTACCCCACGGGCACGTGAGACATTCTTGGGTCGGACTGGAAGCCGAACCAAGGACCTTGAATTGAGTTGCTCGCGACTGTCGCCGCTTTTTCCGACTGTACTATTAGGTGCCTTGGGGTAACTAATTGTAAACATGTTTTGTATGAAGATAGAGGAGAAAAAAATGTTGCTTAATGTTGTTGTTAGCTGTCGTTGCGCTGCATGTTATTGTCCTTTGACCACGATTGTTGTGGCGTCGCACTTAATGTTGTTGAAGAAGTATGAGAATAATATTTATAAATATTTTTAATCTGAATGAATAACAGAATAATAATTTAAATAATTTTATACATGGATTTATTCTTCCTTCTATTAGAAGGACATTAGGATCTATACAAGTGGGGAGAGCGGCACTTCGCTTAGTATTTTTGCTTTGCTCTTCCAACGGTGCCTCCTACCCTCTCCCCCCCCCCCCCTTCCTCCGACTAGGATAGATCCGGAGATTATTATTGGAACAAGACAAGAAACTGACGACGGTGAAAAGTCTCGAAATAAGAACACAGAGCTAAGTCGGAAAATAGGTGGAGTGAAAGGAACATAGAACGCAATAGGCGCGGTGCGGCGCCTATTGCCGCCTACTTGTGGTTCTGATTGGCAAGGAGCGACGGGGGAGGAAGTTGCTGCAGGTGAATCCACGTGTACGTGGGTTCAATCAAGTGAGTTAATGGGCGATTAGTGGCACACCACTGTCCCATGCGGATTTCTCGGAAATGTCGCCGGTGGACTCAATGAGAAGCACGGAGTCATCGTCCGTCATTCTCATTATAGCAGCGCCCTACGCAGAGCGTCTCTTCTGTTGACTAATCGCCTTGTTGTTGGACGGTGGCAAGTATGAGTTTGGATTACGTGCATCATGAGCCCATTCCACATAGATTTGGCCTTTATTCAGCCAAGGCTATTGCTTGCACTACTATTATTGGTTCGTATATTTTCAAGTGAAAATTGAACTTGCACTGCGCATTAATGCTACTTCCTGTGCAGAATTTTTCGCTCTATCTGATCAAGTAATTTATGATTCAACGTTATTTTATATTTCTGTTCTTGAAGGGCTTATTGAAGTATGTCAGAGGAGCAGCTCGGAACGACGTTTTAAGTTCAAATAAGGACAATCCACAGCCGAGACAGCTCGACGAATCAATCAAGTGTGGGGCCTGATAGTGTTGGAGAAAGCACTGTGCGCCAGTGGTTCAGTAAATTTCGGACCGGAGATATCAGGTGACCCCCGTGGCGGTCGATCTAGACCAATTCTGGACGACGAGTTGAAGGAGTTAGTGGAAGATGAACCATCCCAGACAGTTCGCAGGATCGCGAAAGAGCTGTACGTCGATAAAGCTGTTGTTGCGGATGGTTTGAAACGCCTTGCGAAGGTGAAGAGGCACGAAAAGTGGGTGCCCCACGAGCAGATCACGCTTCGAGATTTGTTCTTCTCTACTTTTACGCAAAACTGACCGTTTTTTGGTCGAGTCATCATTTGTAATGAAAAGTGGATTCTGTATGATAACGAGAAACGTTCCGGACAGTGGTTGGACACCGACGAACCTCCAGGCATTTTCCCCTATTAGGGGGGGGGGGGGGGCAAAAGTAATGAGACAAATTGAAAAAAATTCTTAATCTCTTTATAACTCAATTGCAACTCAACGATGCTGAGGAATGTATTTGCCATTAAGGGCAATGACCTTGCTGCCATCGCTCAGTCAACATCCTGATCCCATCCTTCCAGAACTGCTTGGGCCTGGTGTTGATCAACTGCTCGTTATGGTTGTCAAGGACTGCTTGGGTTCTTGTGTCCCTTCCGACCAGGAAGTCCTGTAAGCTCAAGAAGTAGTGGTAATCGCATGGAGAGATGTCCGGCGAATACGGTGGGTGAGGCATGTGAACGTAGTCCAGCTAGCCAAGCTTATCCGTGGTTACTTGTTCCCGATGGGGTGCGGCGTTGTCGAAGAGGAGAACCTTCTTGAAGCGCTGCGACTGAATAAGTTCGAGTCGCAGGTCCATCTCCTCTATTTCGTTCACTATGGCCTTGGAGTTCATCGTAATGCTCTTAGGAAACAGCATCCAGTAAACCGATCCATGGGCACAGATCCAAGAGCCCCAAAGGTGCTTCTCGCCGGCCGTGAATATCTCGCCGAACGAAGACCGGTAACAGGTCACCAGGCCTCACCCAGACTCGCTGCTTGGCAGCGTTAAGGTAGAAGACTTACTTCTCATCTTGCGTGAATATTGAGCTCAGGCTGCTCGGGGTTCGGAATTGGGCGAGATTTGCGCGACACAGGTCGACTCGTCAGACTGGGGCATGAGACAGACTGGGGTTTTGGCATGCTTCTGGAAAGGGCGAAAGTGGTCACTTCTCAGGTGGCCTTCAGTAAGTAGCTAACAATCATACAAATACGAGAAGCACGAAACCAGACTCCAGCCACGGGATATATGGACACAGCATGGGGAGTCTCATTACTTTTGCCCCTCCCCCCCCCCCTCTAATAGCAGAAAAGGTTATGGTCACTGTTTGGTGGTCGGCGGTGGTGTGGTCCATTACAACTCTTTGGCACCAGACCAGACGATCAAGCAGAGTCCTACTGTGAGGAAATCGACGAAAGGCACCGAAAATTGCGTCAACTTCAGCAAGCATTGGTCCACAGAAGAGGCCCGATTCTTTTGCACGACGACGCCTGCCCACACGTATCGCAAATCACTTCGAAAAGTGAACGAATTGAGGGTTGAAGTTCTGCCTAATCCGCCATATTCTCGAGACCTCTCGCCAACCGTCTATCATCCTTTCAAACACTTTCAGAACTTTCTCGCTGGTAAAACCTTCACCAATCAGGACCAAGCCAAAACAGCTTTCGTGGATTTTGTCGAATCCCGATCACCTAATTTTTTCGCTGATGGAAAAGTCGACTGGTGGCCCGTTGGCAAAAGCGTGCTGATTCGAACAGTTATTATTTATCTCATTTTTATTTCGACCAAATCCGATCACCTGTATCACCTGTCGTCCCGTTGATCATCGACTTGCTCGAGCGGGTGCCAGCAGCGTCTCCATTCGTCCCTGTCGCGTGCCAGAATGGTCCAATGGATCCTCCTCGCTCGAGGGACACGAAGAGCGTCATATCGGTCGTTCAGGGCTTTCACGAAGAAGTCCGACCAACGCGTTGGTGGTCGTCCTGGTGTTCTTTTGACATCCCGCGGAATCCAGTCTGTGACGGCTCTCGTCCAGCGGGTGTCTGCGAATCGCATTATGTGGCCGGCCCACCTAATTTTCGACGACTTAGCCCATGCGACAGCGTCTCTGATCTTCGAACGTCGGCGAAGCTCGGAACTCCGGAGGCCTTCTCTCACTTGCGTGAGTCGTGTCACTCCGAGCATCGTCCTCTCGATTCCACGCTGCGCGACGCTGATCGCGTGTTCATCCTGCTTTCGTATGGCCCAGGTCTCTGAGGCGTATGTTAGGGCAGGAAGAACAGTGGAGTCGAATAGGTGGGCACGGAGTCGGACGTTCTTCGTTTTCTTCACGACTTCTTCGACGCTCTTGAAAGCTCCCCAAGCCGCTCGTTTCCTCCTGCTCAGCTCTGGTGCTAGGTCGTTGGCCATGTTGACTTCGCGACCCAGATACACATAGCTGGAGCATTCGGAGATGTTCGTTCCGTTGAGCGAGAATGGGGCATCAGAAACCCATCCGTTCTTCATGAACATCGTCTTCGTAAGATTCAGCTGCAGTCCAACGCTTCCACATACACGATCGAAGTCGGCCAGCATTCGCTCCGCCTGACTGATGCTCGGTGTTATGAGCACAATGTCGTCAGCGAAGCGAAGATGGTGCAGTTGCCGGCCGTCGACCTTCACTCCCATGTCATCCCATTCTAGTTCGCGCATGACGTTTTCGAGGGTGGCGCTGAAGAGCTTCGGGGATATGGTATCCCCTTGTCGAACCCCTCTCTTCACGTCAATGACGACGTCGTTGTAGAATGGAGAGATCTTGGTCGTGAATCCACTGTACAGCTCTCGAAGGACTCTGATGTACTGAGTAGGAACGCCCTGGGTGAGCAGGGCTTCCATGACCGCTTCAGTCTCGACGGAGTCGAATGCCTTCTTCAGGTCGATGAAAGTAAGGCACAGCGGCAGCTTGTACTCTCGCGACACTTCGATGAGCTTCGTAATGGTGTGTATGTGGTCGATCGTGCTGAATCCTCTCCGAAATCCTGCTTGTTCGCATGGCTGTCCTTCGTCCAGCGTTCTACTAATCCTATTCAGGATGACTCGAGTGAACAGCTTGTAGACTACGGACAGCAGGCAGATCGGGCGATAGTTGCCAATGTCGTGCACGTCTCCCTTCTTGTACAGCAAGACGGTCTTGCTGGCCTTCCACTGAGATGGAACCTTGCATTCGGACAGGTAGCGTGTGAAGAGCCGCGCCAAGGTGTTGATGAGCGCTGGCGGGAGGTTCTTCAGGTGTTCAGCTCTGATCCTGTCAGGACCGGGTGCTGTACGTTTCTTCACCGACGAGATGGCGTGTCGGATCTCGGAAGGGAGAACAGAGGGGACGACGTATCCATCCTGCGGAAGATGGCGTAGGGGCAGGTGGACGTGGCTATCGAAGAGATCGGAGTAGAAGTCGTGGATGACTTTCTCCATGGTCCTTCTGGAAGAGGTGACGGTTCCGTCAGGACGTCGGAGAGCGGTCATCTTGGTCTTGAAGTTGGCGAAGTTCCGGCGGGCATTGCGGATGCTCAGCCCTGCCTCTGCTGCTTCTGCCAACACTTCCGCCCTTCTCTCCTTCAGATCTTCCTTTATCGCCGCTCTGCATAGCTTTGCAAGCTCGGACGTCAGTTGATAGTTGCCTGACGCTCGTGCTGCTCCACGCTGGCGTATCAGCTCGAGAGTTTCCGGAGACAGGCGTCTCTTGGTGGTCTTCAAGCTCTCTGCTCCCTTAGCACTATCGTGGAGATGGTGCACGAAGCGATCGTATTCCTCGTCGACGTTGTCCATGACGGCATCTTCCCAAAGGCCGACAAGAGAGGTGTAGAGATCCCAGTTGATGGTCGTTCTGGGACTCCTCTTCTTGAACTTCGCGGCCTTCTCTCCTTGACGCGAAAAGCGGAACCTCGCGCGAAGGAGGCGGTGGTCCGATCCCGTGTAGAACTTGGGGACAACGGAAACGTCGGTCAGGCAATACTTGCGATTGAAGATGATGTGGTCGATCTCGTTGTGGAACTGGCCACCGGGGGATTCCCAGGTCCATCGTAGGGAGGGAGGCTTCTGGAACTGCGAGTTTCCATGGATGGTCTTGGTCGACATGATAAACTCAGACAGCCTTTCACCTTGCTCGTTCCACTCCAAACCGTGGGTTCCGATGTGAAGTTCTTCCGGCGACCTTCGTGGCCCGATCTTGGCGTTGAAGTCGCCGACGATCACCTTGTAGAAGGTGTGATCTTCCTTATAGAACTTCTCCAGCTCCACGTAGAAGGCCTCGACGTCTTCGTCGTCGTAGTCGGATGTTGGGGCATACGCGACGAACACAGTCAAGGCTGGCACGGAGCCACATCGCTTCAGTCGCAGACGTCCGATTCGGCTTGTCAGAGACTCGTACGAATCGATGTTCATGGCCAAGTGCGTGTTGACGAGGACACCAACGCCGCCTACTCCCCTGCTGTCGCATGTTCCGAGGAACAGTTCTTCTCCGGAGTCGTAGGCGGCGTGTAGGGGGTGGTGTCTTCTCGTCTCGGTCAGTCCGATGACGTCGTACTTGATCTTCCTGGCTTGCATCATCAGGTCCTCGACGGATGCTTCCGACGCAAGCGTGCGGGCGTTGTAAGTACAGATCGTCATCCTAGTCCTTCTCAGTTTGCGCAGCCTGGTTAGGCCCTGAGATTTTAGCAGCCTCTCCGTACTCGTCCTTCCCATCGCTGCAGAAATGGGGGCTCTTTCGGGGTCAGGGGAATGAGGCCCTTTTGTGCTGCTGTGTTTGACTGGAATACAACACGGGTAGCTAGTCAGGCTCTGTCGTGCGGGCGGGGTACTCCGGGCAGCCAGCCAGACTGCCCGAAGGGACGGGGCGAGACTTAAGGCGGCCTCGAATCGCCTTACATGTACTCCCAGTCTATCGAGTGCAAGCTTTTGGCCGAGCCGACACAGTTACAATCCGCACAGTCACGGACACATCCACGCACACTGTGCACGAACATGCCGCTCCCACGCACAAGGAACGCATCGACCCGACACAGCAGGAGCAAGGAGTCCATCCCCTGCATCCCACCTGCGTCTCTGGGCAGTACACGGTCGCATTTGGTTCGCGTTTAATTCCCCTATCCACCACCCGGGGACGCGCCACGTGGCCCTGCGACAAGCGGCCCGAGATCCCTCTTAACAAGAGAGCCCGAAGGCTCTCTATCGAGGGAGATCCGTGGAAATCCGATAAGATTTGAAAAAGTTGTGATAGTTCAAAGTGAAGCACTCAAAACGCTGAGAACTTTCCGGACAACCTAATATGTGGTGCGACCCAAGACCAGGTTGGCTAACGGTTGAGTACTGTTTTCAAGCAGAAATGAACATCTTTCCAAGGAAAGCGGACACTTTTCAAACCAAATTGAACAGTCTTCAAAGCGAGCTCGACGCCTTTCACATAAAACTACAGATTTTATGAGGAAGGCTGAAAACTTTGATCAAGGAAAGTGAAGGAAGACTTTGTTCGAGAAATTTTGATGCACTTGCTCAAAAATTGCGAACCCTATTTGAAATTTTATGTCAATTTTATATTTAAGGAAGGACAAAGAAAAATATGACAAGGAACACCTTTCTTCGTAATGGTGTGTATGTGGTCGATCGTGCTGAATCCTATCCGAAATCCTGCTTGCTCGCATGGCTGTCCTTCGTCCAGCGTTCTGATAATCCTATTCAGTTTCACTCGAGTGAACAGTTTGTAGACTACGGACGGCAGGCAAATTTATTGTTTAACTTCAAGAAGTGTAGGTTTTATAAAATTTGAAACAATGTGTTCACCTATTGGGGTACTTGAATTATAAAATATTCAAAGAAAATGATTCCAAATTTTTCTTAAGCAAAAAACTATTCAAATTTTCTGAGGGTACTTCATTATAGAACTATCTCTTGAATATGGAAGAGCTTTATTTTGCTTTGAAAAAAGTCCAATTTTGGTTGAAAAGCGTCCAGTTTGATTTGAGAAGTGTTCTATGTATTTGGAGGTAAAAATGTCGCTTTTATCCTTTTCTTCGGTGACTTTGAAACCTAATCAAGCTAATATCTTAAGTAGGCTCTAGGGATTTTGTATCCCGTGTAGAGCATTCAGTAAGAAGATGCCGCAATTTCTAAATTGCGCAATCTCTAAATCGCTTTTAAGCTACTTTATGCTGTTGCTGATGTTGTTGTGTAGCTCTTCACGAGTTTGTTAAGCGGCTTTGCTGGCAGAAGTTTCGTCTGAATCGCTTTTTCAGAGCATCACAGCATTCCAATTAAGGAACAACCAGTAGAAGCTGCACAGAGAAAAACAGTGGCAAAGGGCAGCACCCAACCCGGTAAAGGAGTGAGATCTTTCTGATGTGAACTTAAGCTTGGTTCCTGCCTAAGCCGACTGTACTCCCATTCTTCTGGCTCGCTGACAGAAGTCCTTTGATCCCTTCGGGGTCGGTGAACTAGTAGCTGATTTGTTTGTTAAGAATAAAGAGCTGACTTGTCCATCGCCGGTTTTCGTAAATCCTTGTATAGGCGACATTCAAATCGCCGTAGAATTGGAGTGCGTGGCGCATCCTAAAAAGGATTGATTACCGCCGTTCTTTATTCTTTATCCTTTACAGTAGGGTCAAAAGTTGATGGAAGAATGGAAGAAGGGGTTATGTGACAAGCCAACCGTATAGAAACGTTGAAAACTGGCAGTTCACCTTGATGTTTCCCCCATCCACTTTTTATTTCTTCACATTTGTTTTCATTTAAGGAGGACTCACCTTTGCACTTCAAAAACCATCAAGCCAGAAGTTCTGATGTTCAATGATTTCTGAGTTTAATTTAACAGAAAGCTTCGTTGGCCTGGAAGAAAATCCGAAATCCTAAACCGGAGTGTACGCGGCCGCCGGCGCCTTCCCCGACTAAGCTACCAGATGCTGGTATAGGAACATGATATGGTGTGCTGGTATGCTTTTCATACTTCGGCTAAAGGGATTATTTGTGGTCTCATCATAAAATTGGCGTACGGTTATGACTCACTTTAGATCCATCGACCACGGAGGGATGGAAGGGTCGGTTGGTCTGTGCGGAAAGTCCGAACGTAGAACCTTAAATCGGGTTGTACGTGACAGCCGTCGCCTCTTTCCACCTTCTTTACCATAGTTCAGATAGGCACTCAAGGTGCCTCCATGACATATTTATTTATTTATTGCAATGAAACTCTGTTAGATAGCGAGCACAAAACATACTACCTTTCTTTGAAGGAAAAGAAGAGGTAATTACAAAAAGAAACGAACAACCGAGAATAAAGCAATGTGTAACTAGAACTACAGAAGAACCACGTCAGAACAAGGTAACTATCCAGGAAAGCCTTAAATAACGACAACCTGCTGGAGAGCTGATGTTTTCTCGAAATTCTTAGAAATGAGGTTCTAACCGAAAAAAAGTGATAAGGATAAAGGATAAAGTACGGCGTCACTCAATCCCTTCTGGGATGCGCCAGCGCATTCTACTTCTACGGGATGTCGTGGAGACGGCATGAATGCGTATTTGGCCATACAATGACTTGCGCTGGCCAGCCCATGAACAAGTCAGCGCTTTATCCTTCCCAGACAAGTCTGGTACCAATTCACCGACCCGGAGGGATGGTAGGCTTGGTTGGCCTGGGCGGGAAATCCGAACGAGGAACCCGCTATCGGGTGCACGCGACAGTCGCGCCTCCTCCGACTGCGCTACACGCGCCCATGTATGTAGCGCAGTCGGAGGAGGCGACTGTTTAACTAAAACTACAGAAAAACCATGTCAGACCAAGGTAACTATCCAGGAAAGCCTTAAATAACGACAACCTGCTGGAGAGCTGATGTTTTCCCGAAGTTCTTAGAAATGAGGTTCTAGCGTTAACCGAAAAAAAGTAATACCTACAATTAAACCTGCCCTTACCAAAGCTGATTTTTTGCGACCATCCTCTGGTGACAGATCTTCTCAGTACGCAAAACATTCATGCAAGATTTTATGGAACAAGATTAGGCCCAGCATTACCTAGAAGTAGAATGCGTGGCTTATTCCAGAAAAGAGTTGAGAACCCACTCCTCATTCTTTATGTAACAAAGCCCGATAGGTAGATGAGTCTCAGTTACACTGTCCTTATTTTTTCTGCATTGGGTTACTAGAAGGTAGTTAGGTACGAATTTTTGCCACTGTATATAACTACCTGAGTGCTCCTGAACGAGAAGCCTCTCTTGAAACCTAAGCCATATACCTTCATGTTGACCACGAAACTGAAGGCTTTTGCCAACTGCGCCTTATATTGGCGAGTGAAGGACCTCATCAGCTCATCTGATTTGGAAGTGAGTTTGCATATGCAGTGTTGATTGTTTTCTTTTGCGATTTCACACAAACAATATACAGAGCGGTATCTCATTTCCTACCCTTCAAGCCATGACGTTGACGTTGTAGCAAAGCCTAGCCAAAGGAAAAAATACGATACAACAAATTTTAGTGAAATATTGCATTGAACCATACAAGGGATTCCTAAACTACGAAGCCCTTGAGCGAAATCGGACACCATGTCATATTTTCTGACTAAGTGGATTGATATTTTCCTAAGGGAATGAGGATGAAGGTAATACAAACCAAATAAATAAATGATTAAATAAACAAAGCTCCTCTTGTTGATGTTAACGGATATCAATTTGATAAAAAGGGTAGATATTATTGCACTATAAAATTTGACGGATGGTAGCGCAGTCGAAGGAGATGCCGGCTGTAGCGTGCATCCGATTCCAGATCCCTGGATCGGATTGGCCTCCCAGATCCACTGAGATTTCCGTCTTTCCAGGGTCAATGAATTGGGACTAGGCTTGTTGGCAAGACTTGGTTCAGAAAATCATTGTAAATGCGACAAATTCTATGAATAATTCTATGAATACTGCAGAAGGTTTCGCCTTACCTCTGTACCACAGGGTGTGCCAAAATAACGTGATGAAAGTTTAACGTTTTCAAAGGCGAATGTATCAATTCGCAGCATGACTGAAATAGCGCTATTTTTCAGCGTATCATTTTGTTCCAGTTATAATTTTTCAAGTTCGGTTATGCGCCAGTTACGGTTTTTTTAAAAGACCTCTAACGCGGCATTGTTCACCTGCTCGGTTTCACTCGAACGACTGTTTGCACTGCAATTTGCCGATTCAGGAAGTTTGGCTATGAAGTTGAACGTCCAGAACGAGGAAGAAACCGCATTGCCAAAACGGATCGATCCAGAAAAACATCGAGAAGCGAGTAATTACAAATTCGAGGGTCTCCATGAGAAAAATCGCCCGTTATATCGGTGTCATTCACACGTCAGCGCATCGAATAGCCAAAGAAGGAACTCGGACTCAAGCCCTACAATCTCCATAAAGTCCACCTGCTGATGGGCAAGAACAAGCGTGAACGGCTTCGTCGATGCCACCAACATAAGGTGCGGACCGTAGGTCGTGGGTAAGAGCGAACACTGTTCACGAATGAGAAGCTGCTCACCGTGCAGCAGACTCACAACCGCCGAAACGACAGTATCAGGTCTACCCAATGTGCGGTCACTTCCGCTATCGTCGAAGATTGTTAAAATCCACAGACGTTCATGGAATGGGCCAGAATCCGCACCAACGGAAAGGTCCCCTGATTTTTTGTGGAATAAGGGGAATAAAAGGATAAAAGGTTAAAGGACGGCGTTGCTCAATCCCTTCAGGGATGCGCCAGCGCATTCTACTTCTACGGGATGTCGTGGAGGCAAGATGAATGCGTCTTTGGCCATACAATGACTTGCGGTGGCCAGCCGATGAACAAGTCAGCGCTCTATCCTTCCCAGACAAGTCTGGTACCAATTCACCGACCCCGGAGGGATGGAAGGCTTGGTTGGCCTGGGCGCGAAATCCGAACCAGGAACCTGGTATCGGGTGCACGCGACAGTCGCGCCTCCTCCGACTGCGCTACACGCGCTACACAAGGTGAACAATTATTCAGGATTGTACCGACGGAACATCGCCGAGGCTTTGGTACTTTCCTGGACTCAACAGCACTTCGGCAATGCGCAGTGGATGTTCCAACTGGTCTGTACATTCGGCGAAGAACACATACGCGCTTTTCGCTTTTGGTGCAAGGCCAATTTCCCGGAATTCTTCACGTTTACGGTACGGCGACCGTACTCCACAGATCTGATTCCGACCGACCACTGCGTGTGGTTCATTTTGGAGGCCAGGGTCCGTGCCAAGCGCCACAGCAGGCTGGAGTCCCTGATGGAATCTCTGCGCCTGGAGTGGGAACAACTGTCTCCAGATGACCTGCAGCCGATCGCAACTTCACCTAGAACTTGGACCTTTGTAATCGCGCCAGGGGGGGGGCACTTCGAATCCGGTCGAATGTAGTTATGCCTAGAGTTTATGTTATTGTTACTTATACGTCGTTTTGTCAAGCTGTTAGCTATTTCATAGTTATAATAGGAAAACCTTCATCAGGTTATTTTGGAACGCCCCGTAAAAGTGAACGTTGACGATAACAGTAGCTTGTGAACGATTGCGCCTACGATCGTGAGAGAAACTTGCTCCAGTTATGGGTAAGGATCCACGTGGGCTGTGTTAAATACTGTTTTCCTCGCCCACGAAATAACCTGCATCTCCTTGACGTCAAAGACTTTCCCGTTGAGGTCTGACACACGTATTTTTCTCTCGACAACTAAAGCTTTGGCAAAGAAAGTGCTGCAAGCGACCTAAAAAGGTTGCCGCTAGACGCCTACAGTGTCGTCAAAGGCCGTAACCCCTGGCATTTTACCCAGAATGTCTCCCTGCTTCCCACTTAAAGCTATTGTACATAAGAAATGTGCAATCTCTGCATGCATCCTTTTTGTATGTATTTATAGGTAAGTGGTATGGACACTTCTGGCACTGTAAGGTAGCATAAATTTCAAAGCTAAAGCACCTCCTTCTGCTAGAAGCGAGACATTACTGGCATAATTAATTGAATAAGGAATTTCTCGAAACAAGGTCTGTTGGTAAAATTATCCATTACCATTAACCCATTACCTTACCAGTCGTGAATCTGAACCATTACTTTTACGACCTTTATCTCATAATCATTCGTAAAGCCCGGATTTCTGGAGCTAATGTTGAAGCTGGAAAAGAAAAATCGAAAGATTGGAACGACAGGCTTTCTTATGGTTAGCCTTCTTTAATAGTCCTTCAACGCTCACGAAGGCACAACTCTGCGCAGTGGTAGAGGCAACGGAAGTAGGACCGCTGGTGGCGTCAACCCTCTGCCTGCAGAAGGCGGGCTGGAGACAGCGACGACGGGCGAACAGTGGTGGTGCAGTGGATAGAGGGGTGGCGTGGTGGGTCGGGGTGGCACTTACTTTAGGCGCGCATCATTTATATGAGGTTCGTTTTTAAAATTTCTGTTGAATACGGTAGGTTACGGTAAGTATGGGTGAGTAAAGTCACTCATCCATACTTACTTACTTATCCATCCATACAGCAACCCACCGTAATCACTTAAAATTTCAAAAACAGACTTATGTAAGCGATCAGCACCTCAAATAATTTCTCTAGGCTGCGCTTACCGTTGGATGAAAAAACGTTTCCATCTCTGGAATCGTGAAAGCACGACAGCACCTGTGAACCAGGTTTCCTTCCTGCTGCTTCCAGCCTACTTAAGCCCGCCTTCTGCGCGTAGAAAGAGGGCTAACGGAGCCAACGGCCCAGCTTCCGTTGTCGCTACCTCTGCGAAGAAATGGATTCGAGTCGAGATACTTGCATTTGCTGTTTCATAGATAGAGGTGAATCTGCCCATAATCAACACTTGGGCCGTTCTGACCTACCGTAGAAATAGTCCGCTGGTCAGACAGGTAGCGTGTGAAGGGCCGCGCCGGGACATTGATGAGCGCTGGCGGGATTCTCAGGTGTCCTTAGGTGTCCATGCCTGACCCTGTCGGGTTTGGGTGCTGTACGATTCTTCCCAACGAGATAGCGTGTCGGATAACAGAGGGGACGACGCATCAATCCTGCGATATACGGCATGTATCGGGTGGACGTGGCTATCGAAGTAGAAGTCGTGGATGACCTTCTCCATGGTCCTTCTGGAAGAGGTGACGGTTCCGTCAGGACGTCGGAGAACAGTCGTCTTAGTCTTGAAGTTGGCGAAGTTCCAACGGGCATTGCGGATGCTCCTTCAGCTTCAGCCAACTTCTTTCCTTGAGATCTTCCTTTAATACCGCTCTGCATAGTTTCGCAAGCTCGGACGTCAGTTGGCAGTTGCCTGATGCTCGTGCTGCTCCACGTTTGCATATCAGCTGGAGAGTTTCCAGAAACAGAAGTCCCTAGAGGCCTTCCAAGTTCCTGGACGTGGTCATTGTTGAGTTTGGAGAAGAAGCCGTAGATGAACATGGCGACCGTTTTCGTAGCCGTTCTGGAAGATGCGAAGGTACGCCTGGGCTTGGAATGGGGTCGTGTAATGGCTAGGGTGAACTCATACATAGGCGTTGCGAAATTGCCACCACAGAGTAGACAGTTTTTTTGGATTTTTGAATTTTAGAATTCTTTGCTAAAAACACAGAGCGTAAACAGGACTCAATTGGTAATCTGTTGTGAAATCTTGGCTGAAAACATGCCATTTATCTATACTACATCACGGCGATAAGTACTGCTGTTAGTCGCGTATGCCGCCCAGACAGTGGAAACCGAACCGTTTGCATGTTAAGGCTACAATTTTCACTTTCTGCAGCAGAGTGAGACGGTTACGTAGATCTATGAGACAGATTCGGCGGACGTCTGTAGACGGTTCGCAATTCTTCGTAAACAGAAGCAGAAAATGTACAGAGCTTTGAATACGTGGCGCTACAATTCTTCTACACGCAAGACCAGCAAGAAGCAAATAGACCAGCGGAATGCACATCTAGATTGCCTCGGATAGGGACGAACGCGTTACCGTGTACCTCTATTCAAGATTGATTCTTCATAGCGCTGAAAGAAATTAGTTATTAGTTGAGGCTTAAGCCCGGCTTTCTATTATACATTCACTGTTAATTATCGGCAAACATCAGCACCGTTCGACAAAAAGCGCTACTTTTTGACATCAGCTGCTGTCTAACTTTGACTGGCCAAAATGCTCCCAACTGTTGGTCTGGGCAACGTAAGTGGTGTGTATGTACTATTCTCATCTTAAACCGGACACCACTTCTTCAAAGCTAGGCATTTTCAAGCGAAAGTAGTAGGATCTGATGTCAAGAACCTCCCGCCAGCGCTCATCAACACCCTGGCGCGGCTCTTCACACGCTACCTGTCCAAGTGCAAGGTTCCACTCAGTGGAAGACCAGACCAGCAGGGCCGACTTGTTGTACAAGAAGGGAGACCTGCATGCCATTGGCAACTACCGCCCAATCTGCCTGCTGTCCGTAGTCTACAAGCTGTTCACTCGAGTGATCCTGAATAGGATTAGTAGAACGCTGGGCGAAGGACAGCCATGCGAGCAAGCAGGATTTCGGAGAGGATTCAGCACGATCGACCACATACATACACACCATTACGAAGCTCATCGAAGTGTCGCGAGAGTACAAGCTGGCATTCGTCCTGAAGAAGGCATTCGACTCCGTCGAGACAGAAGCGGTCATCGACGCCCTGCTCACTCAGGGTGTTCCTACTCAGTACATCAGAGTCCTTCGAGAGCTGTACAGTGGATTCACGACCAAGATCTCACCATTCTACAACGACGTCGTCATCGACGTCAAGAGAGGGGTTCGGCAGGGGAATACCATATCCCCGAAGCTCTTCAGCGCCACCCTCGAGAACGTCATGCGCGAACTAGAATGGGAGGACATGGGAGTGAAAGTCGACGAAGGCAGCTGCACCATCTGCGCTTCGCTGACGACATCGTGCTCATAACACCGCGCATCAGCCAGGCGGAGCGAATGCTGGCCGACTCCGATCGTGTATGTAGGAACGTTGGACTGCAGCTGAATCTTACGAAGACGATGTTTATGAGGAACGGACAAGTTTCTGATGCTCATTCTCGCGTTGAGCGAGAGGAACGAACATCTCCGAATGTTCCAGCTATGTGTATCTGGGTCGCGAAATCAATATGGCCAACGACCTAGCGCCGGAGCTGAGCAGGAGGAAACGAGCAGCTTGGGGAGCTTTCAAGAGCGTCGAGGAAGTCGCGAAAAAGATGAAGAACGTCCGACTCCTTGTCCACCTATTCGACTCTACCGTTCTTCTTGCGCTAACATACGCTTCAGAGACCTGGGAAAGCAGGATGAACAAGCGATCAGAGAGAGAAGGCCTCCGAAGTTCCGAGTTTCGTCGACGTTCGATGATCAGAGACGCTGTCGCATGGGCCAGGTCGTCGGAAATTAGGTGGCCGTACAAGTAATTCTATTCGCAAACATCCGCTGGACGAAAGCTGTCACCGACTGGATTCTGCGGGATGTCAAAAAACGCAGGACGCCCACCATCGCTTTGGTCGGACTTCTTCGTGAAAGCCCTGAACGACCGATATGAGGCTGTTCCTGTCCCTCGAGCGATGAGGATCCATTGGAGCACTCTGGCACGCGACGGGGACGAATGAGACGCTGCTGACGCCTACACGAGCCAATCGATGATCAGCAGGACGACAGGTGATACAGGTGAATATTTGCTACTTTTCCAGGCTCCAGAAGGCTAGGCTGCCGAAGCGGTAGCTGGTATAAAGGAGATAAAAATCTGGCAACAAGAACAAAAATAACAATGTGCCACAGACTGTCGCATTCACCTCGAACATAGTCTTTGATCAAATTCCAAATTAGGGTCGAGAAGTTCGTACCAACCTTGTCTCTGAAGACGAAAATACAGAGTTTACCATACGATAGTTTACCATACGAGTTTACCATACAAGTCATTTACATATGTCAGACGTGTACATCACATTGTTTCAACGATATCCGGTTGAAATGGTGGCACATTCCGCAATAGGACTGACCCTCGCCGTCTTGTATCTTCTATTTTTATCCTACCAAAGACATTTTCATTTGCGCACAGTTCTCTATCAGAAATTTGATTGCTTGTACGTTTGCGAGAACAGTTGGAAACTGGAATCTAGGCATCGTACCTAAATAGCGTTTCGAATTACGAGGCCTGAGTCAAACCACAGGAATTGGTGCGGTAGAGAAGCCGTCAAAATGTTATTCATCATCTGAGCTGGTCGTTCGTTGCAATTAAAGGTCAAGTCGATCGTTTGGGTTCTGCTCATTACCCGTCGTTGAGCACTGCATGACAGCATAACTCACTTGCTATATTAGCCTGAGTCATAAATTTTGCAAAAAAGCTTCAAATCTTCTGTGCCACGTAAGTTTGTTATATTCAACTTTATTACTGCTGGCGTTTCGAAGGTATCGTTGTTATCAAAGGCCTGAAAGAAGTTCGGTGGACTGCAGAATGTACACTTATACCGTCAACTGCCATAATTTTCCCAACCCTGCAGTACCAACGGGGTCCCAAGAACCCATTTCTAAAGGATAAGGATAAAGGACGGCGTTACTCAATCACTTTTAGGATGCGCCACGCATTCTACTTCTACGGGATGTCGTGGAGGCGACTTCAAAGCGTATTTGGTCATACAATGACTTGCGGTGGCCAGCCGATTAACAAGTCAGCGGTCTATCCTTCCCAGACAAGTCTGGTACCAATTCACCGACCCCGGAGGGATGGAAGGCTTGGTTGGCCTGGGCCGGAAATCCGAACCAGGAACCTGGTATCGGATGCACGCGACAGCCGGCGCCTCCTCCGACTGCGCTACGCGCGCCCAACCCATTGGTACTGCAGGGAAAACGTCAGGCGTAATAAAGTTGGATTTAACAAACCTCACAGAAGATTTGAAGCTATTCTATCAAAAATCCTAGGTTTTGTAACAGTCGATCGGTGACTTGTACAAGTTTTGAAACAAAATTTGTCTTCCAGCAAAAGAGAGAATACCACAAAAGAAAAATAATTGAAGAAAGCGAAGTAACTGCAGTTATTCCCAATGAGTTTCTTCCGCTTTTCATTCACTGAGTGGATTACATCTCTGTAGAATTCGGTCGACTTTGACTTGGAGAAGTCGTGTACCACCGCCGTGACCTCATCGATTTCGGTGAAACGCCTGTCTTGGAGGAAGTGATCCAGCGACCGAAGCAGACGGCGCAATGTCCGAGGTGTATGGTGGTTGCATGATTTTGGTCCAGCCCAATTCCTAGACTTTTGCCAGCGTCTGAAGTGCCGGAAGCGGTTGGCCGCTGCCCTGGTGGACAAAATATTGGCTCGTGTCGACTTCTTTCTCCACTAATTTTCGCTGGAACTAGTCGAGTTGTTGGCAAAAGCGAGCGTCGAGGATGGCTTGACTAAGTGGAGTACAATACCGGCCTTATCTTTTGGTCTTTGGGCGGAAAAAGCGAAAAAAACCGCCTTTTCCGCCGCTTTTCTGTAACGCTCTTCAAATTGAGCGCATTGCAAATTGAATGACATATTCGTGATCAGCACCGAGCCCTCTTCCCGATGAGCTGAAAATCGCCTAGCGAGCGCCTGAAAAATAGTTCAGTGACCTAATTCCTGCCTGGCGCCGCTGACCCCTGTACTCGCGGGAGATAATTACACCCACAGCTCCCAAGTGGCTAATGAAGGAAGAGATTCGGCCCTTTAAAGCCTAGTTTCTGCATTATATACATAGTCACACATAGTTCTCTGGATTCCCTAGTATTTCACGATCACAATGATCTACTTCCTTAAAGGATCCGACAATTTAAGTGTTGTTATTTTCAGAAAATGCCTCCGCTTTGGAGGACTCTAATTTCGTCATATCAAGATTGTATGTGCTTATACTCGTTTGTCACGTTGGAGGCGAGAGTGAAAATCAAGCTGCGAAGTTGGAACCTTCAAGGTTGAAATCGTTAGCGATTGTACGCTGCCAAAGTTGCCCATATGACACTTCTTCGTAGTTAGCCGTACACTTTTCGTATCATAAAAGTGGGCACAAAGTGGTATCTTTGAAGAGAGGAACGTAGATATCTGGAGGCCTATGAAAACACCTTATAGTCTTCTACAGGTGGGATTTCGACTGGCCCAGAGGAGATTTTGGCCACCCAGTTACAGAGCAAACTCACCTCAAATGCTAACTGAGTGTCACTTTAAAAAATGTTTAAAAACTAAAAAAATTGTCTACGAGGCCATTCCCTAGTTAATTCTGAATCGAAGGATAGTTCGATTTCAAATTTACGTTCATTTGTACCGGTTTTTCACGAGTCAAATGTACCATAGCCCTGGTCGGGACCCAGATTAGTTCCGGAGCCAGTCCACTCTCCTGCCTCCGTGACCCCTCGCGCCATCTGAGAGCGCCGTAAATCGCCTAACTACAGTTTTCACACTTCCGGTGCCGCGGCGCCATATTGATCCTTCCAAACGAGGGTGGAGTAGAATAGTACACCAAACAAGGTTTGGACAACTACAATCTCTCCCTTATACTTATACGCTTGTGTTTTTCATTTCGCATTTACGGTTTAACAATTTTTAGATGCGTGGCGCATCCCAGAAAGACTGCTCGAACTCGCTTCACCTTCACAACGCTCAGTCTACAAGCTCTCCCTCTCCCTCGATTGAAAGATTCGATTCTGTATGCATTGTTCACGGCGCACTCCAAAGGCCAGCTGGACAGCCTTAAAGCAACTCCTGAGTAAGGCGGTAGGAAACTTCTGGCAGAACTCCCCAAACGCTCAGTCCACAAGCTGTCCCTCCCCCCTCGATTGTAAGGTTCGATTCTGTATGCATTGTTTGCGGCGCACTCCAAAGGCTCGCTGGACAGCCTTGGAGCAACTCCTGACTACGGTGGCTGCATATTTCTGATAAAACTCCCTAACCGCTCAGTTTACAAGCTGTCCCTCCCTCTCGATTGAAAGGTCCGAGTCTGTATGCATTGTTTACGGCGCACTCCAAAGGCCAGCTGGACAGCCTTAAAGCAACTCCTGAGTAAAGGCCGCCACAGACTTCTGCGGCGCCGCTCGGCGGCGCCGCTCAGCGGCTTGACTCATCATCAGTGGGAGCGGTGACGGCGAGGTACTGTACTGTTTCTAGTGGGGACCGACTGGTGCTTAACAATAACGCGCCCCGATGACGATCGCGCGCCCGCATCGACCGTCTCCGCTCTGGATCCCGCCGCGAAAGGGCAGAGCACAGAGCGCAGACAGACAGACGCTGGAGCGGCGCCGCCGGGTGGAATGATTCAAGTCATTTCCGCCAGCGACGCCGCCGGTGCCGCCGGTGCCGCCGGCCGGCCAGCGACGGCGCTCAGCGGCGCCGCTGGCGGCGCCGCTGGAGGCGAGCTCTGCGTCTCTGCCCTATGGTTAAGCATAGGGCAGCGGCGCCGCAGAAGTCTGTGGCGGCCTTAAGGCGGTAGGAAACTTCTGGTGGAACTCCCCAAACGCTCAGTCCACAAGCTGTCCCTCCCCTCGATTGTATGGTTCGATTCTGTATGCATTATTTGCGGCGCACTCCAAAGGCTCGCTGGACAGCCTTGGAGCAACTCCTGACTAGGGTGGCTGCATATTTCTGATAAAACTCCCTAACCGCTCAGTCTACAAGCTGTCGCTCCCACTCGATTGAAAGGTTCGAGTCTGTATGCATTGTTCACGGCGCACTCCAAACGCTAGCTGGACAGCCTTAGAGCAACTCCTGACTAGGGCGGCTGCAAATTTCTGACAAAACTCCCCAAACGCTCAGTCTACAAGCTGTCCCTCCCCCTCGATTGAAAGGTTCGATTCTGTATGCATTGTTCACAGCGCACTCCAAAGGCTAGCTGGACAGCCCTATAGCAACTCCTGTCCAAATGTCCAAAATGTTCCTGTGCGCACGACAACCGGTACCTTTTACGACTGCGCTATCACGCGCAAAAATAGGCTCTCTAATCATATCGAACATTGCTTTCGAAAGAATTGATTTTTTAATGTATAAAGCCAGGGTTCGAAATTTATACTAATAGCGCTTTACAAAATTAAGGAAAGGAAAATTTCCTTCATGAAAAGCAGCTGCCAAAACTTCCAAAAATAACACAATTTATGTGGACCTAGGGATTCATTTGATCGATTTTACACAAAAAAATCTACCAAAAAATCGGACCCTTCATCACATCGAAGCTAGCTGCAGAGAAGCTCGGCCTTTTAACGAATACTAATCAATGTTAGAAGCTTTATGGAAAGCAATTTCATTTTGTGACGTTGCCTAGTTCTCAACAATTATTTCGTGATAAGTCAATTCATCGCATATAACCGACAAATTCAGGAAACGCAGTTGCCGGCATATGAACTCGGAGAGTTTTTGAAATCTTTGAAAAGGCTTTGGAGTGCGCCGTAAACAATGCATACAGAATCGAACCTTTCAATCGAGGGGGGAGGGACAGCTTGTGGACTGAGCGTTTGGGGAGTTCTACCAGAAGTTTCCTACCGCCTTACTCAGGAGTTGCTTTAAGGCTGTCCAGCTGGCCTTTGGAGTGCGCCGTAAACAATGCATACAAAATCGAACCTTTCAATCGAGGGGGAGGGACAGCTTGTAGACTGAGCGTTTGGGGAGTTTTGTCAGAAATTTGCAGCCGCCCTAGTCAGGAGTTGCTCTAGGGCTGTCCAGCTAGCCTTTGGAGTGCGCTGTGAACAATGCATACAGAATGGAACCTTTCAATCGAGGGGGAGGGACAGCTTGTGGACTGAGCGTTTGGGGAGTTCTACCAGAAGTTTCCTACCGCCTTACTCAGGAGTTGCTTTAAG